>CM060882.1:3915000-4260000 GCA_030762935.1 Hymenopus coronatus | reverse complement strand
CAAGGATGCAAAACGAATGTTTTCAAGAAATTCCCCCCACTCCAAATTACCCTTTACATGGAAAATGTTTTTGAAAATTGTGTTTTTCACAAATTTTGCTCTAACGTCTTTTATTAAAAGCTCTTATATTTAAGATATTTACATGCCAAATAAAATGTATATCTTGAATTTTCTGGGAATTGCCTCTAAAGACCTCTTTATTCTGGATTATTTTTTAATGAATTTTGCATAACTGGTAAACCGTAGGAGATAGACAAAAACTTGCCATATATGCAGAATACTATAAATCACACAATTTATGCCATATACATTTCTTTCGTGGAGTTGATCGTTTTTGAGATATTCCTTGTTTTTGGTTTCAGCTTTAAAAACTTACACATTTCTCAGATAAGAATTTGTCAACTCGTGTCATACAAAGGAACTTCAGTCACATAGCAACCCACTTTAACCTATGTTATCTCCTTATTTAGCTTCTACTTACAAGGAATATAGTAATAAGACTATTTCTGCTATTTTTTTCCTCGTTAGAATGAAGTAAATAGAAGCATAAGCTCTTTAACGATAATTTGTTGCAGAGACGTTAAGAAAGTCATGTGAATGGAACACATCAGTTTTTTTTAATTCGATTGTTAAAGCCACACAAAAAATTCAATGCCATAGCAAGATATTAACCACGGATCTCCCGATCTCTAGCCTCTTGCTCTACTACTGTGCTACCATGGCAACATGTCGGTATAGCATTGAATTTTTCAACCCACTAACATGTTTCCCGGTAAACCACAAGGTGATCTCAAATTATTTTGAGATGACAACCCCAATGGCAACTTGCAATGTTGTAAGTACTTATGTCCCGGGCTTCATATAGGCCGGCAGATCCGTGGTTCAAATCCCGGCTATGGTATTGTATTTTTATCCAACTTCTGTCGTACCCGCGACTGGTGGCAAAAAGACAATAAAATTAGCATCACTTGACTATAATAGTTAGCTAGCTATATCATAAATCCTGGGACTTTGTAACCATTTGTTGTGGTTTGCTGGGAAAAAACGCGAGTCAGTTAGAAGACATGTTGCCATGTTAGCTCAATGGTTACAGCGTCGGAATAGAGATCCGTGGTTCAAAATGGCATTGGATTTTTCAGTCTGACTCTACCTATCCGACACTTTTTTTTTCACACAAGCCATGTGTAGGTCAATCACAAATTATTCTCTTTATACCTACCTAATATGTACATAGTGTGTGGAGAGGGTATTGTATTGCACCCAAAAATTCCATACCGAGATTTTACCGGAAATACATTTTTGGGATCTGCTCAACCTAAAAAGAGCATTTTTAGACAAATGCGCGCGCGCGTATGTGTGTGTATGTAGCTATGCTCAAAAACGAAAAGCTCCTTAAATATCAAATTTGATAGTTTATTTCAGTATCTTCCAAGGATGCGACACAAAGATTTTTAAGAAAATCCCACCACACTCAACTACCTTTTACATGGAAAAAATTTCGAAAATTCTTGTTTTTTAAAAAATGGTTCTAAAAATGTTGATCAAAATACCATGTTCAGGACATTCTCATGACAAATGAAATGTATTTCTTGGATTTTCTGGGAACAGTTTCTGAAGAACTATTCATTGTGGATGATTTTTGCATAACTGGTAGACAAACTTACTGCACAAAAAGTCTAGATGTCCTTGAAACATATATTTATGTTATGTACAGTTTTTTGTACAGCTGACCATTTTGAGATATTCCCTGTTATTGGTTTCAATTTTAAAGTACTTCAACTTTTCTCATGCGGGAATTCGTAAGCGAAACAAAACGGGGAACTTCAATCACATACGGAGACTTTATCCTAGTGTATTCCCTTCTACTCACAAGGAAGTAGCCAGTAATAAGACACTTTCTGTTAATGTTTATCACTTTATCCTAGTGTATTCCCTTCTACTCACAAGGAAGTAGCAAGTAATAAGACAATTTCTGTTAATGTTTACCACTTTATCCTAGTGTATTCCCTTCTACTCACAAGGAAGTAGTAAGTAACAAGACAATTTCTGTTAATGTTTACCACTTTATCCTAGTGTATTCCCTTCTACTCACAAGGAAGTACAAGTAATAAGACAATTTCTGTTAATGTTTACCACTTTATCCTAGTGTATTCCCTTCTACTCACAAGGAAGTAGCAAGTAATAAGACAATTTCTGTTAATGTTTATCACTTTATCCAGGTGTATTCCCTTCTACTCACAAGGAAGTAGTAAGTAATAAGACAATTTCTGTTAATGTTTATCACTTTATCCTAGTGTATTCCCTTCTACTCACAAGGAAGCAAGTAATAAGACAATTTCTGTTAATGTTTATCACTTTATCCTAGTGTATTCCCTTCTACTCACAAGGAAGCAAGTAATAAGACAATTTCTGTTAATGTTTATCACTTTATCCTAGTGTATTCCCTTCTACTCACAAGGAAGCAAGTAATAAGACAATTTCTGTTAATGTTTATCACTTTATCCTAGTGTATTCCCTTCTACTCACAAGGAAGCAAGTAATAAGACAATTTCTGTCAATGTTTATCACTTTATCCTAGTGTATTCCCTTCTACTCACAAGGAAGTAGTAAGTAACAAGACAATTTCTGTTAATGTTTATCACTTTATCCTAGTGTACTCCCTTCTACTCACAAGGAAGAAGCAAGTAATAAGACAATTTCTGTTAATGTTTATCACTTTATCCTAGTGTACTCCCTTCTACTCACAAGGAAGTAGTAAGTAACAAGACAATTTCTGTTAATGTTTACCACTTTATCCTAGTGTATTCCCTTCTACTCACAAGGAAGTAGCAAGTAATAAGACAATTTCTGTTAATGTTTATCACTTTATCCTAGTGTATTCCCTTCTACTCACAAGGAAGCAAGTAACAAGACAATTTCTGTTAATGTTTACCACTTTATCCTAGTATATTGCCTTCTACTTACAAGGAAGCAGGTAATAAGACAATTTCTGTTAATGTTTACCACTTTATCCTAGTGTATTCCCTTCTACTCACAAGGAAGTAGCAAGTAATAAGACAATTTCTGTTAATGTTTATCACTTTATCCTAGTGTATTCCCTTCTACTCACAAGGAAGTAGCAAGTAATAAGACAATTTCTGTTAATGTTTATCACTTTATCCTAGTGTACTCCCTTCTACTTACAAGGAAGCAAGTAATAAGACAATTTCTGTTAATGTTTATCACTTTATCCTAGTGTACTCCCTTCTACTCACAAGGAAGAAGCAAGTAATAAGACAATTTCTGCTAATGTTTATCACGTTATCCTAGTGTTCTCCCTTCTACTTACAAGGAAGCAAGTAATAAGACAATTTCTGTTAATGTTTATCACTTTATCCTACTGTACTCCCTTCTACTCACAAGGAAGTAGCAAGTAATAAGACAATTTCTGTTAATGTTTATCACTTTATCCTAGTGTACTCCCTTGTACTCACAAGGAAGTAGCAAGTAATAAGACAATTTCTGTTAATGTTTACCACTTTATCCTAGTGTACTCCCTTCTACTTACAAGGAAGTAGCAAGTAATAAGACAATTTCTGTTAATGTTTATCACTTTATCCTAGTGTACTCGCTTCTACTTACAAGGAAGTAGCAAGTAATAAGACAATTTCTGTTAATGTTTACCACTTTATCCTAGTGTATTCCCTTCTACTCACAAGGAAGTAGCAAGTAATAAGACAATTTCTGTTAATGTTTACCACTTTATCCTAGTGTACTCCCTTCTACTTACAAGGGAGTAGCAAGCAATAAGACAATTTCTGTTAATGTTTATCACTTTATCCTAGTGTATTCCCTTCTACTTACAAGGGAGTAGCAAGTAACAAGACACTTTCTGTTAATGTTTATCACTTTATCCTAGTGTATTCCCTTCTACTTACAAGGAAGCAAGTAACAAGACACATTCTGTTAATGTTTATCACTTTATCCTAGTGTACTCCCTTCTACTCACAAGGAAGTAGTAAGTAATAAGACAATTTCTGTTAATGTTTATCATTTTATCCTAGTGTATTCCCTTCTACTCACAAGGAAGTAGCAAGTAATAAGACAACTTCTGTTAATGTTTATCACTTTATCCTAGTGTACTCCCTTCTACTCACAAGGAAGTAGCAAGTAATAAGACAATTTCTGTTAATGTTTACCACTTTATCCTAGTGTACTCCCTTCTACTTACAAGGGAGTAGCAAGCAATAAGACAATTTCTGTTAATGTTTATCACTTTATCCTAGTGTATTCCCTTCTACTTACAAGGGAGTAGCAAGTAACAAGACACTTTCTGTTAATGTTTATCACTTTATCCTAGTGTATTCCCTTCTACTTACAAGGAAGCAAGTAACAAGACACATTCTGTTAATGTTTATCACTTTATCCTAGTGTACTCCCTTCTACTCACAAGGAAGTAGTAAGTAATAAGACAATTTCTGTTAATGTTTATCATTTTATCCTAGTGTATTCCCTTCTACTCACAAGGAAGTAGCAAGTAATAAGACAACTTCTGTTAATGTTTATCACTTTATCCTAGTGTACTCCCTTCTACTCACAAGGAAGTAGCAAGTAATAAGACAATTTCTGTTAATGTTTACCACTTTATCCTAGTGTACTCCCTTCTACTTACAAGGAAGTAGGAAGTAATAAGACAATTTCTGTTAATGTTTATCACTTTATCCTAGTGTATTCCCTTCTACTTACAAGGAAGTAGCAAGTAATAAGACAATTTTGTTAATGTTTACCACTTTATATTAGTGTACTCCCTTCTACTTACAAGGAAGCAAGTAATAAGACAATTTCTGTTAATGTTTATCACTTTATCCTAGTGTACTCCCTTCTACTCACAAGGAAGCAAGTAATAAGACAATTTCTGTTACTGTTTATCACTTTATCCTAGTGTACTCCCTTCTACTCACAAGGAAGAAGCAAGTAATAAGACAATTTCTGCTAATGTTTATCACTTTATCCTAGTGTACTCCCTTCTACTTACAAGGAAGCAAGTAATAAGACAATTTCTGTTAATGTTTATCACTTTATCCTAGTGTACTCCCTTCTACTTACAAGGAAGTAGCAAGTAATAAGACAATTTCTGTTAATGTTTATCACTTTATCCTAGTGTACTCCCTTCTACTTACAAGGAAGCAAGTAATAAGACAATTTCTGTTAATGTTTATCACTTTATCCTAGTGTATTCCCTTCTACTTACAAGGAAGTAGCAAGTAACAAGACAATTTCTGTTAATGTTTACCACTTTATCCTAGTGTACTCCCTTCTACTCACAAGGGAGTAGCAAGTAATAAGACAATTTCTGTTAATGTTGCAGGAATAACATTTTATTGAAATTTGTTTGAACAGCAGTTAGAGGAATGGAACACATTACATTTCATAATTGGCTACTTACTCAACACGCACAGCAACTTACAGACTTACCTGAAATAGAAAAAGAGAATTATTCAGTATTTTAAAAATTATATTCAGTTTACAGACTCTACAATATATCCAAGGCTAGAGCCGTAGAAAAAAATGTCTGGAACAAAAGTTGCTTGATATAATGAGGAAAGTTGTGGTTTAATTAGAGAAGGTTTGGATGGCAATTTCAGGGTCAAGGTACATTTTTGCTTTCTCTAGTCCCGTATGTACAATGTACATAGGGATAGAGAAGTATTGTATTCCACCCAAAAATTCGACACATGTTTTAGGACCCCTGAATCCAAACAAAGCATTTTCAGAAGCAGGTCCGTGTGTGTCTTTATGTGAGTGTGTGTGTGTGTGTGTGTGTGTGTGTGCAGTATAGCTCAAAAACGAAAAGACCGCTAAATTACAAACTTGGTATTTATGTTTGGTATTTTCTAAGGATGCGACACAAAAAATTTCAAGAAAATCACCCCACCCTTAACTACCCTTTACATGGAAAAATTTTCGAAAATTTTGTCTTTCTTAAAAGTGGCTGTAACGATTCTGGTTAAAATACCACATTTTAAAGATATTTCTATCACAAAATGTATATCTTGAATTTTCTGGGAATAGCTTCTAAAGACCTGTTTATTCTGGATGAATTTTGCTTAATTTTGGTATAGCTAGTAGGAACCGTATGAGATATAAAAATTTTACTATACAAAAAACGTAGATATTGTTAAAACACACTAGTATTGTGAAACAGTTTTTCGTGGAGCTTACCGTTTTGGAAGTGTTCCTTGTTATGGGTTTCAATTGTGAAGTGCTTATGCTTTTCTCAGACAGGAAGTATCCGTTTTTCTTTTGTGATATTCCTGGCCAAGCAAATAAGCGATTTGCAATGACAATCGCATAATGACAGCTTTTAAAACATTTGACTATCACTTTAGCATAGTGCATTCTCTTACTTCCGTTCTACTTATAAGGAACTAAGAAATAAAATTGTGCTAATGTTTATCTAGATTAACATGGCGTAGAAAGAATTCTCTTTCGTAAGAATTGTGTAGAGTAGCTAGAGAAAGTCATGTGAATGAACACATCATATTTTTTTTAAATGGTAACCAACATTTGTTTCTTTGTTTCTCTTAAAAAGAATACAACGATCTTTTATTTAAATAATTTTCTTGTACCGTGTTCTGTGCTGGTATAGACAGCTAAGACAGATACACCAACAGTATTGTTTCATACCCTAGTGCAGTAAATGATGCCCTTCTACCATTTTGCAAGTCTGTGAACAAACGGTTGCTGTTAAAGCATGTCTCTTCCAATTCTGGCGCGCCTTCAAGTTGTCTGGAGTTCACTACAGAGTGAGTGACAAACTTCACGCTTTGTGTCTCATAAAGTAGGAAGAGAGCGTGACCAGCTCAGTGTCTCTGCTGGTAAGCAAGAGAATTAAAACGAAGGTCGCTCTCGCCAGTTCCCCAATGACCAGTTTTAAATTTAAATAGTCTCGTTGAGTTGTGCAGGAGAGTATAACATCTGCACCTCAAGCTCGGTGCCGTATCATGAGGGAAGACAAAATGGGTAAATTTACACAAAATATAAGATTCCTCGTATAGAATATTTTGACGATCTGTCCTCTACGTGTTTTTTACTGCAAGGCCAATCAAAACAATAACAAAAGTTATTGGGTAGTGTGGTGGTAGCGCGTTTGCCTCATATTCAACAGGTCCTGAGTTCGAATCTCGCTTAAAGGTTTCTTTCGGGGGTTTCTGTTATCCTGAGAAGATGAATGTCGAGTAACTTTAAGCTCCATGGACCCCGAGTTCATATGAGTATTATATCAACAATTTTATTCATCGTCCGATATAACCAACCAGGATAAACGACGTTAAGCTACCAAAAAAAAAAAAAAAAAAAAAAAAAAAGTCAACACAAAACTTTATTTACAAAGTTACACTATCTTACTCTATTTCTCAACGTAATCGTCTTTGCTATCAAGGTATTTATTGTCACGTGGTACCAGTTTTTCAATGAATGCTATATATTTTTTTTAATGCCAAATAACTTTTTCGTTTTTTTTTAATGTTCGGCCAATCGAATTTTACAGCCAAATAACACAAGTGTATAGTGATAATGCAATGAACGAGTCTTCAGTGAGGAAATGGCACATACTTTACGAGTAATCAAGGAAGAACATAACAGTGTGTACGATAAAGACCGTTCATCAATCGTTATGGAGCAGTTGAAAGCAAATGTTGATAAAATAATTCAGAACAACCGGTGTTTCACTTTGGACACTTTTCCAGATTTGCCAGTCATGAAGACCTCAAAGTGATAGTGGCTTCTTGGCTCAGATGTTTAGCGCTGGAAGAGAATAATGCTACATTCACAATGAAATGCAATCGTAGGCGCAAGAGTTTGGACTCATATTATTTAATGTAAGCATTCACTTAGAAACACGCAAGACGCAATGCAATGCAACGCAAGAGTTTGCAAACTCCAAACTTTATCCTTGCATTACATGCACAGAGGTAGCATTTTGCTTCTTTTCTCTATGCATTGCCTATGAATTCAACAACAGACGATCGCACTGCAAGATTTTGCAGGGCCTGCTGTACATGCATGCTCTTCTATTTGGCCGTGCAGTGCCGCGCCATCTCTAATCTCCCTCAAGAGGTTATGGCAGTCTTCTTTTATTTAATGGATGTAACTATCATCTGTGTCTAGATTTCTTGGTTCTCATAAATCGAAGACGCAGAGACAGAATTCTCAGTTCATTAAATGTGCAGCTTTCTCACTTTGTGAAGTCTCTATGCTTGTGCTATTTTCAATAATTTTGAATGAGAAATTATTGTGACGTCACTGCCACGAGCGTCAGTTGTTAGTATGAAAATTTTTATACATATATTTGTTGTTTAACGTCCTTTAACCTGGTTGGTCATATCGGACGATGAATGAAATTGGTGAAATGATGCTCAAACGATCTCGGGGTCCATGGAGCTTATTCGTCTTATCCGTGTAACTCACCCTAAGCGAGATCCAAACTCACCACCTTTTGAATGTGAGCAGACACGCTACCACCACGCCACCCAGGCGGGCTATAACATATTTATGTGTAAAAGATTGAGTGAATTTCCTTAGGTGTGGTGTTGGTTATGCTGTTCAGTTTGTAACTTGGAAGATATTCGCATGTAGCTTGCGGATCTAGAAACCCGTGTCAACTTTTTGCATTGCACTTACGTTTGCATTGTGAATGATGTTTCCTTGCGTCTGCGCTTATGCTACATTACGTGAATGTAGCATATCGGTACCACGTGACAATAAAGGTATTGCCTGAATGGAGATTACGTTGAGTAAAGTAGTGTAACTTTGTAAACAAAGTTTTGTGTTGATGACTTTTGTTATTATTTAGTTATGTCAAATCGTTTCTGGATGGTCCTCCTGTTATAGTATGGATGTAGCAGACGGAAAAGCAAGCCATAGCTCGGACGAGAAACGAAGAGATTTTGAAAGGAAGTATTTATACGTAATGCTAGCTGAGCTGTGTGCTGAGATTGAATCGCTTATCCCCAGCTGTTTCATGATGCATGTTGGTAAACATGGGTTCCGTTCTTGACCGGTAATTTTACAACATTTCCACTGACCAATTAGAGGAAGTGTGTTTACCCAGCGTGCGTGTAACACGGCTATATACCCACACGAGTCTTCCTGGAAACCAAGCTCCACTTTGGTTTAATTCTTTTATTAAACATCTTTCCCTGTATCAGCGGAATCATTCCCTGAATCGCTCAAAACGCACCAGCTCTGAATCAAATTCAACGTTTCTGTTTACCAGTACAAGGACAGTACCAAATCTGGATTTCCCGGAAATATGACCACTCCAAAACAATAGTTTTACTTTATCTATCGGTATAATTCATTTACCTGATAGCCAGCGAAGGTTTCACCCAAAATATATTTACCACATTACACTGGAAATACACATTTTGTACTTTTCCCCTTATTAATCTCTTATGTGGGATTTGTGGTGGACAAAGCGGCGGTTCCCACCGCCACACCTTCAACCAATTGCTCCAACTTCATGTTTCCTATAATCAATTTCGCTTGCATTTGAAATCATGCCCTTCCTCATGCTCATGTCTGGCTACGGACCAAGTTCTCCATTCTGTGGTTTCGTGCCGACAGGCTTCTGACTCCTAGACATCCACTTGTAAGTCCTAGGGAAGTGTCAGTCCTACATTTCATCCACTTCCTCACACTCATGCCTGGCAGCAGGCCAGGATCTCCATTCTGTGGTTTCGTGTCGTTGGCTCCCCGACAGGCTTCTGACTCCTAGACATCCACTTGTAAGTCCTAGGGAAGTGTCAGTCCTACATATCGTCCACTTCCTGACACTCATGTCTGGCTACGGGCCAGGTTCTCCATTCTGTGGTTTCGTGGCGTTGGCTCCCCGAATGACTTCTGACTCCTAGACATCCGCTTGTAAGTCCTAGGGGAGTGTCAGTCCTACATATCATCCACTTCCTCATACTCATGTCTGGCTACGGGCCAGGTTCTCCATTCTGTGGTTTCGTGGCGTTGGCTCCCCGAATGACTTCTGACTCCTAGACATCCGCTTGTAAGTCCTAGGGAAGTGTCAGTCCTACATATCGTCCACTTCCTGACACTCATCCCTGGCTACGGGCCAGGTTCTCCATTCTGTGGTTTCGTGGCGTTGGCTCCCCGAATGACTTCTGACTCCTAGACATCCCCTTGTAAGTCCTAGGGAAGTGTCAGTCCTACATATCGCCCACTTCCTCACACTCATGTCTGGCTACGGACCAGGTTCTCCATTCTGTTGTTTCGTGCCGTTGGCTCCCCAACAGACTTCTGACCCCTAGACATCCACTTGTAAGTCCTAGGGGAGTGTCAGTCCTACATATGATCCATTTCCTCACACTCATGCCTGGCTACGGGCCAGGATCTCCATTCTGTTGTTTCGTGTCGTTGGCTTC
Organism: Hymenopus coronatus; assembly: GCA_030762935.1. Classification (NCBI taxonomy): domain Eukaryota; kingdom Metazoa; phylum Arthropoda; class Insecta; order Mantodea; family Hymenopodidae; genus Hymenopus; species Hymenopus coronatus. Next base: position 4,249,585 of record CM060882.1, on the reverse strand, counting down.
CCGACAGACTTCTGACTCCTAGACATCCACTTGTAAGTCCTAAGGGCAAATACGTTCTAACAGTGGGGAGGGTAAGAGTCCTTTAACCTGGTTGGTCATAACGGCGTTGAATGATATTGGTGAGATGATGCTCAAATGGAAACCTTATCCAGGTAACTCTCTCTTAGCGATATTCCGACTCGCAACCTGTTGAACGTTAGGCAGACCTCTACCTCCAAACTTAACAGGGTATCCATGTTTTGAGGACCCTGAATTTTTAGGAAAAGGTCCATGTCTGTCTGTGTGTGTGAAAAGAAAAACTTAAAAACCAAAAGTCGGTTAAACTCTAAATTTAGTATCTAGCAAAGAATATCCTTCCTCCCGAAACTAGCCTTTATATGGAAGATAGTTTTGTTTAACTGCTTTATAGTAGTAGTATATTAGGATAGCAATTTTGGGACGTGAAAGATCTTCCTGTCACCTGGGCTCGGTTGCGAATTGGTTACTCTTGCTTTAACCATTGTTTGCTTTTTAATAGAGATCCTGAAACTGTCTGTCCGCTCTGTGGCGCAACACCTGTGGTGGTAGAGTGCGCTACTCTTGTACCTTTACGAGCCACTCTCCAGCTGCCGGCATCCCTAGCGGAGGTCCTTGGCGATGACCCCGCTGCTCTTGACAGAGCTGTTAAATTTTCATCCACAATTAGTTTTAACTTCAGGATTTAGTTATTTTTATTAGGCTGCAAACAGTTTTACCCGCTTTTATCCATTTTCACACGCCATTGTTTTAACTAATTTTATGACTTAACTGCTGTTTACGCGATTTTAGTTGTCATCGCATGTAGCGTTTAGTTGAGGCGCTGATAACCTGGTAGTTGAGCGCCCTTAAACCATCATCATAGCAGTATCGGTAGACTAGCATTGCAGAACCGACGCCAAGTTGACCAGACTCGTGTATCATTGTTTCGAGAGTAAGTGTTAATACTGCTTCCATGAAAAAGAAACATTTGCTAGTCTTTCTTATATAGCTTTTCATTGTTTTACTTTCTCTACACATACTATGTGTTCATAGAGAAGGTATTGTAATGCACCCTAAGATTCAATACCGATATTTTACCGGAAATACATGTTTTGGTCCCCTCAATAAGCAAATAATTTTTGGAAAAAGGCCCATGTCTGTGTATTTGTGTGTGTGACTGTCGACAGCATACCTCGAAACTGAAAAGACCATTACATACCAAACTTGGTATCTTCCTAGGACACGACACGACGATTTTCAAGAAATACCCCCACTCCCAACTACCCTTTAAATGGAACATTTTTCATAAATTTTGATTTTTCAAAAATGGCTTCAACAATTTTGATAAAAATATTGTATATTAAATATATTTACCTGACAAATAAAATGTATATCTTGAATTTTCTGGGAATAGCCTCTGAACACTTCTTCATTCTGGATGAATTTTGTATAAATTTTAAATCGTTACCAGATAAAAAAAACTGATGATCCATTCACATGACTTTTTCTACATGTCTGTAACAAATTATTGTTGAAAAGCTTATACATTATTTACTTCATGCTAATCAGAAAAGGCTAGCAGAAATTGTCTTATTACTTGCTTCCTTGCAAGTAAAAGCGAAATAAGGGCGTACCACAGGATAAAGTGATGGTCAAAAGCTAGTAGCTATGTAATTGAAGTTCCTTTGTTTGTACGAACAATATCTGACAAATTCCTGTATGAGAAAACTATAAGTTTTTCAAAGCTGAAACCAAAAATAAGGAATATCTGACAAATTCCTGTATGAGAAAACTATAAGTTTTTCAAAGCTGAAACCAAAAATAAGGAATATCTGAAAAACAATGTACTCTGTAACATAAGTTGTGTGTTTTAATGTGCTCTACATTTTGCGTGTGGTAAGCTTTTGTTCAAATCTTATGGTTTAGCAGTTATTCAAAATTCCCTAAAATTCACCCAGAATAAAGTAGTCTTCAGAGGCTATTCCTGGAAAATTCCAGATATATATTTTATTTGTCAGGTAAATATCCTTAATATACGATACTTTAATCAAAATCGTTAGTCATTATTGAGAAAATCAAAACTTTTCGAAAAAAAAGTTGCATGTGAGGTGTAGTTGGGGATGGGGGAATTTTTCTCAACATTTTCGTGTCGCATCCTTAGACGATACTAAACTTAAATACCTAGTTTGGTATTTTACAGACCTTTCGTTTCTGAGTTGTGTTCACAGACACACACACACACACACTTAGATAATGGTGACCCTAAAACATATATTTCCGGTGAAATCTCGGTGTGGAATTTTTGGGTGGAGTGCAATACCTTCTCTAAACACTATGTACATATTACGTGTAGAGAAAGTAGAAACTTACGAAAAAAAGTATAGTTCTTATAAAGACATACAATCTATGTCATATACATTTTTGTGAAGTTCATCGTTTTCCAGATATTCCTTGCTATTAGTTTCAGTTTTAAAAATACCTAAACTTTTCTCATACGCACACTTGCAACTCCTGGCCACGCAAGAAACGGATTTCAACCCCATTTTAAAACAGTTGACTAGCGGTTTAGCCAAGCGTATTCCCTTATTTCCCTCCTACTTACAAGCAAGCATTTCAGCTAATGTGTTTCTCGATTAGCATGAACTAAATAGAAGCATATAGTTTTAACAATAATTTGTTGCAGAGATGTAGAGAAAGCCATGTGAATGGAACACTTCAGATGGGATGTTACACTTATGAAGTGAGAATGAGCGCTAATGGAAGCACGCAGCTTGCACTTCTAAGCACATTTTTTATTATTATTTGCTGAGCGATCTGACGTCATTATATATGCAGTACGACGCCTCCATTATCAAAATGTGTAAGGACATTAAGGACATCGTAAAAAAAAAAAGAGAAAGCGGAACATCTTATTCCTGCTAAAGTGATTTGGAATTCAATAACAGTCCTTCCTTAAAGTCCCTCTCTCTCACTCTCTCTCTCGTTCTATTTTACATTCCTTTTTATTCTTTAGCCTAATAGAAATTCTATTCCATTTTTCCTTTCTCTGAAGCAAGAACATCAGAACCCTTCTAACTCGCTTTCGTGCTTCTGCTGTTCTTGCCTCGTTGCTATGGAAACAGCAAGTGTTAGACAGAGGAGGGGTTAAAAAAAAAGAGCATCGGAATGTCTACTGCGATATGATTACCTCACTTCGGTTCATTTCCCAAGCAAGGAATGAGCAAAAGCCTTCGATTTATAGCATTATCTTTTGCTCATACTTGAAAGATTTATATTAATGTGATTACGTGATCCAAGCTTCTGAAGCATGAGGTTTTAGACCTGGGCAGTTAGCCTTTTCTGTCACGTACACTAACGTACATAAAATGTGTCCCATTCCTCTAGACCGCAATAGATTTTCGCGCTTCTTACATTAATGCAACAACATTGTGAAATATTACAATGTTTACTTTCTCTGGTACGTACTGTAACATCATCTGTCTGTTTTATTTCTTCCACAAACGGATCACAATCAGAATTTTCTCTTTTCCTCAAAGTTGCGCTATACTTCCTGTTCGACGTTGGCCGAGACCATGATTACTGTTCGCAATTAATTCAACTGTTGCACGTGAAGCATTTCCTGAACCTGGGCAGGGCTCCGTTTGTCTCTTTATATTTCTCGGTCACGTGACTGGAAACTTCTGGAACCACAAACTCGCTCAGGTGTAACAATGCGGGCTTCGGCGCCTAACACACGTGTAACGTAATATAACAATGGATGCCTACACAAGTTATGAATTACGAAGCAACAGTTCATACACGTTCGGCGATTGCGACGTACTGTATCCCCTAGATACAGTACGTATTGAACTCCACCCAAAATCTGATACCGTGATTTCTCCGAAAATATGTGTGTTTCAGCATCCTTGAAAAAGTCAGTGTGATGTGTATGTATGTTTGTAGCAGCACAGCTAGAAAACAAAAAAATCGATTCAACACCAAACTTGGTCTTTGACTTAATTATCTTCAAAGAATGTGACACAAAGATTTTGAGGAAACTCCCCATCCTCCGACTACCCTTTACCTGCAGGATTTTTTTCGATCTTCTCAATATTGGGTATAACGAGTTTGATGAAAATCCTTTCATTAAAAATATTTACATTTTTTTTTGTGGTTGGCTTACCCTGCCCGTATTTGGACTGTCACGCATCTAGGACCTACAAGCGCATGTCTAGGGGTCAGAAGCCTGCCGGGGAGCCAACGGCACGAAACAACAGGATGGATAACCTGGCCCGCTGCCAGGCATGAGTGGAAGTGGATGATATGTAGCACTGACACTCCCCTAGAGATCAGAAGTCTGTCGGGGATCCAACGGCACGAAACCACAGAATGGAGAACCTGGTCCGTAGCCAGGCATGAGTGTGAGGAAGTGGATGATATGTAGGACTGACACTCCCCTAGGACATACAAGTGGAAGTCTAGGGGTCAGAAGCCTGTCGGGGAGCCAACGACGCGAAACCACAGAATGAAGAACCTGGCCCGTAGCCAGACATGAGTGTGAGGAAGTGGATGATATGTAGGACTGACACTCCCCTAGGACTTACAAGTGGATGTCTAGGGGTCAGAAGTCTGTCGGGGAGCCAACGGCACGAAATCACGCACGAGCATGAGGAAGTGGATGAAAGGTGATGGAGTATTTGGTGAAATAAATGGCGGGGGAAATCGGAGGACCCGGAGAAATTCCGCCCAGTCGCCGCTTCGTCCACCACGAATCCCACTTGGAATGGAACCGGCGAGTGAAACGGACTAATCACTCGTCCACTTAGCCGCAAATAAAATGAATATGTTAAATTTTCTGAATTTTTGTTCTTACTGTACGTTTTCTCCATAGAACAAAAGAGAGACGCAAACACATGTCGTTAAAACACACAATACTTATGTCATAAACACTTTTTACTTTCTTTATACACACTATGTACATAGTGTATAGAGAAGGTATTGCACTCCACCAAAAAATTCGATACCGAGATTTCACCGGAAATATATGTTTTAGGGTCCCCTGTATCCAAAAAAGGCATTTTCAACAAAAGGTCCGTGTGTGTGTGTGTGTGTGTGTCCGTGTGTCAGTGTGTCTGTGAACACGATAACTCAAAAACGAAAAGTCGTTAAATACCAAACTTGGTATTTAAGTTTAGTATCTTCCAGGGAAGCGACAGGAAGATGTTGAGAAAAATCCCCCCACCCCAAACTATCCTTTACATGGAACTTTTTTCGAAAATTTTCATTTTCTAAAAAATGGTTCTAACGATTTTGATTAAAATATCGTATATTAAAAATATTTACACGAAAAATAAAATGTATATTTGGAATTTTCTGGGAATAGCCTCTGAAGACTACTTTATTCTGAGTGAATTTTCCGGAATTTTGTATAACTGCTAAACCGTAAGAGATAGACAAAAACTTGCCACACGAAAAATGTAGAGCACATTAAAACACACAATTTATGTTCTTCTTGGAGTTGATCGGTTTTTAGGTATTCCGTGTTTTTGTTTTCAGGGTGGAAAATCTTAACTTTTCTCATACAGGAATTTGTCAACTCATGTCCATACAAACAAAGGAACTTCAGTCACATAGTAACCAGCTTTTGACTATCACTTTAACCTATGGTACTCCCTTATTTCGCTTCTACTTACAAGGAAGAAAGTAATATAAGACTGTTTCTGTTAATTTTTTCTAGATTAGCATGAAGTGAATAGAAGCATAAGCTTTTTAAGAATAATTTGTTGAAGGGATATAGAGAAAGTCAGGTGAATGGTACACATCAGATTTTTTCACGAAGTTCACCATTTTGAGATATTGGTTTTAGTTTTAAACTACTTAAGCGCTTCACATACGGGAATTTGTTAACTTCTGGCCACGCAAAGAAAGACATTTCAACCACTTTAAAACATTTGACTGTCGTTTTATCCTAGAGTATTCTATTATTGCCCTTCTAGTTAAAGGTAGAAAGTGATAACACACAGTTTGTGCTAATGTTATCTAGAATAGCATTTTGGAAACAGAACAACAAGATTTTAACAATAGTTCTTACAGAGAGGTAGAGAAAATAATGTGAATATAACAAATCATATTTTAAAGCACAGTGTTCCTTACTGCAAATGTTTTTCAAATATCTGATGTGTTCCATCATATAACTTTCTCTACATCTCTGCAGTAAATTACTTTTAAAAAGCTTATGGTTCCATTTAATTCATGCTAATCAAGAGAAAAAAAAATAGCAGAAAGTCTTATTACTTCCTCCTTGTAAGTAGAAGAGAAATAAGTGAGTACCATAGGTTACAGTGATAGTCAAAAGCTGGTTGCTATGTGACTGAAATGTCCTTGTTTGTATGGACAGCAGTTGACAAATTTCTGTATGAGAAAAGTAAATTTTTCAAAGCTGAAACCAAAAACAAGAAATATCTAAACAAACAAAAAAAAAAACTATCAACTCCACGAACAATAATGTATATTACATAAATGGTTTGTCTTAACGTGCTCTATATTTTTTGTGCTGTAAGTTTTTGTCCATCTCTTACAAATTAGCGGAGTTGCCAAATTCCCTAAAATTGTTCCAGCATAAGGTAGTCTTCAGAGGCTATATGCAGAAAATTCAAGATATACATTTTATTTGTCAGGCAAATATATTTAATATACAATATTTTAATAAAAATCGTAGAGTAATTTTTAAGAACATCAAACTTTTCGAAAAAAGTTCCATGTAAAGGATAGTTGTGGTTGGAGGGGGGGTACTTGAATCCCTGGCAGATACACAAACTTAAATGCCAAGTTTGGTGTTTTACCGACTTTTCGTTTTTGAGTTATGTTCTCAGACAAACACAGGGACCTTTTTCTGGAAATGCTTTTTTAGATATACTTCGGTGAACTCTCGATATGGACTTTTTAGATGCAATCAAAACATTCTTTATACACTGTGTACATAGTACGTGTAGAGAAAGTAAACGTGCCTATCAAACATTAGTGTCTAATAAATTCACTTTTTTGAAAGCAGATTGGAGCGCAGATGTACGGAAGGAAAATTGACCATCGGTTCCGTACCATATACCTTTATGAGTGAAGTTAATGAAGCTTCAAGAAGCTAGGCTCTCCCGACAAATCTTAGACTCGCTCCTCTCTTCTCATTATCTTTATTGTGGTATAACCAGACCAGATCATAGTTTACATTAGGCCAAGCAAACACTGCCCACGTTTACTGCAAGAAACGGGCGATTTTACTTTCTCTAGCACGTATGTACAAAAATAAATAAATAAAATACATCTGCCCTAGGGCATATTTTCAAACTTTACTTTATTTCCAAAAACAAGAATTACAAATTGTGTCTATTATACAATTTTTTCAGATAATTTACTAATCAAAAAACATACATTTCAAAATATAATCAGTAAACAAGGCTCTACAATATAAAAAAATCTTATGTGTTCCATTCACATGACTTTCTCTACATCTCTGCAACAAATTATTGTTAAGAAGCTTAAGTTTCTATTTAATTCATGCTAATTAAGAAAAAATTAGCAGAAATAGTCTTATTACTTGCTTCCTTGTAAGTAGAAGCGAAATAAGGGAGTACCATAGGTTAAAGTGATAGTCTAAAGCTGGTTGCTATGAGACTGAAGTTCCTTTGTTTGTATGGACTAGAGTTGACAAATTCCCTTGTGAAAAGTTCAAGTATTTTAAAACTGAAACCAATAAGAATGAATATCTGAAAACGGTGAACTCCACGAAAACAATGTATATAACGTAAATTGTGTGGTTTAGATTGACTTTCATTTATTTACTTTTTGTCTCTATAGAGGGTGCATTTATGAAGGTAGGTGTACTCTGTGCTGTAAATTTAAATTGCTATTTTTGAATATCTTTGTATCTTTATTTTCGGATTCACTCTTAATTTTATTGTTGTTTAATATTGCTTTTGACTGTGTATTTCCTTTGTCTTTTTATTTTAGTGTTTACTCTTTTAATTCTTTGTTGTGGTTGTTGTTTAAAATTGCTTGTAATGTGTATTACAAAAGCACGTACGGTCTGTGGACCCGTGCGACTGTTGAAATTCTATGTATGATATTGCTATGTTAATAAATACACTTATTCATTCATTCATTCATTCATTCATTCATTCATTCATTCATACTTTTTGTCTCTTACAGTTTAGCAAAACTCTTTAAAACTGATTTAGAATAAAGTGGTCTTCAGAGGCTATTCCCAGAAAATTCAAGATATACATTTTATTTGTCAGGTAAATATCTTTAATATACAATACTTAAATGAAACTCGTTAGTCATTTTTGAGAAAATCACAATTTTCGAAAAAAGTTCCAAGTAAAGGTTAATTTGGGATAGGGCGATATTTCTTGAAAATTTACTTGTTGCATTCCTGGAAGATATTAAACTTAAATACCAATTTTACCGACTTTTCGTTTTTGAGTTATCGTGTTCACAGACACACAGACACACAGACACACACACAGACACACACACACACACACAGACACACACACACACACACACTCACGGACCTTTTCCCAAAAATGCAGGGGGACCCAAAACATGTATTTCTGGTGGAATCTCGGTATCTAATTTTTGGGTGGAATGCAATACCTTCTCCATACACTATATACATAGTACGTGTAGAGAAAGTAACAAAACAGACACACAATTTACGTCATGTACATATTCTTATAAGTTAACCGTGTTCGAAATATTCCGAGTTAGTGAAAAAATATAGATGGCGTGTTGTTTATGGACGCTCTTTAACTGCCTTGGTTCTCAACGTCCCATTCTAAAACGGGCGTGAAAGACCGCTTAATTTTACTTAGAGGTCTCTCTATCAGACTTGAGGTTCTTTTATGTGCCGTAAATCTACGTCACGGGACCAACTAGTGGTTTCAGTTTTAAGATACCTAAATGTTTCTCAAACGGGATACATGTTTCATTTTCGTGCCCCTTTTCTTTACTCCCAGCAAGCAAAGAGAATCAAAATCGCTACTGCTAATTTTTATTCAAACAGAATGTTAAAAAAGTTTCCATGAAGGATATTTTATGGTGGAACGACTTTCTTCAAAGTCTCCGTGTTGCATCCTTTATACACAAATAACAAGTTGAGTGTTTAACGACCTTTTTGTTTTTGAATTTACTCTGCCCATACAAACACACACACGGACCTTTTTCTTAAGGATACTATGTGTGAAAATTGATCAAAAAGTGCAAAAATTAAAAAAAAAACATTTTTCGCCTAATTTAATAATGTAATGTAATTCAATTTCCTGTTGTTTTTATTACATTGTGGCGCTTTAAACCGTATCACGTGACGATTTAAATGGATGCCTGGAAGTGGGGGTGGCGCTTTAACCTTTTCATTATGGCGAAAAATTGCTACAAATCTGCGTTATATATTACTCGGAATGAGTACAACAGGGAGGTGTTATTAGTTTAAAACTTACTGCACGAGAACATGAAATTCTAAGACTTGCAAAGAAACAGTGTTAAATTATATGTTAAACCTTAAAACGTATTTTCTCGTGTTTTTATTTTTCAGCGTTTTCAAAACTTTAAATTATTCCACACGATGTAGTTTTGAAAACAGAAGTTTGAAATGTTTTATGTTTGGATAAACATAGTACAAAAAGCTGATGTCATGAGTTTTTCTTATATCTGCAGTGCTTGAGAAATTAAATAATAAACTTCGTATTTCAACAGCAAAAATAAAACATTAATAACATGACAATTAAATATTTTTGCTACTAAACCAATAATGAGATAAAACTTTCATCTTATCAATTTATTAACACTATATTTATCAATATAACTGCAACGTATTATATTTCTTTAACTGAAATTGCATCGTATGGGATGGTTTAATTAAATGACAATAAAATACTACAAATATGCTAATATCACAGGAACTATTTTTAACAAAAGTCCAGAAATTAGCATGTAAACTATTCCTAATACTGCAGTTGTTGTGTTAAAGTTTCAAATCAATCCAAGTAAAATTGTAGATTTTTGGTTTTTTACAGTTGGGTATCCTTAAAATGTCATTTTCGGACTCAGGGGACTTCAAAAACGCATTTCCCGTGAAATCTCGACATCAATCCCATAGAACGCACCCAAGTGCTAGAAAAAGTAAAATTTCTGTGAATGGAACGCGTCATAATGCTATTAATTCGTACAGATTTTAGTGTCTCACTATGAAGATAGAATAGATATGAAAAGGTAGCAATGTCGTGTGACTGTTACACATAAAAATGCAGTCACCAGATGACAGATGCAGGTATTTTTATCTCGTGACGTATGAAAATCCTTTGATTTATTAAAGTAAGTTTCCTTTTGTCTTATGTTACAATTTACGCCTCTGTATTTTGGAAAGTCGGGCACATAACATGGGGCAGTTCAACTTAGCATAAATACCTTGTGTGTGTATGTAAATGCAGACGTATCACATCGTTAGATCAAAGTGAGGGTTTATTTTTGGGCATTAGAAGCGCAAGTTGAAACTTCTTCATATATAACGTTATGGTAATTACCTGCACTGCAGAGAGGGCATTAAATCCACGAGAAATATTCCTTAACGGGGCAACACCGCTGCTCTAACGCAAATACCATTATTCACTTGAATAACACAGCAAATACTGAACTCGTCTAAAGAATCTGAAATGTTACAAAAGTGCCACACGATTTGACATAAGGAAAGTTATCAACACAAAGTTACTCTATTTCTCGTCATTGCTAATTGTACCAGTTTTTCAATGCCGATGTTATACTTTTCTAACGCTAAAGATATTTGAGCTCTAGCCCCTATGAAATATGTAGAGAGAGAAGTTTTTTTTTGTAACTTAAGGTTCTGTAACCTGTTGGTCATATCGGACGATCAATGAAATTGGTGAAATGATGCTCAAATGACCTCGGGGTCCAAGGAGCTTAAAGTTACTCGACATTCGTCTTCTCACGATAAGGGAAAACCCCGAAAATAACCTTATCCGTGTAACTCACCCTAAGCAAGATTTGAACTCACGACCTGTTGAATGTGAAGCAGACACGCTACCACCACACCACTCATGCGGGCTAGAAGGTATTTTATTCACGCAGATATTCGACATTGAGATTTTACCGGAAATATACATTTAGAGGTCCTCCGAGTCCGAAAAAAGGATTTTTAGAGAAAGTGCATGCGTGTGTATGTGGACAACATAGCTCAAAAACGAAAAAAAACTGTTAAATACCAAACTTTGTATTAAGGTTTGGCATCTTCCAAGTATCTTCAAAAATATACCCGCACCATTTACATGGAAAAAAAAAACGAAAATTTTGATTTTCTCAAAAATGACTAAGGCTATTAATAAAATAGCGTATATTAAAGATATTTACATGACAAATAAAATGTATTACTGTGTCAAGAAAGTTCCGGGAATTAGCCAATAAAACACAAAAAATGAATTATTCATCCAATTTTATTTTATCGCCTTCAAAGTAGGCCCCTTCTCAAATTATACATGTATGCCAACGAATAATGCAATCATCAAAACATTTTTGTAGGTACTTTTAGGCATCGATGTCAATTGTCGCCGCGAATTTTCCTTTATGTCTTCTATCGGCTGAAAACGGGTGCCTCGAAGTGGTAACTTGAGTTTTGGAAAGAGAAAGAAATCAGCAGGAGCCAGATCAGGTGAATACGGTGGTTGTTCGATGAATTTTCCTTTATGTCTTCTAGCGACTGAAAACGGGTGCCTCGGAGTGGGATCTTGAGTTTTGGAAAGAGAAAGAAATCAGCAGGAGCCAGATCAGGTGAATACGGTGGTTGTTTGATGAAATTTGTTGAGTTTTTGGCCAGAAATTCGTTCACAATAATAGCCTTGTGAGCTGGTGCGTTATTATAGTGCAGAATCCACGAGTTGTCGTTTCACAAATCTGGCCTTTTTCGCCGTATTTGTTCTCTCAAACGCTACATAACGCTCAGATAATAGTCCTTATTTACCATCTGGCCTTCTGGCAAGAACTCTGAGTGCACAACACCGCGATGATCGAAAAAAACTGTCAACATGACTTCAGTTTTCATCGAGTTTGACGTGCCCTTTTAGGTTTCGGTTCAGTTGGAAGGCGCCATTCGGAAGCTTATTCACTGGTTTGAGTGTCAAACTCGTAAACCCACGTCTCATCACCAGTTAAAACGCATTTCATAAATGTGGGGCTCGTTCTAGCATGTCTTCAGCAATCGTTACGCGATTGAGTTTTTGTAGAACATTCAAGTATTTCGCAACTAACTGAACTGCAACGCGTGTCGTGCCCAAACAATCGTTTAAAATAGTACGAATCGATTCATGAGACACAGAAAGTTCAGCGGCAATCTCTCTCAGACCTAAATGACGATTTCAGACACCATTTTCTTCACTTTAGCGATGTTCAGTTCAGTTGAAACCGTTGATGGCCGACCAGAGCGAGGCAAATCTTCCACCACATCTCGACCACTTTTGAATGCACTGTACCACTCATATGCACCTGTTTTTGGTACAGTCGGTTCACCGTAAGCTCTCTGTAACATTTTCAGCGGTTCGGCACACGAACTACCATTTGCAATACAAAATATTCTTTGTTCAATATTTGTATCCATCGTAAAATCGCAAATCGCCTTTGAGATGAACTAACAAAATGGCGTACTGTAAACAAGCTAGATGACAGATGACGATCAAATTCCGCGTGGTTGTAGAGGACAATTGTACCAACTTAGCGACAACAGTAATTTTGTATCCACTTTTAAACAGGATTTTTAACTTATCAATTCCCCGTACTTTCTTGACAAAATGCATATCTTGAATTTTCTGAGAATAACTTTTGAAGACATCTTTATTCTGGATAAATTTTGCATAACTGGTAAATCATAAGAGACAAATAAATACTTATTTAACAAAAAATGTAAAGAGCGTTAAAACATCCAATTTATTATGTATATATCTTTTTCATGGTGTTTACCGTTTTGAGGTTCCTTTTTATTGGACTCAGTTTTAAAATATTTATATTTTTCTCATGCAGGAATTTGTCAACTCCTGTCCATACAAACAAAGGAACTTGAGTCATATAGGAACCAGCTTTTGACTATCACTTTAATCCATAGTTTGCCATTATGTCGCGTTTACTTACAATAAAACAAGCATTGAGCCTTTTAACAATAATGTAGAGAAAGTCACATATCCATTTTTGTAATGTTATTGTTGGCAGAACAGCAGTTATGCTATAGATAACAGAAACATTAAATACATCAACATTTGAGGTTGACTCCTCTAACATGAACACAAATAGTTGTTAGTAATATAACTTTACAAATATTACAATTGAATGAAACAATAAAGTAAAAACAGTTAGAAAATAAAAATCTGATGTGTTACATTCACATACTTTCTCTACCTCTCTGCAACAAATTATTATTAGAAAGCTTATGGTTCCATTTACTTCATGTAAATCGAGAAAAAAACCATAGCAGAAATAGTCTTATTACCTGCTTCCTTTTAAGAGAAGCGACATAAGGGAGTACCATAGGTTAAAGTGATAGTCAATATCTGGTTGCTATGTGAATGAAGCTCATTTGTTTGTGTGGACAGGAGTTGACAATTTCCTGTATGAGAAAAATATAATTGTTTTAAAGATGAAAAAAATAAACAGGAATATCTAAAAAATGATGAATTCCATGAAAAAAAATAACTTAAATCGTGTGTTTTAACGTGCTCTACATCTGTTGTGTTTTAAGTGTCCGTCTCTTACAGTTTAGCATTTATGCAAAATTCCGTAAAATTCATCGAGAATAAAGCAGTTTTCAGAGACTATTCCCAGAAAATTCAAGATATACATATTATTTGTCGAGTAAATATCTTTATTATAACAGTTTATAATAAAAATCGTTAGAGCCATTTTTCTCGATTAGCGTGAAGTAAATAGAAGCATAAGCTTTTTAGCAATAATTTGTTACAGAAATGTAGAGAAAGTCATGTGAATGGAATTGTTTTGTCAAATTTCATAGCTGTAGCACCTTGATAAAACAGTTCAGAAACCAAAGTCTGGCAACCTGTAGCTGCCAAAGAAGCACTTACTGGCCAGCTGCCATATTTTGTGGCATTCAGCTTCGTTAATGGAATCATCGCTCGGCTTTTGTTCTATTATTGCTGTACTCCTGGCAAATAAAACAGCGGTCCATGTCCATAACAGCTTATTAACTTATTTCCTATTTAAAAAGCGCTGTTGCCGAAATCGCCTTCAGGCGTCTTTCAAACTTGTGTGATGAAAAAGGCTACAGAGATCAATTCTGGGAAATTAAACTGACTAAAACTTTTGGGGAGATAACCTAGGGTCAACGCAACTATTTTATCTACACATTAGCATTTCAAAAACATTCTTTATACATTTTTACTTTCTCTATACGTACTATCTACATAGTGTATAGAGAATGTATTGCATTGCACCCAAAAATTCGATAGAGAGTTCACCGGAAATTCATGTTTTGAAACCCCTGAATTCAAAAACAGCATTTTAGGAAAAATGTCCGTGTTTGTCTGTCTGTGTCTGTGTCTGTGCCTTTTGGCAGCATAGCTCAAAACTGAAAAGAGCGTTAAACACCAAACTTGGTATTTTAGTTGGGTACCTTCCAGGGATGCGACACGAAGAATTTCAAGAAAATCCCCTCACCCCAAGTTACCCTTTATATGGAAAAAAATTTGTAAACTTTGATTTTCTTAAAAATGGCTCTAATCATTTTGATTAAAGTTTCGTATATTTAAGATATTTACTTGACAAATAAAATGTATATCTTGAATTTTCCGGAAATAGCCTCTGAAAACTACTTCAATCTGGATGACTTTAACGGATTTTTACATAGCTGCTAAGCCGTAAGAGACCGAAAAAAACTTACCACACAGAAAATGTAGAGCACATCAAAACACACAATTTATGTTATATACATTTTTTTCGTGGAGTTGATCGTTTCCAAGATATTCCTATTTTTACTTTCAGCTTCCAAAAGCTTATACTTTTCTCATACAGGAATATGTCAGCTCCTGTCCATATAAACAAAGGAACTTCAGTCACATAGCAACCAACATTTCACTGTCACTTTAACCTATAGTACTCCCTTATTTCGCTTCCACTTACAAGGAAGCAAGTAATAAGACTAATTCTGCTTTTCTGAATTAGCATGAAGTAAATAGATGCATAAGCTTTTAACAATACTTTTTTACAGAGATGTAGAGAAAGTCATGCGAATGGAACACATCACGTTTTTAAATATTGTAATATTGGATTCATACTAATTTCTCTACATCTCTGAAACAATTAGTTAAAAACGGGGTTTCTTCTCTCTACTTCACACTATTCGAGATAAACATTAACAAAATTGTCTTATTACTTACTTCCTTGTAAGTAGAAGGGAAATAAGAGAATACACAAGGATAAAACGATATTGAAATGCTTTTAAAGCCAGTACTTCAAATCCCTTTTGTTACATTACCTACCAGGAGTTGACAGATAAGAACATATTTAAGTACAAGTACCTTTATTTTTCTACCTCTGACAGGCTATAAATAAATGACAAGTTCATAGAAAACAATAATTTTATTACTAAAAGTTTTGTAAATGTAAGTTTTGTAAGTTTTTTTAAACGTTCAAGGAGCCGATGGGTTGTGTGGACGAGCGTTGTCATGGATCAACACAATTCCTGAAGTCAGCATTCCTCTTCGTTTGTTTTGAATGGCTCTCCGAAAACGTCGTAAAGTACGAACATTGTTAACTCCGCGAGAAAAGTATAAGACACAAATTGTGTTTTATAACGAGATATTTATTTTTGTGTTATAAACTTTGTCAGTTTGTTACAGTTTGCCAGTATACGAAATTCAACAAAGTTCATCCACAGTAAAAAGGTTTTCCGAGGCTTTTCCCAGAAAATTTAAGACATATATTTAGTTTTCATGTAAATATTTAATATACTATATTTTAATAAAAATCGTTAGAGCCGTTTTCCTCAAAGCATTCGTGTCGCATCCTCGGAAGATACTAAACTAATGTACCAAATTTGGTTCTTTTTGAGTTCTCGTGTTCACAGACAAACAAAAACACACACACGAACAGTTTTATAATAATGGGATGTTCCATTCACATGACTTTCTCTGCATCTCTACAACAAATTATTGTTAAAAAGCTTATTCTTCTATTTACTTCATGCTAATCAGAAAAAACTAGCAGAAATAGCCCTATTACTTGCTTCCTTGTAAGTATAGGTAGAAGCGAAATAAGGGAGTACCATACGTTAAAGTAATAGTCAAAAGTTGGTTGCTATGTGACTTATGTTCCTTTGTTTGTTTGGACAGGAGTTGACAAATTCCTGTATGAGAAAAGTATATGCTTTTCAAAGCTGAAATCAAAAACAAGCAATATCTCAAAATCGAGCAACTCCACGATTAAAATGAATATAATATAAATTGTGTAGTTTAACGCGCTCTACATTTTTTGTATGGTAAGTTTTATTACGTTTTTATCTACCTCTTACGGGTATCTGCTAATATGCAAAATTCCGTAAAATTCATTCAGAATAAAGTAATCTTCAGAGGTTATTCGCAGAAAATTCAAGATATAGATTTTATTTTTCAGGTAAATATCTTTAATATACGATATTTTAATCAAAATTGTTAGAGGCTTTTTGAGTAAATCAACATTTTCTATATTTTTTCCATGTAAAGGGTAGCTTGTGGTGGGGGGATTTTCTCAAAATATTCGTGTCGCATCCCTGGGAAATCCTAAACTAAAGTACCAAGTTTGGTATTTTACAGACTCTTCGTTTTTGAGTTACCTCTTTCACAGCACACGGAAACACACACACGAACGTTTTTATAAAAATCTTTCGAATACAGTTGGCCTTAGAAAGTGTATTTCCGGTGCAATAAATTTTAGTAATATCTTTAAATGGTATACATTATTTGTGAATTCCTTTTCTGTTACACGGACTGGCGTGGTAATGACGTTTTTGGGTCGTGAGAAAGCTACCGGAGCGCCACCAGGTGAGGAGAGAGATAAACCTGCTGCCGAGGTCCCACACCCGTACAGAGCCCATTAACTTTTATCGCAATTCGTCTATTTTAAACTGGACTGTGAAGAAGATGATATGCCAATATAATTACTTATGTGTCGCTTTGTCTGTCCATCTGCACTCACGTGTTCCATTCACACGACTTTCTCTACATAAATTACTGTTATTCTTTTATCTACTTCATGCAAATCGTATTAACATTAACAGAAATTGTGTTTTTACTTGTTTGCTTGTAAGTAGAAGGCAAAATACTAGGTTAAAGTGATAGTCAAATGTTTTAAAATGAGGGTGCTATGGTATTGAAATCCCCTTCTTTGTGTGGCAAGTTCTCGTATAAGAAAAGCCTTTTAAAACTAAAGCTACTTATAAGGCATTAATAACAAACGGTGAACTCCACGAAAAAATGTATATGACATAAATTGTGTGTGTGTGTTAATCATATCTACATTTACTGTGTAGTAAACTGTTTTCCAGTTATATAAAAGTCATTCAGAAAGAAGAGGTCTTCAACGTAATTCAAGATATACATTTCGTTTGTCATAACGATACCTCATACATAACAATACCTCATACATAACAATACCTCATATATAACAATACCTCATACATAACACTACCTCATACATAACACTACCTCATACATAACGATACCTCATACATAACAATATCTCATACATAACAATATCTCATACATAACAATATCTCATACATAACAATACCTCATACATAACAATACCTCATACATAACAATACCTCATACATAACGATACCTCATACATAACGATACCCAATACATAACGATACCTCATACATAACGATACCTAATACATAACGATACCTGATACATAACGATACCTCATACATAACGATACCTAATACATAACGATACCTCATACATAACGATACCTCATACATAACAATACCTGATACATAACAATACCTAATACATAACAATACCCGATTCATAACGATACCTCATACATAACGATACCTAATACATAACGATACCTCATACATAACAATATCTCATACATAACAATATCTCATACATAACAATACATCATACATAACAATACCTCATACATAACGATACCTCACACATAACAATACCTCATACATAACAATACCTCATACATAACGATACCTCATACATAACGATACCTAATACATAACGATACCTCATACATAACGATACCTAATACATAACGATACCTGATACATAACGATACCTCATACATAACAATATCTGATACATAACGATACCTCATACATAACGATACCTAACACATAACGATACCTCATACATAACGATACCTCATACATAACGATACCTCATACCTAACGATACCTCATACATAACAATACCTCACACATAACGATACCTCATACATAACAATACCTCACACATAACAATACCTCACACATAACAATACCTCATACATAACAATACCTCACACATAACAATACCTCATACATAACAATACCTCACACATAACGATACCTCATACATTTCAATAAAACATTATTAGTGCCATTTTGTTAAAACTTTTCGAAAATTTTTCCATGTAAAAGGTACTTTGTGGTGGGTGATTTTCTTGAAAATCTTCGTGTCGCATCCTTGGAAGATAGTAAACCTAAATACCAAGTTTGGCGTTTAACGGTCTTTTCGTTTTGAGCATAAACACATGCGCACGCGCGTGTAACTTTGTTTTTTCGGACCCAGAGGACCCCAAAACTTTTATTTCCGGCGAAATCTTGATATTGAATTTTTGGGTCGAATACAACTTTCTCTATACACTATGTCCGAGGGCTGCTGTTTTTCCAACCTCCGATAGACTTTAAATAAAAGACTAGCCCATGGAAAACAATTATTTTATTATTAAAAGTTTTGTACACTTATGGCTACTTTTCAACATAATCACTGAGACATTTATCGTACCTGTACACAAGCTTTACAATACCCGCTTCAAAAAATGTTGCCGCCAATGATTTCAAATGAGCATTGACGTTGTTTTAAATATCTTTGTTGGTTTGAAAGTGCTGCCCTCCTAGCCACATCTTCAGTTCAGGGAAAAGGTGAAAGTCGCTGGGTGCCAGATCAGCACTGTACGGTGGATGATCGAAAATGTCCCATTGAAATTGTTCAAGGAGCCGATGGGTTGTGTGGACGAGCGTTGTCATGGATCAACACAATTCCTGAAGTCAGCATTCCTCTTCGTTTGTTTTGAATGGCTCTCCGCAAACGTCGTAAAGTACCAAGATCTTCAAAACAACGTCAATGCTCATTTGAAATCATTGGCGGCAACATTTTTTGAAGCGGGTATTACAAAGCTTGTGCACAGGTACGATAAATGTCTCAATCTTTTCGGTGATTATGTGGAAAAGTAACCATAAGTGTACAAAACTTTTAGTAATAAAATAATTGAGGGGGTCAGTGCAACAGTGGTCTAACCCATCTTTTTAAAAAAATTGAGCATAACTCAGTTAAACACACCCGGTTTCTTTGAGAATAACGAAAACCTCATTTTAATCGAACTGCTTGTTCACTGACACTTTGTTACACAACAACGCATCGAGTGCTGTTAACAGAATGTTGAGATATGCCTAACAATTTTTATTAGTGTAGAGCAAATCTTTTTCTAGGTTAGACCACTGTTGCGCTGACCCCCTCAATTGTTTTCTATGCAATTGTACTTTATTTATAACCTATCGGAAGTTGAAAAAAACGGCCGTCGTACATAGTAAGTGTAAAGAAATTAAAAACTGGTACCACGTGACAATAAATACCTTGATAGCAATGTCGATTACGTTGAGAAATAGAGTAAGGTAGTGTAAGTTGTAAATAAAGTTTTGTGTTGATAACTTTCGTTATTGTTTACATGTGCCACTTTCTGCATGGGTCGCGAAGATGCCATTACGGACGAAATACCTGAGCTATGTGTAGAAAGTTTATGGAAGAGAATTTTATTAGAGCGTTTACGAAGCAGGCTTAGCAGCGGACTCCGTGCATAAGAATTATTATTTTGGTTGGGTTTTGGAACTCGACGTGTAAGCTACTTATAATATTGCTAATCTAGGACAATTGGATGGAAGTAATAGGTTTTGTTTTGCCCGGCTTATTCTTATTTAAATACTGCGTGACGCTTGTACATAAATCCGCACGAACACAATTTTCCGCAGCTTACTTGCTCTGTAATCTTCTTATCCCAGTGTTTTAAGAGACGCGAGCTAAACTTCATGTTCCCTTATTATTTTTGTGATCAACTGCACCGGTCTCTAAACCCTCGGGATAATGGTCCCTGTTTTTATTTTCTTCCTTTGTTACTCACGGATTTTACTCCCTTTGTACACAAGCCGAATACTCCAGCAAATACTTTTGTTTTGTTCTAGTTACTTTCATACCAAGATATTTATTACATGACCAAAAGCTATGACGTCACTCCGCGTGGCTTTATCTACACCTACGGAAGTTCGCATCTGAAAACGAATTTCCAGGAGTGTTTTCGAACTAGTGTTTGCGAGGCAAAGTCAACGTTCTGCGTGATCATAGACATAGAGACAGAAAAGCTCTATCCTTATATATTGTGGTTGGTGAAGCAGCACGTGTTTACCAAGTCGCCATATTTAGATACTACACTTCTGAGATGAGTACGTCTTGTGTGGGATAAATGTGCACACAAAAATAACATTTTGTGGCGTTCAATGTTCAATTAAGCAGTAAATTTAGACTAAGTTTTAAATCAGTACAACGACGTAGAGTTTCATTGTAGTTTCTCGAATATCAGAGGCAAAAACAAGAGAGCGAAATAAGTAATGAGACTGAAAAAATCAATGCCATAGCCGGGATTTGAACCACGAATCTTCTGGTCTCTAACCGGTTGCTCTACCACTGAGCTACCTAGCAACATGCCGGCATAGCATTGAGTTATTAAAATTATCACAACTGACCATAATAGTTGGCTATGCTATGAATCCTGGGACTTAAAGTACTTACAACATTGTAAGTCGCCATCTCAAAATAATTTGAAATCGCCTTGTGGTTTACCGGGAAACATGCGAGACAGTTGAAAAATTCAATGCTATATCGGCATGTTGCCATGGTAGCTCAGTGGCAGAGCAACCAGCTAGGCACCAGGAGATCCGTGGTTCAAATCCTGGCTGTAGCATTGCATTTTTCAGTCTGACTCTACCTATCCAACTCCTGTCCGACAAACGGCTTGTGTGGAAAAACAATTACAATTTTCACGGAAGGGAATGGTGTTTCAATATATATGCTAGTGGAATTAAGAGATTTTGTATCGTTAAATGTTCAATTAAGCGGCAAATTTAGACTAAGATTTAAACCACTGTAATAGTCAATGCGTGTGTGATATATAGTTGTAGTTTCTCGAATAGCAGAAGCAAAAACAAGGAAAGGAAAATGGTTTTCTATACATACATTAGTGAACCTAGTTAAGTATTTCAATACACAGGTTATTTACTTATTTAAGTGATTTTTCGGTGGTATACACACTGAAATATGGTGCACATTATCAACAGAATCGTTGAGAAGCAGACAAAATTGGCAAACTACTCTGGTTTATAAGAAACTTCTTGCTAATTCGTTCATTTAGCAGCTATCGCGAGAAATAATTATGTGCTGATGATACCAGACCGTGAGAATAGAGGGCGTGGTTCTCTGCCTCGGAATGCAATACATGCAGTTCACACTGAAGGTCATTATCATTTTTAGGATGGAGTCTGAAACTTGCCGTTCCTTTTTAGTGTGCACTTATCTATAAGTTCATGTTCTGGAATTAATGGGCATAGGCTTCAGAGGCAAACAATAATGTTTTGTCAAAATCATATATTTTCCCCTTCTTCACTTTTAGACCAAGAAATTAGAACAAAATTAATTAATTTCTGATATTTCCGGAATGTTTACAGCAAAATACCAATTTATCAATTGACAGGCCAAAAATGTGATTGTATTAAATATTCCTTTAACTAGAGATCTCCTTTGTTCCATTCTATTTTGTTCTGTACTTCAAAGCTTGGAAAAAAATTAATTTGACAGATGTTGCGTATGGTGTAGTACCACAAGATGGTGGCTGAACACAAAACTTGCGCCCTATGTGCGATAAATATTCATCATTCACAGCTTTGCCTGCCAACTGTCTATCCGTTTTTAGAAGCAGACTTCTGTATTACTCCGCGCCCACGTGACAGACGACAGTGTTACAAGTTGGCGAGATGTAGCGGTACGGAGCAATAAAGGGAAAAGGATTTACCGCGACTCTTTACCACCGCGAATAGAGAGATAGAAGCATGT
Organism: Hymenopus coronatus; assembly: GCA_030762935.1. Taxonomy (NCBI): domain Eukaryota; kingdom Metazoa; phylum Arthropoda; class Insecta; order Mantodea; family Hymenopodidae; genus Hymenopus; species Hymenopus coronatus. Next base: position 4,227,188 of record CM060882.1, on the reverse strand, counting down.
TGGACGCTACTGGCAGGCACGGAAGACGCGGGATAAGGTAACTTTCTACTTAAGGCGACACAGCTGATATTTGACAATGCTGATAATAGAGAAGAGACAAATATAAGAAGCTCAACAAAAGTGATTGTTTTACATATTTTTATGTCTTACTTTTCTGTCATTGTTTTGCTGTGGTGTTAGTTTCTCTTAAGTCAGGTATAAAGGTTACATTAATGAATCGGAATACCGTTTATTCTGTGTTGAGAATTTAAATTGCGGTATTTGAATATCTTTGTCCTTTTATTTTCGTGTTGACCCTTTTAATTATTGTTTTTACTTTATCTACACGTACTATGTGCATAGCCAAAAGCACCATACCGAGATTTCACCGGAAATATATATTTTGGGACTCCCTGAATCCAAAATAAACATCTGATATAATCCATTCACATGACTTTCTCTATATCTCTGCAACAAATTTTTGTTAAAAAGTTTATTCTTCCATTTACTTCATGCTAAGTAAGAAAAAATTAGCAGAAATAGTCTTATTACTTGCTTCCTTTTTAGTAGACGCAAAATAAGGGGGTACCATAGGTTATAGTGATAGTCAAAAGCTGGTTGCTCAGCGGCTGAAGTTCCTTTGTTTGTATGTATGGACACGAGTTCACAAAGTCCTGAATGAGAAAAGTATAAGTTTTTATAACTGAAACCAAAAACAAGGAATATCTCAAAAACAATCAACTCCAAGAAAAAATGTATATAACATAAATTGTGTGTTTTAAGGTGCTCTACATTTGTTGTGTGGTAAGTTTCCATCTCTTACAGTTTAGCAGTTATGCAAAATTTCGTAAAATTGGCCCAGAACAAAGTAGTCTTCAGAGGCTATTCCTAAAAAATTTAAAATATACATTTTATTTGTCAGGTAAATATCTTTAATATACGATATTTTAATCAAAATCATTGAAGCCATTTTTTAGAAAATCAAAATTTTCGAAAAGAGTTCCATGTAAAGCGTAGTTTGGGGTGGGGGGATTTTTCTCAAAATCTTCGTGTCGCATCCCTGGAAAATACTAAACTTAAATACCAAGTTTGGTATTTTACCGACTTTTCGTTTTTGAGTTATCGTGTTCACAGACACACGGACACACATACACACACGCGGACCTTTTCCTGAAATACTTTTTTTGGATACAGGGGACCCTTAAACATATATTTCCGGTGAAATCTCGATATCGATTTTTTTGGTGGTGTGCAATACCTTCTCTATACACTATGTACTTGGTACGTGAAGAGAGTTGTTTTATGGTTGGAATTTATTGTATTTCAGTTTATATTAATTTGCTTTGTTTTAAATTAAATTTTGAATTATTAGTATATAAGTGTTATTTGTAAAATAATGATGTATATCAATAATTTAAAAGTGGGAAATAAATTATAAAGTTTGCAATATACGTCCTGGTATAGGGAACAAGATGCCAGGATGTTGTATTACACATTTTATTTTATTTTTAGTACGTGAAGAGAAAGTAAAAATGTCCAAGTGTCTGTCTGCCAGCGTGTGTGGCGTGTTATTTATGGACGCTCTTTAACTGGTGTGGTTCTCAGCGTCCCATTCTATACTGGGCGTGAAAGACCGCTTAAGTTTGTTTAGAGGCCTCTCTATCAGGCTTGAGGTTCTTTTACGTGCCGTAAATCTACGACATGGAGCAACGGCATTACTTCACTTCCGAAGGAAGCCATGCTAAAGATTTTACGCCCGAAAAAAATCCATTGTCCTCCGCCGTGTTTGAACCCGCGACATTGGGTATATGAAGTTAGCATGGTAACCATTACACCACGGAGGGCGACCAGTGTGTGTGTGTGTGTGTGTGTGTGTGTGTGTGCCTTTGGGTAGCATAGCCTAAAAACGAAAAGTCTGTTAAATGCCAAATTTGGTATTTAAGTTTATCAACTTCCAAGAATATGGCACGAACATTTTCAAGAAAATTCCCTCTTTCCCCAACCACACTTTATATGGAAAAATGTTGATTTTCTCAAAGATGGCTCTAACGATTTTGATTAAAGTATTGTATTTACATAAGAAATAAAATATATTTTGAATTAGCTGTAAAGCCATTTCTATTCTTTTTTTTTTGGTAGTGTTTAACGCCCGCTTTAACTACTAATGGCACCGCAGGCGGTCATTTCTATTCTGGATTACTTTTGTGGAATTTTACGTAACTGTTAACCATAAGAGACGGACAGAAACTTACCTACCAAAAAAATGTAGAGCTCATTGAAACACACATTTTACGTTATATAACTTTTACTTCCTCTACACATACTATGTACATAGTGTATAGAGGAAGTTTTGTATTCCACCCAAAAATTCGATACCAAGATTTCACCGGAAATACATGTTTTAGGACCCCCGGATCCAAAAAAAAAAAAAACTTTTACAAAACATCCGTCTGTGTGCGTGCGTGTGTGTGTGTGTTTGTGTGTGTGTGTGTGTGTGTGAACAGCATAGCTCATAAGCGAAAAAACTGTTGAACAACAAACTTGGTCTTTAAGTTTGGTATCCTCCAAGGATGGTCATGAAGGTTTAAAAAAAAAAAAAAAAAAAAAAAAACCCACCCCAACCTTTACATGAAAGTTTTTTCGAAAATTTTGATTTTCTTAAAAATGGCTCTAGCGATTTTGATTAAAATATCGTATATTAAAGATATTTACATGACAAATACTATGTATCTCTTGAATTTTCTGGAAATAACCTCTGAAAACTACTTTATTCTGGATAAATTTTACGGAATTTTGAATAACTTCTAAACCGTAAGAGATGAACGAAAACTGGAAACACAAAAAATGTAGAGCAGGTTAAAACACACAATTTATGCTTTACACTTTTTTTTCTTGAAGTTGATCTTTTTTGAGACATTCCTTGTTTTTGGTTTCAGCTTTAAAATACATACTTTTATCATGCAGGACTTTGTGAACTCGTGTCCATACAAACAAAGGAACATCAGTCACATAGCAACCAGCTTTTGACTATCACTTTAACCTATGGTACTTCATTTCGCTTCTACTTACAAGGAAGCAAGTAATAAGACAATTTCTACTAATTTTTCTCAATTAGCATTAGCTCTATAACAATAATTTGTTGCTGAGATGTGCAAGGACGTATGTCATCTGGAGCAGAACTGTCTGCGCAGAAGTAAAACAAAAGCCGCACGAGAGTAACGTAATACGCGGTGCAGGGGAAGAACTACATAAATCTTAGCATTTCCTCTCGTCTTTCTTGATTTTTTGCGGAGATTTGAATCTGAACTCTGAAGGCGTGACGTCATGAGTCGGTCACGGTACGCGAGCGTGCGTGCGTATGCAAATTATTTAATTATACCTTCCAAGACTTGTTAGCGGGAAATGAAAAGCAAGCAGAAATTTTATTCAAAACATTGTATTATAAGACAGACACACAGTTTTAAGCACCTTTCCTGCGCACAAAAGACGAGCAGGAAATGAATGCTGCGCTGGAAAGAGAATAAAGCAACTCTAAAAAACAAAAGAGAAACGGGGTGGTCCCAAGTTTCGAACGCTCCCTAATTAATTCCTGGGCTTGCACAGCTCGCTTACTTAATACAGATCACACTTTCGAAAACTGCAGTAAATTTATCAGTAGACAAGATAGTAGGGTAAGGATTCGTGACACCAACAAAAGGGGCCCCAAGAAGGCGGGCCGGAATGTTATCGCGCAAGTACGAGCAGCCAACTGCCGCTCCAGTTTCAATTATTTCCCCAGACTTTGCGGCGAATGCCGATGTGTGTGTGCGCGCGAAATTAATTTTCGCTGCCAATGTGACGGTCGGTCGCGTGAATATTTTCCAAGGCATTAAAACGGGCAAGATGAAGGTCAAAAATGTGCTTGGTACCGGCGGAAACATCACCGAATTAGGGTGCAGATCGTAAAAGTACAGCTACCTGCAAAAACTTCTGCGGTCACTTCAGAGACATGGGACAGTGCGCTCGATCATACTGGTAGGAAAGAAAAAGGTTTGTATTTAGTAACCGTCGTCTCTCACTAGATGGTTGTTAAAGTTTCAGCTGTATCCATCAAGTGGTTTCATTTCTATAGCCCCCTTTTAACATCTAAGGTCATATCGGGAGCTTTGCATTAGAAACAACTCCTCTGTAGGTTCTTTACGTTTGGTTTAAATCATTTTATTTTCTTCAAACACACACATACTTCCAGACTCTGTGGGGGATAGGGAATAATTCTGGCTAAAGAAAAATTCCCGACCCCAGGCCGGGAATCGAGCCCGGGACCTCCGCTGACCACTCGACCACGAAGGCAGTCTGAGTCAATGTTGTGCTTCTTTAGAAAGGTGGAAAAAAAAAAAAAAAAAAATTCGCTCGATGGTTAAACACTTCTATTTAAAAGACTTAATACCGAGTTGGATGAAGTTCATGGCACATCTGCTCCTGCGTTTGCAATAATTTACAATTGGATAAATGAATTTAAACGTGGCCGTACATCCACAAATGATGAACATCGATCCGGACGTCCAGTAAAAGTTAGTTCCTCTGAAATTATTGACAAAATCCAGGATATCAACAAATCAAAGTTCGCGAATTAATAGAGACCACAGGCATATTACAAGATACAGTGTTGTCAATTTTGCACCAAACATTAGGTCTGACAAAGGTCTCGGCAAGATGGGTGCCGCGTTTGCTCTCAATAAAGAATAAACGCAATTGTGTTATCGATTCGGAAGGTAATTTGGCACTCTTCCGCCGCAATCCTGACGGGTTTCTGCGTCGATACATAATTGTGGATAAAACATAGATACACTAATACATTCCAGAGACAAAAATGCAGTCGAAACAGTGGCTTTTTAAAGGCGAACCGGCTCCAAAGAAGGCAAAAGTGGTGAAATGAGCAGCCTAGGTGATTACCTCGGCTTGTTGTGATGCACGCGGAATCACCTACTTTCATATTATGTATCGTTGCTGCACAGCTCGAACGGAGAAATCAAGAAAAAAACGCCCTCATCTGACGAAGAAAAATATTATTTTCTATTAACATGATACAAAGGTGCACACCTGCGCAGTTTCGATGGCAAAAATTGTAGAATTAAGGTTTGGATTACTATAACATCCACCGTATTCACCAGATTTGGCTCCCAGGGATGTTTTATTTCCAAGCTTGAAAAAGCAGCTCGGCGGAAAACGATTCACGTCTAACGAAGAGGTCGTCTCCCAAACAGCTGCCAATTTTGAATGTTAAAACTACAACACTAATGTCCCATCTGTATAGTTTGTTACTTCTTGTTTAAAAATTTATATCAGTAATAATGCAAATAGGTACAATGATGTTATATTCTTTGAGATACAAATTCCAAATATATATATATATATATATATATATATATATATATATATATATTGGGGGGCAAAATGTTAATACAAATATATCCAAAATGTCAGTAATAATAGTTATTTATGATACAAGTGGTAAAAATTGTGTTTTATATTGTGAGTAGGAAGTAACGAACATAATATCAATATTTATAGATATGTTATAATTATAAATAGATTGTTTTACGTATTTCACGGAGTTCATGCGATATTCTGTTGTTGCCTTGCTTAGCATCAGTGCTGACAACATGATGTCTTACTCTTATGGAACGAAAACATTCTATACAACGGTGTCAGTGTAGCAGTTGTAATTTTGCTTGCATAATTTTCTGGTTCAGCAGACCCCATGTTCATGACTCGATACGAGCTTTGCAAGTCACAGCCTATTTGAATGATGCCGTGGTCGTGGCCACATTGTAGTGTTAAAATGTTCTACTTTTAACACTACTGACGTCCAATAAAAGATCTACTTTCAGCATCAACCGTCTAAAGAAAGTCCTTGTACTTATCACATGACTTTCTCTATATCTCTGTAACAAATGATTGTTAACAAGTTTATTCCTCTATCTCTACTTCATGCTAATCAAGATGCTTCCTTGTAAGTAGAAGGGAGTACACTAGGCTAAAGCGATAGTCAAATATTTTAAAAGTGATTAAAATCCGCTTCTGTGCATGTCAAGAGTGGACAACTATGCGTATGAGAAAAATATTTCAAAACTGAGACCAAAATAAGAAATTTCTCGGAAACGGTAAACTCTACGAAAAAAAGTGTAGGTATATGACAAATTTTGTGTTTTAACAGATTTACATTTACAATAGTAAGTTCGTGTTTATCTCTCAGGGTCTTCCAGATATGCAAACCTTATCCTAAATGAAGATGTCTTCGGAGGCTGTTATTAGAAAATTCCAGATTTTAATATAAACATCTTTAATATACGATATTTCAGTCAAAAACGTTTTAGCCATTTTTAAGAAAATATAATTTTTTGAAAATTTTACCATGTAAAGGGTAATTTGGGATGGGGGTTATCTTCAAAATCTCCGTGTCGCATCCTTAGACGCTGCTGAATTTAAATTCCAAGTTTGGTATTTACTCGACTTGTCGTTTCTGAGTTATCGTATTCACAGCCACAATTATTTTTTACTTTCTCCATACGCACTATGTACGTGGTGTGTAGAGAAAGTATTGCACTCCACCAAAAATTCGATACCGAGATTTCACCGGAAATATATGTTTTAGGGTCCCCAATATCCAAAAAAAGCATTTTCACAAAAATGTCCGTATGTGTGTGTGTGTGTGTGTGTGTCCGTGTGTCTGTGAACACGATAACTCAAAAACGAAAAGTCGGTAACATACCAAAATTGGTATTTAAGTTTAGTATTTTCCAGGGATGCGACACGAAGATTTTGAGAAAAATCCTCCCACCCCCAACTACCCTTTACATGGAACTTTTTTCGAAATTTTGATTTTCTCAAAAATGGCTCTAACGATTTTGATTAAAATTTCGGATATTAGACATATTTAACTGACAAATGAAATGTATATCTTGAATTTTTTGCGAATAGCCTCTGAAGAGTAGTTTATTCTGGATGAATTTTACTAAATTTTGAATGACTGCTAAACCGTAAGAGATGGACAAAAGCTTACTACACAAAAAATGTAGAGCACTTTAAAACACACAATTTATGTTGTATACATTTTTTTCGTGGAGTTCGTCGTTTTTGTGACATCACTTATTTTTGGTTTCTGCTATGAAAAACGTATACTTTTCTCATACAGGAACTTGTCAACTCCTATCCATATAAACAAAGGAGCTTCATTGACATAGCAAGCAGCTTTTGGCTATCACTTTAACCTACGATTGTCCCTTATTTCGCTTCTACTTACAAGGAAGCGAGTAATTAGGCTACTTCTGCTAATTTTTGTCTGATTAGCATAAAGTAAATAGAAGTATAAGCTTTTTAAGAATTATTTGTTACAGGGATGTGGAGAAAGTCATGTGAATGGTACACATCAGATTTTTTTTACTTTCTCCATACGCACTATGTACATAGTGTATAAAGAAAGTATTGCACTCCACCAAAAATTCGATAGCGAGATTTCACCGGAAATATATGTTTTAGGGTCCCCAATATCCAAAAAAAGCATTTTCACAAAAAGGTCCGTGTGTGTGTGTGTGTGTGTGTGTGTCCGTGTGTCCATGTGTCTTTGAACACGATAACTCAAAAACGAAAGGTCGGTAAAATACCAAACTTGGTATTTAAGTTTAGTATCTTCCAGGGATGCGACACGAAGATTTTGAGAAAAAATCCCCCCACCCCAAACTACTCTTTACATGGAACTTTTTTCGAAAATTTTGATTTTCTCAAAAATGGCTGTAACGATTTTGATTAAAATTTCGGATATTAAACATATTTACCTGATAAATGAAATGTATATCTTGAATTTTCTGAGAATAGCCTCTGAAGAGTGGTTTATTCTGGATAAGTTTTATTAAATTTTGAATGACTGCTAAACCGCAAGAGATGGACAAAAACTTACTACACAAGAAATGTAGAGCACTTTAAAACACACAATTTATGTTATATATATTTTTTTCGTGGAGTTCGTCGGTTTTGTGACATTCCTTATTTTTGGTTTCTGCTATGAAAAACGTATACCTTTCTCATACAGGAACTTGTCAACTCCTGTCCATACAAACAAAGGAACTTCATTGACATAGCAACCAGCTTTGACTATCACTTTAACTTACGGTTGAACCTTATTTCGCTTCTACTTACAAGGAAGCGAGTAATAAGACTATTTCTGCTAATTTGTTCTGATTATCATAAAGTAAATAGAAGTATAAGCTTTTTAAGAATTATTTGTTGCAGGGATATGGAGAAAGTCATGTGAATGCTACACATCAGATTTTTTAGACAAGGGCACTCAAAAACGAGTAATTCTGGTATCAAATTTTTGGATGGAATGCAAATATATTCTGTACGTATGGACTGTGTTTCCAGTAGAGAAAGTAAAAATACTGAAAGCTCAGTTTGTACTCTGCTGGTCTCGTGCAATTTGTCTGTACATCTTAAGGATACGTATGACAGAAATTTCATGAAAAATCACAAAACATTGTTTTATTTCATAAAATAATTTAAACATTCCTAGATACAAAAACAAAAAACAGTATAACTGACCGCCATACGCCATTTTTAAATACCTTAATTGAAGTTAGAGCGAAGCTTTAGAGATGAAGGTGTACTGGACTGGCAAGAAAAACTTCGATTCGACGAGATCTCATTCACACCATACAAAGTAAGAATAAAAGTTGTGCAGAATAAAATGAGCAATGCAAGAAGAAAAGGGCAGAAAGGACAGCAGACGAGAGAAAAAGGAAAGCTGAGGGTCCAACCTACCAGCCTGAATTTTAACGTGAGCCATACATTCAAATCTTTCCTTTTTTTCTCACTATTCATATTTTCAACATTTTACTTCCTATAAAATGTTCCTCGCGGGACAGTTTTTCTGTTTCACAAATAAAATTTTCTGTAAATATTCCCAGAGGTACAATAAATAAGAATTTCCCTAGGTCAGATGTATTTTAGAATATGTTTTCAATATTCAAACACAAAAGTTATATTTTATATGACAAAAGGTATATTAATAACTTTAAAAATTTTGGATCCTAACAAAAAAAGCTTAGGTATTACATTCACGTGACTTTCTCTAGATGTTCTACACATTTCCTACAAAAGATGACTCTTCTTTCACACCATGCAAATGTTCTTATTACTTAGTTCCTTATAAGTAGAGAGGAGCCAAGGGAACGCGCTAGGCTAAAGTGATAGTCAAATGTTTTAAAATCTGTCGTTATGCCATTGTAATTGCAAATCGCTTCTTTGCTTGGCCAGAAGTAGAACAAAAGAAAAACGGACACTTCCTGTCAGAGAAAAGTATGAGTACTTTACAATTGAAGCCAATAACAAGGAATATCTCGGAAACGGTTACCTCCACGACAAAAACGTAAAGGACATAAATGATGTGTTTTGACGAAATCTTCATTTTTACAGTAAGTGTTTGTCAAAGTCTTACGGTTTAGCAACTAAGCAAAATTCCACAAAATTAATCCAAAATAAAGAGGTCTTCAGAGATGATTCCCAAACAATAAGATAGGCATTCTTTTTTGGGTGTAAATAGCTTTAATATACGGGATTTTACCAAAATTGTTAGTCATTTTTAAGAAAATCAAAATTTTCGAAAATTGTTTCATGTAAAGTGTAGTTTGTGGGGGGGGGGCGGATTTTCTTGAAAATCTTCGTGTCGCATCCTTGGAAGATACCAAACTTAAATACCAAGTTTGATATTTAAAAGCGTTTTTGGTTTTGAGTTATGCTGTCCACAGACACACACACACACACACGAGACCTTTTTCTGAAAATTCTTTTTTTTTTTGGACTCAGGGACGCCAAAACATATATTTCAATCGCGTGAAAACTTCATCGAGCTTTTGGGTGAAATACAACACCTTCTTTGTCCACTATGTACAGTGCACATGCGGACTAGAGAAAGTAAAAAGACTTAGAGAAACCAAGCGCAATTTGAAAAATCAGATTATTTTGGGCGTAGGGTTAAAATATGATACCAAAACTTTTATTTATTTATGTTTTTTTTTGTCACAAGGGACTTTTTTTTTAGTGACATGAACAAATTTGACGTAACTTCCAAAGCACTTAATCAAAATTTATGAAATTTGCGCTGTAACTTATGGCATTATATCATATCTGTGGTATAAATTCCACAAAGCTAGTTTGGAATTTCAAATTTGCACTCATATATTTGCTTAGATGGAACACTACTCATGTAACTATTTACATTAAAACGTTTAGGTTGGCACACCTGTTTCATTTCTCAGCCTCCTATCAAACTGTTGTTTATGGGCCACAGGTTTTTTCCGCAGCTAACAATCCAGCAGTAAAGTGGCAATTTAGCCATTAATACTTACAGGGGAAAGTAAATTGAGCAAACTGCCTGGGCAGTCTCCCCCACCTCCTAATTCATGTGGCACACGTCCAACAATCGCGTGACGCAACAACATGGGCGTGCCCGGCTAAAAAATATTGGGGGGTTCTGTGATTTTCAAAAGTCACTTGTGGGGAAAAATTAAGTTTTTATTTTACATTTAATTTTTACTGTTGATAAATAAGCATTATACTTTATTTAAAAGTACAACATATTTATTTATGATACAGGTGGTAATATGGTGTTTTATATTGTGAGTAGGAAGCTAAAAATTAAATAAAACAATTTTAACACTATGTGTGTCATACACTATTCTCAGTATTTATAATTATAAATAGATTTGTTTCCCTGTTTCACGGTATTTAATGGTCAGTAATATTCAGTTGTTGCCTTGCTTAGCATCAGGGCTAACAACATGACGACTTACTCGCACAAAACGAAAACATTCTATACAAGGAGACAGTGTAGCAGTTGTAATTTTGCTCTCTCCGCTGCCTGTGGTTCAGCTGATTCCATGTTCATGACATCCGCCATTTGCTTTCAGGGTCATGGCCTACTTGAATGAAGTTGTTATATCTTATAACACTGAGTGATAGAATTTTCTAATTTACACACTACTAACTGGTAAAAGACATACTTTTAGCATCAACTGTGTAAAATATAGCTTACAAATACTGTATCCAAGAAAAAGAAGGAAATGAAAAAAGAAGGAAATCCGATATTCACTGAAGAAATCGTCACGTTGATAATATAGATCAATTTGAGACTTATTTAAGTGAAAGGAGTTCGAAAATAAAAGGTATCCGAAAATGAATAGTAATATGTATATATATAGATATACCTATATAATTATATATTCCGTTTAGCAAATAGTAATATATATAAATCTATATATCTATATATGTTCTTGTCAATATATATATATATATATATATATATATATATATATATATATATATACCTTCTAGCTGTTCAATATAGAAACTTTTCATAGTAAACACCATTCCTCTATCTAATCGAGATAAACATTAGCAGATATGTTCTTATTACCTACTTCCTTGTGAGTAGAAGGAAAATATAGGAATACGCTAGGATAAAGTGGTAATCAAATGTTTTAAAAGCTGGCTGCTGTGTGGAACAATTTAGGTTCGCTTTGAATAGTCCCATTTGAGAATATTTAAGAGGTTTAAAAATGAAACCAATAACAAGGAATATCTTGAAAGTTGCCAACGCAACAACAAAATCGCATTTGACAGAGAATGTGTGTTTTAAAAAGATCTGCATTTTTTTGCGCAGTAAGTTTTTGTGTATCTCTTACTGTTTAACCGTCATGCAAAATTCTGCCAAACCCATCCAGGAATAAATAGGCTATTCCCAGTTAATTTAAAATGTATATTTTATTTGTATTGTAAATATAATTAATATACGATATTTTAGTCAAAATCGTTAGAGCCATTTGGAAAAAAAAAACAAAAATTTCAAAACGTTTTCCATGAAAGGTGTAGTTTGTGGTGAAGGAGATATTTATATATATATTTTGAGCTACGCTGTCCACACACACAGACACGCATACAGATATACATACACAAACACACAGACATACATACACACAAACACACGGACATAAATACACAGACACACAGACATAGACACACAAACACACAGACATACACACAAACTCAGAGACATACACACAAACACACAGACACGCAGACATAAATACACAGACACACAGACAGACACACAGACATACACAGAAACACAGAGACATACACACACAAACACACAGAGATACACACACCTACACACAGTAATACATACACACAGACACACACACACATATAGACATACATACACACACAAACACACAGACATAAAATACACAGACACAGAGACATACAATCATACAGATATACATACACATATGCAAACAGACACACACTCATACAGACATACATACACACAAACAAACAGACATGCATATACAGACACACAGACATACATACACACAAAGAGACACACAGTCATGCAGACATACATACACACAGACACACAGTCATCTAGACATACATACACACAGACAAACAGACGCACAGTCATACATACACACAAACAAACAGACACACAGACATACATACACACAAACAAACAGACACACAGACATACATACACACAAAGAGACACACAGTCATGCAGACATACATACACGCACAGACACACAGTCATGCAGACATACATACACACACAGACACACAGTCATACATACTTACATACACACACAGACAAACAGTCATACATACTTACATACACACAAAGAGACACACAGTCATGCAGACATACATACACACACAGACACACAGTCATACATACTTACATACACACACAGACACACAGTCATACATACTTACACACACACAAAGAGACACACAGTCATGCAGACATACATACACACACAGACACACAGTCATACATACTTACATACACACAGACAAACAGACACACAGACATACATACACGCACAGACACACAGTCATGCAGACATACATATACACAGACACACAGTCATGCAGACATACATACACGCACAGACACACAGTCATGCAGACATACATATACACAGACAAACAGTCATGCAGACATACATACACGCACAGACACACAGTCATGCAGACATACATATACACAGACACACAGTCATGCAGACATACATACACGCACAGACACACAGTCATGCAGACATACATACACGCACAGACACACAGTCATGCAGACATACAAATACACATACACACAGTCATGCAGACATACATACACGCACAGACACACAGTCATGCAGACATACATATACACAGACAAACAGTCATGCAGACATACATATACACAGACACACAGTCATGCAGACATACATACACGCACAGACACACAGTCATACATACACACAAAGAGACACACAGTCATGCAGACATACATATACACAGACACACAGTCATGCAGACATACATACACGCACAGACACACAGACATACATACACACAAAGAGACACACAGTCATGCAGACATACATATACACAGACACACAGTCATGCAGACATACATACACGCACAGACACACAGAATTACATACACACAAAGAGACACACAGTCATGCAGACATACATATACACAGACACACAGTCATGCAGACATACATACACGCACAGACACACAGACATACATACACACAAAGAGACACACAGTCATGCAGACATACATACACGCACAGACACACAGTCATGCAGACATACATACACGCACAGACACACAGTCATGCAGACATACATACACGCACAGACACACAGTCATGCAGACATACATACACACACAGACACACAGTCATGCAGACATACATACACGCACAGACACACAGACATACATACACACAAAGAGACACACAGTCATGCAGACATACATACACGCACAGACACACAGTCATGCAGACATACATACACACACAGACACACAGTCATGCAGACATACATACACACAGACACACAGTCATGCAGACATACATACACACAGACACACAGACATACATACACACAAAGAGACACACAGTCATGCAGACATACATACACGCACAGACACACAGTCATGCAGACATACATACACACACAGACACACAGTCATGCAGACATACATACACACAGACACACAGTCATGCAGACATACATACACACAGACACACAGACATACATACACACAAAGAGACACACAGTCATGCAGACATACATACACGCACAGACACACAGTCATGCAGACATACATACACGCACAGACACACAGTCATGCAGACATACATACACACACAGACACACAGTCATGCAGACATACATACACACAGACACACAGTCATGCAGACATACATACACACAGACACACAGTCATGCAGACATACATATACACAGACACACAGTCATGCAGACATACATATACACAGACACACAGTCATGCAGACATACATATACACAGACACACAGTCATGCAGACATACATACACACACAGACACACAGTCATACAGACATACATACACACACAGACACACAGTCATGCAGACATACATACACACACAGACACACAGTCATACAGACATACATACACGCACAGACACACAGTCATGCAGACATACATACACACACAGACACACAGTCATACAGACATACACACACACAAAGAGACACAGTCATGCAGACATACATACACGCACAGACACACAGTCATGCAGACATACATACACGCACAGACACACAGTCATGCAGACATACATACACGCACAGACACACAGTCATGCAGACATACATACACACAGACACACAGTCATGCAGACATACATACACGCACAGACACACAGTCATGCAGACATACATACACACAGACACACAGTCATACATACTTACATACACACAGACAAACAGACGCACAGTCATACATACTTACATACACACAAACAGACACGCAGTCATACAGACATACATACACACAAACCTACAGTCATTCAGATACACATATACATACAGACACACAGTCATGCAGACATACATAGACACAGACAAACAGACATACATACACACATAGACACACACAGACACACAGTCATACAGACATACATACACACATAGACACACTTAGACACACAGTCATACAGACATACATACACACAGACTAACAGTCATACAGACATACATACACACATAGACACACAGACAAACAGACATACATACACACAGTCATACAGACATACATACACACAGACAGTCATACAGACATACATACACACAGACAAACAGTAATACAGACATACATATACACAGACAAACAGACATACATACACACATAGCCAAACAGCCATACAGACTTACATACATACACACAGACAAACCGACATACATACACAGACAAACAGTCATGCAGACATACATACACACACAGACAAACAGTCACAGACATACATACACACAGACAAACAGACATACATACACACAGACAAACAGACATACATACATACCCACACAGACAAACAGTCATACAGACATACATACACACGACAAATAGTCATACAGACATACATACACACAGACAAACAGTCATACAGACATACATACACACAGACAAACAGTCATACAGACATACATACACACGACAAATAGTCATACAGACATACATACACACAGACAAACAGTCATACAGACATACATACACACACAAATAGTCATACAGACATACATACACACAGACAAACAGTCATACAGACATACATACACACGACAAATAGTCATACAGACATACATACACACAGACAAACAGTCATACAGACATACATACACACACAAACAGTCATACAGACATACATACACACAGACAAACAGTCATACAGACATACATACACACACAAACAGTCATACAGACATACATACACACAGACAAACAGTCATACAGACATACATACACACACAAACAGTCATACAGACATACATACACACAGACAAATAGTCATACAGACATACATACACACAGACAAACAGTCATACAGACATACATACACACACAAACAGTCATACAGACATACATACACACAGACAAACAGTCATACAGACATACATACACACACAAACAGTCATACAGACATACATACACACAGACAAACAGTCATACAGACATACATACACACAGACAAACAGTCATACAGACATACATACACACACAAACAGTCATACAGACATACATACACACGACAAATAGTCATACAGACATACATACACACAGACAAACAGTCATACAGACATACATACACACACAAATAGTCATACAGACATACATACACACAGACAAACAGTCATACAGACATACATACACACGACAAATAGTCATACAGACATACATACACACAGACAAACAGTCATACAGACATACATACACACACAAACAGTCATACAGACATACATACACACAGACAAACAGTCATACAGACATACATACACACACAAACAGTCATACAGACATACATACATACACACAGACAAACAGTCATACAGACATACATACACACACAAACAGTCATACAGACATACATACACACAGACAAATAGTCATACAGACATACATACACACACAAACAGTCATACAGACATACATACACACAGACAAACAGTCATACAGACATACATACACACACAAACAGTCATACAGACATACATATACACAGACACACAGTCATACAGACATACATACACACAGACACACAGTCATACAGACATACATACACACGACAAATAGTCATACAGACATACATACACACAGACAAACAGTCATACAGACATACATACACACACAAACAGTCATACAGACATACATACACACGACAAATAGTCATACAGACATACATACACACAGACAAACAGTCATACAGACATACATACACACGACAAATAGTCATACAGACATACATACACACAGACAAACAGTCATACAGACATACATACACACGACAAATAGTCATACAGACATACATATACACAGACAAACAGTCATACAGACATACATACACACAGACAAACAGTCATACAGACATACATACACACACACAAACAGTCATACAGACATACATACACACACAAACAGTCATACAGACATACATACACACAGACAAACAGTCATACAGACATACATACACACGACAAATAGTCATACAGACATACATACACACAGACAAACAGTCATACAGACATACATACACACACAAACAGTCATACAGACATACATACACACAGACAAACAGTCATACAGACATACATACACACACAAATAGTCATACAGACATACATACACACGACAAATAGTCATACAGACATACATACACACAGACAAACAGTCATACAGACATACATACACACAGACAAACAGTCATACAGACATACATACACACACAAACAGTCATACATACACACATAGACACACAGACATACATACAAACACAGACAAACAGTCATACAGACATACATACACACAGACAAACAGTCATACAGACATACATACACACACAAACAGTCATACATACACACATAGACACACAGACATACATACAAACACAGACAAACAGTCATACAGACATACATACACACAGACAAACAGTCATACAGACATACATACACACATAGACACACAGACAAACAGACATACATACACACAGACAAACAGACATACATACACACAGACAAACAGACATACAGAGTTACATACACACATAGACACACAGACAAACAGACATACATACACACAGACAAACAGTCATACAGACATGCATACACACAGACAGTCATAGACATACATACGCACAGACAAACAGACATACAGACATACATACACACATAGACTCACAGACAAACATACATACATACACACAGGCAAACAGACATACAGACATACATACACACATAGACACACAGACAAACAGACATGCATACACACAGACAAACAGACATACATACACACAGACAAACAGACATACATGCATACACACATAGACACACAGACAAACAGACATACATACACACAGACAAACAGTCATACAGACATACATACACGCAGACAAATAGACATACATACATAAACACAGATATACAGACATACATACAGACAGACAAACAGTCATACATACATACACACACAGACAAACAGTCATACGTACATACACACAGACAAACAGTCATACATACATACACACAGACAAATAGACATACATACATACATAAACACAGATATACAGACATACATACAGACAGACAAACAGTCATACATACATACACACACAGACAAACAGTCATACGTACATACACACAGACAAACAGTCATACATACATACACACAGACAAATAGACATACATACACACAGACAGACAAACAGACATACACACACAGACACACAGTCATACAGACATACAGACATACATACAGACAAACAGACATACACACAGACACACAGTCATACAGACATACATACAGACAGACATACAGACAGATAAACAGGCATACACACAGACACACAGTCATACAGACATACATACAGACAAACAGACATACAGACAGACAAACAGACATACACACAGACACACATTCATACAGACATACAGACAGACAAACAGACATACACACAGACACACATTCATACAGACATACATACATACAGACAAACAGACACACAGACAGACAAACAGACATACACACAGACACACATTCATACAGACATACATACAGACACAAGTCACTGATTGTAAGAATTTTTAATGCGGTTTCACGACACAGATGCCTGTGGCCTCTCATACTACAAGGCCGTTGAGTGGAAGACTGGACTGAAGTCAGCCAGTACAACAGAGAGTTTTTTTTTTTTCCCGCCATTTATGGAAGAGAAAGACTTAACACGAGTATTTCTGTTTTCGATGTACCTATACTGTTACTATAACAATCGCATCGCAAGCAGCGAGGTGACAAATGGTAGTCAGGGTAGCCTATAGCTTTGTCATAAAACGCATCTTTTCGGTTGATACGCAGAATAATCACAATAAGACTCCAAAGTGATGCTCTGAAACTGTACGTGGCTTAAGCTGTCATCTAAGAATTCGGCTTACCAACTTCTGAACTATGAATTCCAGGAGAAAATTATATCTAACATTTATATGAACTTTTCCAGGCTTGGTTAAACATAAAATAGTATTTCTACTCGTCTTCAACTAGCGATAACCATCTTACCTCAAAGAGCACAAGCTGCTAATAGTAACTGGTTCCTATTTGTAAACATAACAAGAAGGCGTTAGACCTCTCGGCTACCACCTAGGCCGCCCGTGTTCGATTCCAAGCGGCCGCAGTGGGATTTATGGTAGACGCATTGACGTCGGAGTGGGCTTTGTCCGGATCCTCCGGTCTTCCCCGCCATTCATTCCATCAACTGCTATATCATAATCTTTTCATTCATCCATTTTGCTTGTATTTCATATCATCCACTTCCTCAGGCTCATGTCTGGCTAAGGGCCGACCACTCGTTCCAGGTTGCCCATTCTCTTTCTGGCAGGTTTCTGACCCCTAGGCATTCGCTTGCAAGTCCTAAATTCGGGGAGGGGAAGCCGACTACGAAAAAAAAAATCAATATATATATACTTGAACACTACCGGCCCGCACACAAATCAAAACAGTACTATATGTATTTGTTTCTACGCATAGCCAACCCTTGTGTATATCTGATGAAATATTGTGTTTTGTAAAAGTGTAGTGTATAGTAAAAATGATAATTATAACAATAATAATAATAATAATAATAATAATAAAGGAATAAGGGAATATCATATAATTCCGTAAATTAAATTCCAGGACAGTTGGACACTCTAGCCCGGCATGCTGTAATTAAATTCCAGGACAGTTGGACACTCTAGCCCGGCATGCTGTAATTAAATTCCAGGACAGTTGGACACTCTAGCCCGGCATGCTGTAATTAAATTCCAGGACAGTTGGACACTCTAGCCCCGCATGCTGTAATTATTGCATTAGTAACTATTTACATTAAATTCCAGGACAGTTGGACACTCTAGCCCCCGCCAACAGGCATGCTGTAATTAAATTCCAGGACAGTTGGACACTCTAGCCCCGCATGCTGTAATTAAATTCCAGGACAGCTGGACACTCTAGCCCCGCATGCTGTAATTAAATTCCAGGACAGTTGGACACTCTAGCCCCCGCCAACAGGCATGCTGTAATTAAATTCCAGGACAGCTGGACACTCTAGCCCCGCATGCTGTAATTAAATTCCAGGACAGCTGGACACTCTAGCCCCGCATGCTGTAATTATTGCATTAGTAACTATTTACATTAAATTCCAGGACAGTTGGACACTCTAGCCCCGCATGCTGTAATTAAATTCCAGGACAGCTGGACACTCTAGCCCCGCATGCTGTAATTATTGCATTAGTAACTATTTACATTAAATTCCAGGACAGTTGGACACTCTAGCCCCGCATGCTGTAATTATTGCATTAGTAACTATTTACATTAAATTCCAGGACAGTTGGACACTCTAGCCCCGCATGCTGTAATTATTGCATTAGTAACTATTTACATTAAAATATTTAAGTTGGCACATCTGCGGATAAGTTTAATATAGCCGGCCGGTATCTGGTCTCCTATCAAACTCTTATTTATTGGCTACAGTTTTTTTTTTTTTTTTTTTTTTCCAGCAGTAAAGTGGCAATTTAGTCATTAATACTTACAGGGGAAAGTAAAATGGTGCAATTCGCGTGGCACACGTCCAGGAATCGCGTGACGCAACAACGTAGGGCGTGACATTGTGTGTAGTTAAAAAGGCAGATAAGAGAGGTCAGGGCAGCTTCCGGCGTTGGGGAAGTACAAGCATCTACTCGACTTGTAAGAAGATTAACGTTACTATTTCAAATTTATGTAAGTACAACTCTCGTCTGGGCGTTTCAGTTAATTAAAAAACTTTCTGAACCGTGAATATGTTTTATAAGGGTTGGCAACTTGAGGTTCCGCTCAGTCATATTTCCTCTGCTTTTGTTTCTTTCCCGGGACCAAATGTTCATTTCTCATCTTAGCACTCTAATATACTATACTGGTCCTTGTGGACAATACGTCCAAGTTATTTTCAGCAATTTCAATTTAAACACTTTTTTGAAATACTTGACATGTAAGTTAATCATTCTGAGCTCATGTTTTATAATGTAAGTTAAATTTACAATTCCTTTATGAATTGGCATGGCAACAAGCATTGTAAGAGTTTGAGAGGTCATTAATACTTACAGTACAATTAGGAAATGACGTAACACCCAAGACATGTGCTACTTCAAGTAAAGAATTCATTAACAAAAGAGCGTATAAGAAGGCTTTGGCCATATAATTTAGATGTAGCCTTTCATTTGTTCACATCGAAAATTAATTACTTTCTCTACACGTAGTACGTACATAGTATATAGGGAAGGTATAGTATTGCACACAAAATTTCGATACCAACATTTCACCGGAAATATATGTTTTGGGACCCCTGAATCCAAAAAAAAGCATTTTTAGAAAAATGTCCGCGTGTGTCTGTGTGTATGTGTGCGTCTGTGGGCAGCATAGCTCAAAAACGTAAAGTCCGTTAAAAACCAAAATTGGTATTTAGGTTTAGTATCTTCCAAGTATGCGACATAAAAATTTTCAACTACCCTTTCCAAGGAGGATTTTTAAAAAAATTTGATTTGCTCAAAAATGGCTCTATCGATTTTGATTAAAATATCGTATATTAAAGATATTTACCTCAGAAATAAAATGAATATTTTGAATTTTCTGGAAATAATATTTGAAGACTACTTTATTCTGGATGAATTTTACGAAATGTTGCATAACTGCTAAACCGTAAGAGATAGACAAAACTTACCACACAAAACATGTAGATTACATTAGAACACACAATTCCTTGTTATATTCCTTGTATTGGTTTAAGCTTTGAAAAACTTATACTTTTCTCGTACAGGAATTTGCCAACTCCTGTCCACACAAACAGAGGAACTTCAGTCACATAGCAATCAGTTTTTGGCTTCCACTTTAACCTATGGTACTCCCTTATTTCTCTTCTACTTACAAGGAAGCAAGTAATAACACTATCACTTTAACCTATGGTACTCCCTTATTTCGTTTCTACTTACAAGGAAGCAATAACACTATCACTTTAACATATGGTACTCCATAATTTCACTTCTACTTACAAGGAAGCAATAACACTATCACTTTAACATATGGTACTCCCTTATTTCACTTCTGCTTACAAGGAAGCAATAACACTATCACTTTAACATATGGTACTCCCTTATTTCACTTCTACTTACAAGGAAGCAAGTAATAACAATATCACTTTAACCTATGGTACTCCCTTATTTCGCTTCTATTTACAAGGAAACAAGTAATAACACTATCACTTTAACATATGGTACTCCCTTATTTCACTTCTATTTACAAGGAAGAGGGTAATAAGACTATCACTTTAACTTATGGCACTCCCTTATTTCACTTCTACTTACAAGGAAGCAAGTAATAACACTATCACTTTAACATATGGTACTCCCTTATTTCACTTCTACTTACAAGGAAGCAAGCAATAACACTATCACTTTAACATATGGTACTCCCTTATTTCACTTCTACTTACAAGGAAGCAAGCAATAACACTATCACTTTAACCTATGGTACTCCCTTATTTCACTTCTACTTACAAGGAAGCAAGCAATAACACTATCACTTTAACATATGGTACTCCCTTATTTCGCTTCTATTTACAAGGAAACAAGTAATAACACTATCACTTTAACATATGGTACTCCCTTATTTCACTTCTATTTACAAGGAAACAAGTAATAACACTATCACTTTAACATATGGTACTCCCTTATTTCACTTCTATTTACAAGGAAACAAGTAATAAGACTATCACTTTAACCTATGGTACTCCCTTATTTCACTTCTACTTACAAGGAAGCAATAACACTATCACTTTAACATATGGTACTCCCTTATTTCGCTTCTATTTACAAGGAAACAAGTAATAACACTATCACTTTAACATATGGTACTCCCTTATTTCGCTTCTATTTACAAGGAAACAAGTAATAACACTATCACTTTAACATATGGTACTCCCTTATTTCACTTCTATTTACAAGGAAACAAGTAATAACACTATCACTTTAACATATGGTACTCCCTTATTTCACTTCTATTTACAAGGAAACAAGTAATAAGACTATCACTTTAACCTATGGTACTCCCTTATTTCACTTCTACTTATAAGGAAGCAATAACACTATCACTTTAACATATGGTACTCCCTTATTTCGCTTCTATTTACAAGGAAACAAGTAATAACACTATCACTTTAACCTATGGTACTCCCTTATTTCACTTCTACTTACAAGGAAGCAAGTAATAACACTATCACTTTAACATATGGTACTCCCTTATTTCACTTCTACTTACAAGGAAGCAAGTAATAACACTATCACTTTAACCTATGGTACTCCCTTATTTCACTTCTGCTTACAAGGAAGCAAGTAATAGCACCATCACTTTAACATATGGTACTCCCTTATTTCACTTCTACTTACAAGGAAACAAATAATAACAATATTTCCACTAACATTTTCTCGATTAGCATGAAGTAAATAGAAGCCTACACATTTTAAAAATAATTTGTTGTAGAGATGTAGAGAAAGTCATGTGAATGGAACACATCCGGTTTTTTTCTTAACATTTCAGAAAATATTGAAAAGCAATTTTGATTTATTATTCCTTTTTTACGGTTTTTTGAAGAATTTCAAAAATAATTGTCTAACCGCGAACTGTAAGTTACTTATCAGATCTCGTATTCCCAATATACATTCTCGATCTGATCAGTATAACTTACAATTCTTAGTACACAATCTACTGTTAGATGGAAGTTTCAATGATAATAAATGACACGTCATATTTTAAAAGGCGTGTTTCTCTAAATACATTTACCAACGTTTGTAACCTAACTCCATGGCACAAGGGCCTACCGCCCGGCCGCTGCACCTCCCATCTCGGCCAAAGGCGTCATGAATGGGGTGCAGTGCTGGAGGATAACCGTGATCAGCGCCTCGAGTCTCTCCCGGCCGGTTGATGCGGTTTTCTCAATCAAGTAGCTCCTCAATTGCCTGAGTGAACCCCGGAGCACGCCAGTACCGGGAATCGCACCTAGGTCTGCAGCCGCGCATATAAACATTCAAAATGCTCCTTGCGATGTTCATTTCAACCAGTCAGTCTGATATTCAGTAGAAAACAACACCTGTAGCACTGAACCATAAAATTCTAAGCCATTTTGAACGGTCCTCAGCTATATCTTTGCTGTGTTTACATACATCACTCCATATATAAATAAGAGGAACAAAGGAAGGTCAACCGTGTGACCTGAATAATCACCGAATTTGTTTCGTAGTCGGCTTACCCTTCCCTTATGTAGGACTGACACCCCCCTGGGACTTACAAGTGGATATATAGGGGTCAGAAGTCTGTCGGGGAGCCAATGGCACGAAACCACAGAATGGAGAACTTGGCCCGTAGCCAGGCATGAGTGTGAGGAAGTGGATGATATGTAGGACTGATACTCCCCTAGGACATACAAGTGGATGTCTAGGGGTTAGAAGTCTGTCGGGGAGCCAACGGCACGAAACCACAGAATGGAGAACCTGGCCCGTAGCCAGGCATGAGTGTGAGGAAGTGGATGATATGTAGGGCTGATACTCCCCTAGGACATACAAGTGGATGTCTAGGGGTTAGAAGTCTGTCGGAGAGCCAATGGCACGAAACCACAGAATGGAGAACCTGGTCCGTAGCCAGGCTTGAGTGTGAGGAAGTGGATGATATGTAGGACTGACACTCCCCTAGGACTTACAAGCGGATGTCTAGGGGCTAGAAGTCTGTCGGGAGCCGAAACAACAGAATGGAGAACCTGGTCCGTAGCTAGGCATGAGTGTGAGGAAGTGGATGATATGTAGGACTGACACTCCACCTTATGGCCTTAACTCCAACCAGGACAAATAAATAATTAAATAATAAATCTTCAGCTCCCGGGTCTGACGTTCTGTACGTCAGCCTTAGAACGACAATACAGAATGGAAGCCATTCCAACATCAACCTTTTGAACTACGAAAGCAAACCTTGTTTACAGTATCAAACTGCAAAGGTATAGTATTCCACCCAAAAATCCGAAACCGAGATTTCACAAGAAATACATGTTTTGAAAACAAAAACGTTTTAAATTTGCGTGTGTGTCTGTTGACAGCATAACCAAAAACACAAAATCTGATGTTTTCCATTTATATGACTTCCTCTACAACTCTGCAACAAATTATTGTTCAAAAGCTTATGTTTCTGTTTACCTAATGAAAATCGAGAAAAAATAGCAGAAATAGTCTTATTGCTTGCTTCATTGTAAGTAGAAGCGAAATAAGGGAGTACCATAGGTTAAAGTGACAGTCAAAATCTGGTTGTTATGTGACAAGTTTCTTTGACAAATTCCTGTATGAGAAAATTAAGTTTTTCAAAGCTGAAACCAATATTAAGGAATAACTAAAGAACCATAAACTCTATATATTTATAACATTAGCTGTGTATTTTAATGTGCTCTACTTTTTTGTGTGGTAAGTTATCGTCCATCTGTTACGGTTTAGCAGTTATGCAAAGTTCCGTGAAATTCATCCAGAATAAAGTAGTCTTCAGAGGCTATTCCCAGAAAATTCAAGATTTACATATTATTTGTCAGACAAATATCTTTAATATATGATATTTTAATCAAAATCATTACAGCCACTTTTGTGAAAATAAAAATTTTCGAAAAAAGTTCTATGTAAAGGGTAGTTGGGGTGGGGAGATTTTCTTGAAAATCTTCGTGTTGCATCCTTGGAAAATACTAAACTTAAATACCAAGTTTGGTATTTACCGACTTTCCGTTTTTGAGTTTTCGTGTTCACAGACACACACTCTCTCTCTCTCTCCCTCTCACACACATGGGGACATTTTTCTGAAAATGTTTTTTTTTACACAAGGGACACTAAAACACGTATTTCTGGTGAAATCTCGATATTGAATTTTTGGGTGCATTACAATACCTTCTCTATACGCTATGTAAAAGTCGATTAAGTACCAAACTTAGTGTTAAGCTCTTGTCTTTAAGGGTTTCAGGCAAATACCCCAACATGAAATCCATTCACAAGGACACATTTTCGAAAGTGCTGATTTTCTCTATTATAGCTCCAACTTTTATGACAAATGAAATGCGTATCAGAATTGTCTGAGAATAGCCTCTAAAGACCTCTTCATTCTGAATGACTGTTGTATAACTGGAAAACCGTAAGAGATAGACAAACCTTGTTATAAAAATACAGATCTCGTTAAAACACACAATATGTACCGTTTTCGTGGAATTGTTCATTTCCGAGATATTCCTTGTTATTTGTGCTTTATTGTATTTTAAACTTTTCTCATATGGGAATTTTTCAATTTCTGGATAGGTAAAGCAACGGACTTCTATCACATGTCAACCAACTTTTAAAAACTTTGACGTTTATTTTATCCTGGTGTATTTCCTTCTGCTTACAAGAAAACAAGTAAAAAGACAAATTCCGTTAATGTTTATCTCGATTAGTATAAAGTAGATAGAAGAATAAGTTCTTATCACATTTCACTATCACTTTAGCCTTGTGTTTTCTCTTATTTCCCTTCTGCTTACAAGGAAGCAGGTAATTTATAAAATGTCTGCTAATGTTTATTTCGATTAGCATGAAGTAGATAGAGCAATAAGGTTTTTAAACAATAATTTGTTTCAGAGATGTATAAAAACTAATGTGAATGGAAAACATTTTGCTCCCAGTGTCCTAAGAACCGCAGTAGTGCACTAAGACTTTTAGTTCTATCCTCGAATAACAGATGAGCTCCTACTCTATAGTGCAGGCGAGAATCTGCAACTCGCCGCAATATCCTTCAAATGAATTCCTCCATTATGTCGAGAAGGAATAATAAGAAGAATAAAGCGGGATTTCGCAGACCGATGACGTAATTACATTACCGCAAACAGCCGAGGTTTTGGGAAGGCCATGAATTTAATTCCGGTTTATAATTATGTACGGTTCGAAGCACCAGGGTTTATCGCACTTGCCCGTCCACATTAATCCCTGGAGAAGTGGCCCAAATAAACGACACGTCCCTTGGAAAAACATTCCTGTTGGTAGTAGTGCAACTGTCTATGGAGACATCACCTTGCGCAAATGTTTGCAATGCAACGTGTTTGTGCAGTTGGCAAGCCTGCATTGCCCACGAGTATACATCGCCGCTTTTAATCAGAACCGCCGCCATTTTTAATCAGAGATTCACACATTTTTAATCGCGTTTAAATGACCTGCATAGCATTATCGCACACGCGCATTTCCATACCCAGCTTTTAGTATTGCTCCGATTACGCAACATTCTCTATTTGTCTACAAAATATTCTTGTAAAAATACTACTTATTGTTACATTCTACACCTACTATGTACATGATGTATAGAGAAGGTACTATAATGCACCCAAAAATTCCATACCGAGATTTCACCGGAAATACATGCTGTGGGTCCCCCTGAATCCAAAAAAAGTATTTCTGGGAAAGGGTCCGTGTGTGTGTGTGTGTGGACAGCAAAGCTCAAAAGCGAAAATACCATTAAATAATAAACTTGCTACACGAAGATTATTAAGAAAATCCCTCAACTATCCTTTAGATGGAACTTTTTTAAACAATTTTGATTTTCTTAAAAATAGCTAACGATTTTGATTAAATTAAAGATATTTATCTGACAAATATTATGTGTATCATGAATTTTCTGGGAAGAGTCTCAAAAGACTTCATTCTTCTGGATAATTTTGCATAACTGGCAAACCGTAAGAAATAGACAAAAACGTACTACACAAAAAATGTAGATCACGACAAAACACACAATTTATGTCATGTAAATTTTTTTCATGTAGTTGATCGGTTTTTAGATATTCCTTATTTTCGGTTTCAACTTTGAAAAACTTACACTTTTCTCATAGAAACAAAGGAACTTCAGTCACGTAGCAACCAGATGCTAACTATCACTTTAACCTATGCTACTCCCTTATATCGGTTCTATTTACACGGAATCAAGTAATAAGACTCTTCTGCTATTCTTTTTTTTCGATTAGCATTAAGTAAATAGACATCAATTTTTAAAAATAATTTGTTTCAGAGATGTAGAGAAAATCATGTGAATTGAACAATCATATTTTTTCTTTCTCTGCACATAGTAAAATATGCATAGTGATTGGAGAAGATTTTTGTATTGCACCCAAAGATTCGATACCGAGATTTCAATGAAAATATATGTTTTGAGGACTCCTAGTGCCTCAATATAGTTTTTCTACGACCGAGCGTAATTGAGAGGTTAACGGGTTTATTTCAGATCACAAAAATTTTTTTTTTGCCAAATAAGGTATTTTTCTTTGCGTCTCATCACTGAAACGTTGTCTATCTCGCACAAACCTTGTGAAAGCCCAAAACATTACTTAAAATATTACCTGCACGTTCTTTTGATATGTTTACAGCCTCTGCTATCGCAAATAACTTTAATCTGTGCTCTTCCAGTACTAAACGATGAATTTTTTCAATGATCTCTGGAGTTGTCACTTCCACAGGACGTCCAGAGCGAGGCTCATCACTAGTGCTCGTACGTCCCATTTTAAACTCTGCAACCCACCTTTTAATCATTGAATATGAAGGGGCAGAGTCTTTCAATGTACTGTCCATTTCCTCCTTGATTTCTTTAGGCGTTAAGCCTTTCAAGTGGAAGTATTTAATCAATGCTCGTTTTTCCAAATCGTCCATTTTCGTGAAAACTGTAAAGTTGTCTTGTTTAAAATGCTGTCATTGGAAAACTAAACGAGCTATTGATCTGTAACTAAGGATACAAGCTAGTCTAGAGTTAAACTATACTATGCTAGCGTCTAATTGCTAGCGTCTATGTGAAATCTGGGACTTTAGTCTTATTACTTGCTTCCTTGTCAGTACAAGCGAAATTAGGGAGTACCATAGGTTAAAGTGAAGGTCAAAAACTGGCTGCTATGTGACTGAAGTTCCTTTGTTTGTATGGACACGAGTTAATTAATTTCTGTATGAGAAAAGTAAGTTTTTCAAAGCTGAAACGAAAAACAAGGAATATTTAAAAAATTATTAACTCGTCGAAAAAAAAATGTACATTACATAAATTGTGTGCTTTAATGCACTCTACATTTTTTGTGTGGCAGTTTTTGTCCAACTCTTATGGTTTAGCAGTTTTGCCAAATTCCGTAAAATTCGTCCAGCATAAAGTAGGCTTCAGAGCCTATTCCCAGAAAATTCAAGAGATATATTTTATTTCTCAAATAAATATCTCTAATATATGATATTTTAATCAAAATGTTTAGAGCCATTCTTGAGAAAAACAAAGTTTTCTAAAAAAAGTTCCATGTAAATGGTAGTTGGAGGTGGGGAGATTGTCTTGAAAATCTTGGTGTTGCATCCTTGAAAGACACCAAACTTAAATACCAAGTTTGGTATTTTGTAGACTTTACGTTTCTGAGTTATTGTGTTTACTGACACACACACACACACACACACACACACACACACACACACACAGACGCCACACTCACACAGACATACACACACACACTCAGACATACCGACACATACACAGACACACACACTCACACAGACATACACAGACACACACACTCACACAGACAAACACATACACACACACTCACACAGACACACACACAGACACACAGACATACACACACTCACACAGACATACACAGACACACACACTCACACAGACAAACACATACACACACACTCACACAGACACACACACAGACACACAGACATACACACACTCACACAGACATACACAGACACACACACTCACACAGACAAACACATACACACACACTCACACAGACACACACACAGACACACAGACATACACACACAGACACACAGACACACACACACTCACACAGACATACACACACAGACACACAGACATACCGACACATACACAGACACACACACTCACACAGACATACACAGACACACACACTCACACAGACAAACACATACACACACACTCACACAGACACACACAGACACACAGACACACAGATATACACACACACAGACGCCACACTCACACAGACATACACACACAGACACACAGACATACCGACACATACACAGACACACACACTCACACAGACATACACAGACACACACACTCACACAGACATACACACACAGACACACAGACATACCGACACAGACACAGACACACACACTCACACAGACAACCACAGACACACACACTCACACAGACATACACACACAGACACACAGACACAGACAAAGACACACACACACTCACACAGACACACAGACACACACACACTCACACAGACATACCGACACATACACAGACGCCACACTCACACAGACTTACACACACAGACATACCGACACATACACAGACGCCACACTCACACAGACACACAGACATACACACACACTCACACAGACATACCGACACATACACAGACGCCACACTCACACAGACACACAGACATACACACACAGACACACAGACACAGACGCCACACTCACACAGACACACAGACATACACACACAGACGCCACACTCACACAGACATACACACACAGACGCCACACTCACACAGACATACACACACAGACGCCACACTCACACAGACATACACACACAGACGCCACACTCACACAGACACACAGACGCCACACTCACACAGACACACAGACATACACACACAGACGCCACACTCACACAGACACACAGACGCCACACTCACACAGACACACAGACATACACACACAGACGCCACACTCACACAGACATACACACACAGACATACACACACAGACGCCACACTCACACAGACACACAGACATACACACACAGACATACACACACAGACGCCACACTCACACAGACATACACACACAGACATACACACACAGACGCCACACTCACACAGACACACAGACATACACACACAGACGCCACACTCACACAGACACACAGACGCCACACTCACACAGACACACAGACATACACACACAGACGCCACACTCACACAGACATACACACACAGACGCCACACTCACACAGACATACACACACACACTCACACAGACATACACACACACACTCACACAGACATACACACACACACTCACACAGACATACACACACACACTCACACAGACATACACACACAGACGCCACACTCACACAGACACACAGACATACACACACAGACGCCACACTCACACAGACATACACACACAGACGCCACACTCACACAGACACACAGACATACACACACAGACGCCACACTCACACAGACATACACACACAGACGCCACACTCACACAGACACACAGACATACACACACAGACGCCACACTCACACAGACATACCGACACATACACAGACGCCACAATCAAACAGACACACAGACATACACACACAGACACACACACACTCACACAGACACACACACACAGACACACACACTCACACAGACATACCGACACATACACAGACGCCACACTCACACAGACATACACACACAGACGCCACACTCACACAGACACACAGACACACACACTCACACAGACACACAGACATACACACACAGACGCCACACTCACACAGACACACAGACGCCACACTCACACAGACACACAGACATACACACACAGACGCCACACTCACACAGACACACAGACGCCACACTCACACAGACACACAGACATACACACACAGACGCCACACTCACACAGACATACACACACAGACGCCACACTCACACAGACATACACACACACACTCACACAGACATACACACACACACTCACACAGACATACACACACACACTCACACAGACATACACACACACACTCACACAGACATACACACACACACTCACACAGACATACACACACAGACGCCACACTCACACAGACACACAGACATACACACACAGACGCCACACTCACACAGACATACACACACAGACGCCACACTCACACAGACACACAGACATACACACACAGACGCCACACTCACACAGACACACAGACATACACACACAGACGCCACACTCACACAGACATACCGACACATACACAGACGCCACAATCAAACAGACACACAGACATACACACACAGACACACACACACTCACACAGACACACACACACAGACACACACACTCACACAGACATACCGACACATACACAGACGCCACACTCACACAGACACACAGACATACACACACAGACACACAGACATACACACACACTCACACAGACATACACACACACTCACACAGACATACCGACATACACACACACTCACACAGACATACACACACACTCACACAGACATACCGACATACACACACACTCACACAGACATACCGACACATACACAGACGCCACACTCACACAGACACACAACCATACACACACAGACACACAGACATACACACACACTCACACAGACATACACACACACTCACACAGACATACCGACATACACACACACTCACACAGACATACACACACACTCACACAGACACACAGACATACACACACACACTCACACAGACATACACACACACTCACACAGACATACCGACATACACACACAGACACACAGACATACACACACACTCACACAGACATACACACACACTCACACAGACATACCGACATACACACACACAGACATACACACACACTCACACAGACATACCGACATACACACACAGGCACACAGACATACACACACTCACACAGACACACAGACATACACACACTCACACAGACACACACACAGACACACAGACATACACACACAGACACACACACTCACACAGACACACAGACATACACACACATACACACACACTCACACAGACACACAGACATACACACACAGACACACACACTCACACAGACACACAGACATACACACACAGACACACACACTCACACAGACACACAGACATACACACACAGACACACACACTCACACAGACACACAGACATACACACTCACACAGACATACCGACATACACACACAGACACACAGACATACACACACACTCACACAGACATACACACACAGACACACACACTCACACAGACATACCGACATACACACACAGACACACAGACATACACACACACTCACACAGACACACAGACATACACACTCACACAGACACACAGACATACACACACAGACACACACACTCACACAGACACACAGACACACACACTCACACAGACACACAGACACACACACTCACACAGACACACAGACATACACACACATACACACACACTCACACAGACACACAGACATACACACACAGACACACACACTCACACAGACACACAGACATACACACACAGACACACACACTCACACAGACACACAGACATACACACTCACACAGACACACAGACATACACACACAGACACACACACTCACACAGACACACAGACATACACACACAGACACACACACTCACACAGACACACACACTCACACAGACACACAGACATACACACACAGACACACACACTCACACAGACACACAGACATACACACACAGACACACACACTCACACAGACACACAGACATACACACTCACACAGACACAGACATACACACACAGACACACACACTCACACAGACACACAGACATACACACTCACACAGACACACAGACATACACACACAGACACACACACTCACACAGACACACAGACATACACACACACACTCACACAGACATACAGACACACACAGACACACACACACACTCACACAGACACACAGACACACACACACACTCACACAGACACACAGACACACACACTCACACAGACACACACACACACTCACACAGACATACCGACACATACACAGACGCCACACTCACACAGACACACAGACACACAGACATACACACACAGACACACACACTCACACAGACACACAGACATACACACACACTCACACAGACACACAGACACACACACACACTCACACAGACATACAGACACACACACACACAGACATACACACACACTCACACAGACATACAGACACACACAGACACACACACACAGACATACACAGACACATACACAGACATACAGACACACACACAGACACATACAGACACACACAGACATACACACACAGACATACAGACACACACACAGACATACACACACACTCACACAGACATACAGACACACACAGACACACAGACACACACACACACTCACACAGACATACCGACACATACACAGACGCCACACTCACACAGACACACACACTCACACAGACATACCGACACATACACAGACGCCACACTCACACAGACATACACACACAGACACACACACACTCACACAGACATACACACACAGACACACACACACACTCACACAGACATACACACACTCACACAGACATACACACACAGACACACACACACACTCACACAGACACACACACACTCACACAGACATACACACACAGACACACACACACACTCACACAGACATACCGACACACACTCACACAGACATACCGACACATACACAGACGCCACACTCACACAGACACACAGACATACACACACACACTCACACAGACACACAGACATACACACACAGACGCCACACTCACACAGACATACACACACACACTCACACAGACATACACACACACACAGACGCCACACTCACACAGACACACAGACATACACACACAGACGCCACACTCACACAGACATACACACACACAGACATACACACACAGACGCCACACTCACACACACACACACTCACACAGACATACACACACAGACGCCACACTCACACACACACACACTCACACACACACACTCACACAGACATACACACACAGACGCCACACTCACACACACACACACTCACACACACACACTCACACAGACATACACACACAGACGCCACACTCACACACACACACACTCACACACACACACTCACACAGACATACACACACAGACGCCACACTCACACACACACACTCACACAGACATACACACACAGACGCCACACTCACACACACACACACTCACACAGACATACACACACAGACGCCACACTCACACACACACACACTCACACACACACACTCACACAGACATACACACACACAGACATACACACACAGACATACACACTCACACACACTCACACAGACATACACACACACACACACTCACACAGACATACACACACACAGACATACACACACACAGACATACACACACAGACATACACACTCACACACACTCACACAGACATACACACACACACACACTCACACAGACATACACACTCACACACACACACACACTCACACACACACACTCACACAGACATACACACACAGACGCCACACTCACACAGACATACACACACACAGACATACACACACAGACGCCACACTCACACAGACACACACACAGACGCCACACTCACACAGACATACACACACACACTCACACAGACATACACACACACACTCACACAGACATACACACACACACTCACACAGACACACACACAGACGCCACACTCACACAGACATACACACACACACTCACACAGACATACACACACACACTCACACAGACATACACACACACACTCACACAGACATACACACACACACTCACACAGACACACACACAGACGCCACACTCACACAGACATACACACACACACTCACACAGACATACACACACACACTCACACAGACATACACACACAGACGCCACACTCACACAGACACACACACACAGACGCCACACTCACACAGACATACACACACACAGACACACACACAGACATACAGACATACAGACATACCGACACATATACACAGACACACACGCTCACACAGACATACACAGACACACACATTCACACAGACATACACACGCACACACACAGACATACAGACATACCGACACATACACAGACACACACACTCACACAGACACACAGACACAGACACACACTCACACAGACACACAGACATACACACACTCACACAGACATACACACACACTCACACAGACAAACAGACATACACACACACTCTCACAGACATACACACACTCTCAAACATACACACACTCACACAGACAAACAGACATACACACACTCTCACATACACACACTCTCACACACACACACTCACACAGACACACAGACATACACACACACTCACACAGACATACACACACACTCACACAGACATACACACACACTCACACAGACATACATACACACACACTCACACAGACATACACACACACTCACACAGACATACACATACACACTCACACACACACACACTCACACAGACACACACACTCATACATACATACACACACTCACACAGACAAACAGACATACACACACACTCTCACAGACATACACACACTCTCACACATACACACACTCACACACTCACACAGACATACACACACTTACTCATACACACACACTTACTCATACACACACACACTTACTCATACACACACACACTTACTCATACACACACACACTTACTCATACACACACACACTTACTCATACACACACACACTTACTCATACACACACACTCACACAGACACACAGACATACACACACTCTCACACATACACACACTCACATAGACACACAGACACACATACACACAGACATACACACACACTCACACATACACACACACAGACACACAGACATACACACACTCTCACACATACACACACACTCACACAGACACACAGGCATACACACACTCACACATACACACACACTCACACAGACACACAGACATACACACACACTCACACAGACACACAGACATACACACACTCACACAGACACACACACTCACACAGACACACAGACACACACACACACTCACACAGACCCACAGACATACACACACACTCACACAGACATACACACACACTCACACAGACACACAGACATACACACACACTCACACAGACACACAGACACACACACACACTCACACAGACACACAGACATACACACACTCACACAGTCACACACACTCACACAGACACACAGACATACACACTCACTCACACAGACACACACACACTCACACATACACACACACTCACACACACCTCACACACACAGACATACACACACACTCACACACACACACACAGACGCCACACCCACACAGACTCACACACACTCACACATACACACACACTCACACACACCTCACACACACAGACATACACACACACTCACACAGACACACACACACTCACACATACACACACACTCACACACACCTCACACACACAGACATACACACACACTCACACACACACACACTGACGCCACACACACACACACACAACTACACCACGTATTCACACATATGGATTACTCAAACACCAAACAAGTCTATACAATATTTACACAAATATTTTATCTCTTAGTGCACAACTTCCATTAAGTCTGTGCCCAGGCTTGGCCAGTTTTGTCTGTTTAGAATAAAATCCTAGAATACTGTCCTATGTCTTTTTGAAGTTAAAAATACTTCCGGGAGTAATTTTTTCCTAGCATTCTCCATCTGCATACAATCTGCCAAAATATGCGTCCAGTCTTCCTGATCCCACATAATGGGCAAATCCGCCTACCAGCTTCATCAACTAACTTACGTGTTTTCCACCCTCCCAGCCTGATCCCCACATAATGGGCAAATCCGTCTACCAGCTTCATCAACTAACTTACGTGTTTTCCACCCTCCCAGCCTGATCCCCACATAATGGGCAAATCCGCCTACCAGCTTCATCAACTAACTTACGTGTTTTCCATCCTCCCAAACTGAGCCACACTTTCCCGAATTTTGTTTCGTACCCAATTTTAAAATATATGTTTCTTTACCACACCCAATTTTTATTTCGTTTTGTAACTGCAATGACGATTTTTTTTTCTACATTCATATTCTATTTCCTGCCTTTTTATATCGTATAGTGGTATTTTTTACTTTATTCACGACCTTATAACTCTTTTCGCTGCCCCTTTGTCAAATATCGTTTAAGGCAATCTTTGATAATCCCCGTTGTAGCCCCACCATTTTCAATGCTGTATGTTATTCATCTGATGCCTATAACATATTGCTCTTAGAGCTGTTTGGTCACCTTTAATTATTCGCAGCCAATATCTAACTACACTTAATTTAGCATCTTCCCAGCATCCCTTACTGTGTATCTCGATTGGTGTGAAGAAATAAAATAATAATCTATTATGGGAAAGGTTTGTGGCAGTGAAAGTCGTGTGAATAGAAACGTGAGGGTTTTATTGATCTAATAACTCATTAAAGTAGAGGGATATTGACAGCCAGAACCAAATGGTCGCCACGCTCCTGTTTGTTGTATTTTTACCTTATTTATCGACAGTGTTGCCAATCCGTGCATACAAAAACATCACCGCGGCAAACCAAACAACAAGCTCGTTCGTAATTGACTTTATTTTTTAATCGCAAAATTACGTAAATTTTTCAAAATTACTTTTATTTTTGGTGGGAATAACTGTTATAACATTCGCAATAACAAACTCATTTCGAAAATGTGTAAGTACTTTATTCAGGGAAAATTACTGCTAACATCTACTATTGCCATGCAATATGTACCTGCATTTCTAAAGGTATTCAACCGTGTTGCCAATTTTCCGACTCTGTTATACAACAGATAGAGAGATATTACAAATTATGAGTAAATCGGCGACCTAATTGAAGATTCACTGTAATAATGTTATTATTACGTCTGAGGATCGTGGCCGCGAGGGAGATATTGCATTACAGTAATATAATACACTGGTAAGATGTTCTTGTCAACATCACTGGAAAAATAATTATCAACACTGATAAATGAAGGTTACATTCCACAGCACGCGTTCCCATAGGACGCCACCCTTGTGATGATCACGTGAAGACTGACCAATGAGAATCGAGCGTCTATTCAGCTCTTATATAGGCTCAAAGCTTAATCTACATGTTTCTCCTTAGTAAGCATTCTTTAAACAAGTATATGATACATGTTTCTCCTTATTAAGCATTCTTTAAGCAAGTATATGATACATGTTTCTCCTTATTAAGCATTCTTTAAACAAGTATATGATACATGTTTCTCCTTATTAAGCATTCTTTAAACAAGTATATGATACATGTTTCT
The DNA here is from genome assembly GCA_030762935.1 of Hymenopus coronatus. NCBI lineage: Eukaryota > Metazoa > Arthropoda > Insecta > Mantodea > Hymenopodidae > Hymenopus > Hymenopus coronatus. The sequence continues at coordinate 4,187,783 of CM060882.1, read as the reverse complement.
CCTTATTAAGCATTCTTTGATACATGTTTCTCCTTAGTAAACCTTCTTTAAGCAAGTATATGATACATGTTTCTCCTTATTAAGCATTCTTTAAGCAAGTATATGATACATGTTTCTCCTTATTAAGCATTCTTTAAGCAAGTATATGATACATGTTTCTCCTTATTAAGCATTCTTTAAACAAGTATATGATACATGTTTCTCCTTATTAAGCATTCTTTGATACATGTTTCTCCTTAGTAAACCTTCTTTAAACAAGTATATGATACATGTTTCTCCTTAGTAAACATTCTTTAAGCAAGTATATGATACATGTTTCTCCTTATTAAGCATTCTTTAAGCAAGTATATGATACATGTTTCTCCTTAGTAAACATTCTTTAAGCAAGTATATGATACATGTTTCTCCTTAGTAAGCATTCTTTAAGCAAGTATATGATACATGTTTCTCCTTAGTAAACATTCTTTAAGCAAGTATATGATACATGTTTCTCCTTAGTAAGCATTCTTTAAGCAAGTATATGATACATGTTTCTCCTTAGTAAACATTCTTTAAGCAAGTATATGATACATGTTTCTCCTTAGTAAACATTCTTTAAGCAAGTATATGATACATGTTTCTCCTTAGTAAGCATTCTTTAAGCAAGTATATGATACATGTTTCTCCTTATTAAGCATTCTTTAAGCAAGTATATGATACATGTTTCTCCTTAGTAAACATTCTTTAAGCAAGTATATGATACATGTTTCTCCTTATTAAGCATTCTTTAAGCAAGTATATGATACATGTTTCTCCTTAGTAAACATTCTTTAAGCAAGTATATGATACAGACCTCCTTTTATTTATAAATAAATTACTTTTGGTACATATAATATTTATTTCACAAGCCACTTGTGCTTGGTGAATATTTAAATATCGGTATCCAATGCTTGGGGAAGCGGTATAGTAGAAAGAACAACTTCCTTTTTCATACACGTAGCAATGCAATTATCATTGTTGATTTTTTACTTTCTCTATACTCACTATGTACATAGTGTATAGAGAATGTATTGCACTCCACCAAAAAATTCGATACCAAGATTTCACGGGAAATGTATGTTTTAGGGTCTCCTGTATTCAAAAAAGGTATTTTCAGAAAAAGGTCCGCATGTGTGTCTGTGAACACGATAACTCAAAAACGAAAAGTCTGTAAAATACCAAACTTGATATTTAAGTTTAGTATCTTCCAGGGATGCGACACGAAGATTTTGAGAAAAACTCCCCCACCCCAAACTACCCTTTATATGCAACTTTTTTGAAAATTTTGATTTTCTAAAAACTGGCTCTAACGATTTTGATTAAAATATCGTATATTAAAGCTATTTACCTGACAAATAAAATGTATATTCTGAGTTTGCTGGGAAAAGCCTCTGAAAACTACTTTATTCTGGATGAATTTTTCATAACTACTAAACCGTAAGAGATGGACAAAAACTTAACGCACAAAACCTGTAGAGCACGTTAAAACACACAATTTATGTTATATACATTTTTTTCGTGGAGATGATCGTTTTTGAGATATTCCTTTTTCTTGGTTTCAGCTTTGAAAAACTTATACTTTTCTCATACAGGACTTTGTGAACTCGTGTCCATACAAACAAAGCAACATCAGTCACATAGCAACCAGCTTTTGACTATCACTTTAACCTATGGCACTCCCTTATTTCGCTTCTACTTACAAGGAAGCAAGAAATAAGACTATTTCTGCTAATTTTTCTCGATTAGCATGAAATAAATAAAAGATAAGCTTATTAGCAATAATAGTTTACAGAGATATAGAGAAAATCATGTGAATGGAAAACATCAGATTTTTTAAATAATTAGTTGTGATCATAAATGAAATTCTACTTAAAATGAACATTAAATTCAATATTCTGATATTCACTGAACACTTACAGGCTAATTACTGTCAGTAATTACTTTCTTTACCATATAGTCAATATCTCAATATGGCATCAATTTCTTTCCATTAACAAAAACACTTGATATGAAAACGCTTGGCTTCCATATCTTAACGTATCAGAAAACGGGCAAGCAAATGCTGATGGCTAAAACCTAAATTAACATAATATATGAACTAGTTCTTAGAAATGACTGAAAGTGTGGGAGCATGTTGCCATCACACATACACAGAGAGCTGGACGTCACGTGGTGTGAGTAGCGCCAAATGGGTCTGGTCCCGCAATACGAGGCAGTTGAACAAGCAGGATAAGACAAAAGTGGCCGTTATAGTGCCGTTGTTCTTTACAATGTGCTCGTAGACACCATTTGCCCGATTTAACTGTTGTTTTTTTTTTTCTTCACACAAGCCGTGTACAAGACAGGAGTGTGATAGGTAGAGCCAAACTGAAACATTCAATGTCATTGTTGAGATTTCACACAAGCCGTGTACAAGACAGGAGTGTGATAGGTAGAACCAAACTGAAACATTCAATGTCATTGGTGAGATTTCACACAAGCCGTGTACAAGACAGGAGTTTGATAGGTAGAGCCAAACTGAAACATTCAATGTCATTGCTGAGATTTCACACAAGCCGTGTACAAGACAGGAGTTTGATAGGTAGAGCCAAACTGAAACATTCAATGTCATTGCTGAGATTTCACCAGGTATCTAGCCGGTTGCGCTAACTACCATGGCATTAAACTTCTCAACTCACTCGAATGTTTACCGGTAAAACACAAGGCTGGAGACCGGTAGATCCGTGGTTCAAATCCCGGCTATGGCATTACATTTTTAAGTCTGACACTATCAACTGTTGTCCTAATAAAAAGGGTTCAGTCTGCCTATCAACGTTTGGGTGACTTTACACGGGGAAGAACTATCTGGAAACTGGAAGGACGAAGTGTTGGCCAGGAGTTTGATAATTCTCACAGCAGTATTGTTTCACGTAATGGGAATCTCCAGACCATAGACACTCCTGTCCCAAAGAGAGGAGGTGGTCAACTGAGCAGTATTGTTTCACGTAATGGGAGTCTCCAGACCATAGACACACTCCTGTCCCAAAGAGAGGAGGTGCTCAACACTGCTGTATTGTTTCACGTACATGGGAGTCTCCAGACTAGACACACTCCTGTCCCAAAGAGAGGAGGTGCTCAACACAGCAGTATTGTTTCACGTAATGGGAATCTCCAGACCAGACACACTCCTGTCCCAAAGAGAGGAGGTGCTCAACACTGCTGTATTGTTTCACGTACATGGGAGTCTCCAGACCATAGACACTCCTGTCCCAAAGAGAGGAGGTGCTCAACACTGCTGTATTGTTTCACGTACATGGGAGTCTCCAGACTAGACACACTCCTGTCCCAAAGAGAGGAGGTGCTCAACACAGCAGTATTGTTTCACGTACATGGGAGTCTTCCAGACCATAGATACTCCTGTTCCAAAGAGAGGCGCTGGTCAACACAGCAGTATTGTTTCACGTAATGGGAGTCTCCAGACCATAGACACTCCTGTCCCAAAGAGAGGAGGTGCTCAACACAGCAGTATTGTTTCACGTACATGGGAGTCTTCCAGACCATAGATATTCCTGTCCCAAAGAGAGGCGCTGGTCAACACAGCAGTATTATTTCACGTAATGGGAGTCTCCAGACCATAGATACTCCTGTTCCAAAGAGAGGAGGTGGTCAACACAGCAGTATTATTTCACGTACATGGGAGTCTCCAGACCATAGATACTCCTGTCCCAAAGAGAGGAGGTGGTCAACACAGCAGTATTGTTTCACGTACATGGGAGTCTCCAGACCATAGATACTCCTGTTCCAAAGAGAGGAGGTGGTCAACACAGCAGTATTGTTTCACGTACATGGGAGTCTTCCAACCATAGCCGGGGTCCATGGAGCTTAAAGTTACTCGACATTCGTCTTTGAATGTCAGACAGACACGCTACCACCACACTACCCAGGCGGGCTGTCAGATAGTTTGTGCATCGAAAATCGAATAAGTTCTTTGTCGGTGGAAGAGTATAACATCTGTATTGAGAAACTGGTACCACGTGACAATAAATACCTTGATAGCATTGACGATTATGTTCAGAAATAAAGTAAGGTAGTGTAACGTTGTAAATAAAGTTTTTTGTTTGATAACTTTCTTTATTGTTTAGTTATGACAAATTGTCTGTCACTTCCTGGATGTTCCTCTGAGTTCTCATCCCTTTTGTCTACCTCTTGTACTTTATTAACTTATTATATTTTGGAATAAGGGATCTTTCTGATGGAATATTGCAATTTTTTGAGGGAATATATATATTTCCGATACTTAATATACGTAGCAGAGAAAATAATGTAGTGATGTTTTTTGTATGTGCATGTTGTTGAGTACTGGTAATAAGGGACTTATTTAAACGAGTGGGACGCAGCTGGGAAGAATAATTCTGTGCCGACCGGAAATGCGCAACAAATCACATGGACAGATCGCTTGGTCAGATATAAACAGTGACAAATCGCTAAATATGATGTTACACGCAAGCTTATGCTAATCAAGTGTGGAGGTCTTAATGCAGTCTGTGAGGAGCAACGATACAATACCCTTAGCGTATCCATCTCTTTAAGAACATGTTGGGAGTTTTAGAGATTTTAAGAAGTACCTTTGCAATAAACCATTTTATTCTGTAGATGAATATTTAAGTGACAAATCTGTCTGACAATACCGTTAACAGTCATTGTATTTAAGTATTATAATGTATTATATTACTGTGTGTGTTTTATATTCAAATTAAACTGATGTATTCTTTGACTTGCACGAATGTGTCAAATGCCTTTTTAGCATTTAGCAATGACACAAGGTCTGTAAAGCCTGATGCTTTGATATTTTACACTCTACTACATAATTGTAAATTTTTGAATTGTAAATTCTATAACATATTTGTAAATATGTATTGTAATTTGTTGACATTTATGAAGAGCACATAATACAATAATCATATTTTAGTTTTATATAATCACTAGTAGTAACTATTATGTCGATAATTAGAAAACTATCATCTTATATTACATCAGTGTTACATATAATGGAATTACATTTATTTATACTTTTAAACTAATTTTTGATACTCTTTGTTTTTATGTGCATGCAAAAAAGGAAGTACATACACTTTATACAGCACATTGAGTATAGTAGAGGCCTCAAATACAAATGGCGTGATTATATGTCTACTCTGGTGTTTTGTAACCCGTGCTTTTATCACTAGAGCTCTATACATTGTTTTTTTTTTCATATTATATAAACATATGTATACATGTGTATGCCTTGACAAGTTCTATGTTCAATGGCTTCCTGGCCTAAACGAACCTACAGAATGCTTTCTAATCCATCTGGAAAAACACAAAATATTGTCAACATGGATATGAGTGCCATCCGGAAAGAGACAGATAGTTTGGAATAACTAAATAATAACGAAAGTTATCAACACAAAACTTTATTTACAAAGTTACAGTACCTTACTCTATTTCTCAACGTAATCGTCATTGCTATCCAGGTATTTATTGTCACGTGGTACCGGTTTTTAAAGCCGATCTTATATTCCTCCACCGCCAAATAACGCAAGTGTATAGTGATGATGCAATGAGCGAGTCTTCAGTGAGGAAATGACACATAATTTACGAGTAATCAAGGAAGAACATAACAGTGTGTACGATAAAGACCGGAGTGGAAGTCCATCAATCGTTATGGAGCAGTTGAAAACAAATGTTGATAAAAGAATTAATAAAAATCGATGTTTCACTTTGGACACCGTACATGACTTTTTGGATGGAAAAGATTTGCCAGTCATGAAGACCTCAAAGTGACAGTGACATCTTGGCTCAGATCTTTGGCGGTGGAAGAGTATAACATCTGTGACTATAAATACCTTGATACTAATGAAGATTACGTTGTTAAATAAAGTAAGGCAGTATAACTTTGTAAATAAAGTTTTGTTGATAACTTTCGGTTTAGTTATGTCAAATCGTCCCTCACTTTCTGGATGACCCTGGTAATTTTGAATTTTACTGTTGTTTTAACACTTTTTGTTATTGGTTTCAGTTTTAAAATACGTCAACTTTTCACACACGGGAATTTGTCAAACTCCTAGCAATGCAAAAAATTTGACTTGAACCACATACAACCAGCTTTTTAATGATTTGGCTATCGCTTTAGCCTTGTGTATTCCCTTCTACTTACAAGAAAGTAATAAGAAAGTGTGTGTTAATGTTTATCTTGATTAGCATGAAGTAGATAGAAGAATAAACGTATTAATAATATATGTTACAGAGATGTAGAGAAAGCCATGTGAATGGAACACATCAGCTTTTTATTAGGGTTTCAAAATGTGTGTTTTTGTTATATTGAGCTTCTGGGTGGAATGCATTACTCGTCGCGAAGAGAAACCAGACCATGATTGTTCATAAGCTGGAATCACAAATTTGTAACGTTTTCAACCATTGTCAGACAAATGATGTGTTATCTTTTCGATAGCATCGACGTGTTGTATATTTTTAATGAGCGCGAACATGTTTATTGGATTCACTACCGGAAATGGAATTATGGGTAGACTGTCAGCTGTTAATTTAGTAGCTACATTGTTACAGGCATTATTAAACATATTTTGAACAACAATGCAAAATTTTCCTCACTGACATTGAAATCTCTCGTGGCATAAAGTAACCTTCACCAGAGTGCACTCCTGTCGCTGCAAAGACGCGTAAACTAAAAACCCATATCAGCTATTGAAAAATATTAACTTCTTAAATACGAGGTCCTTTACTTTTCAACCTCCGATAGGCTATAAATAAAAGACAAGTTCATAGAAAACAATTATTTTATTACTAAAAGTTTTGAACACTTATGGCTACTTTTCAATATAATCATCGAAAAGATTGAGACATTTATCGTACCTGTGTGCAAGCTTTGCAATACCCGCTTCAAAAAATGTTGCCGCCAATGATTTCCAATGAGCATTTGTTTTCAAGATCTTGGTTGGTTTGAAAGAGCTGCCCTCCTAGCCACGTCTTCAGTTCAGGGAAAAGGTGAAAGTCGCTGGGTGCCAGATCAGGACTGCACGGCGAATGATCGAAAATGTCCCATTGTATTCTGGGCTCTTGTGCCAAGCTCACGGCAAGATGAGCAAAATGTCGGCATTCCCATGCGAGATAACGCGGCCTTCTACGCAAGCCAAGAAGACACGTCAAGACACAGGTCGTGGAAGCCTACGCAACCATCCCATTGAAATTCTTCAAGGAGCCGATGGGTTGTGTGGACGAGCGTTGTCATGGATCAACACACTTCCTGAAGTCAGCCTCCCTCTTCGTTTGTTTTGAATGGCTCTTCAAAACAATGCACATTGGAAATCATTGACGGCAACATTTTCTGAAGCGGGTATTGCAAAGCTTGTGCCCAGGTACGATAAACGGCTCAATCTTTTCGATGATTATATTGAAAAGTAGCCATAAGTGTACAAAACTTTTAGTAATAAAATAATTGATTTCTATGAACTTGTCTTTTGTTTATAACCTATCGGAGCTTAAAAAAAAAGGGCCCTCATAGATCGCAAGGTTGTATTTCAAGCGTATGCAATTGGATATTTCGGTAAGAATTTTAAAAGAATAAAATTATTGTTATTTAGGAGGTACTTATTTATGATACTAGTGGTAAAACTGGTGTTTTATATTGTGGGTAGGAACCTACGAACGAAATAAAACTTAACACGTGTGCCATACACCGTTTTTAGACAGTTCTCAATATAATTATAAATGGTTCTTTTACCTATTTCACGGAGTGGAACATCCAGTTCTTATCTTGCATAGCATCAGTGCTGACAACTCATACAGAACCAGAAGATTCTGCTTGCATAACTTCGTCTGGTTCAGCAGATTCCATGTTCATGACATCGGCCATTTTATGGATCGATACTTTGAGCTTTCAGAGTCATGGCCTACTTGAATGAGGCCGTGGACACATAAACCAAAGTTGTTATAATTTTATAACACTGAGTGACAGCATTTGGACTTTCTCTGGACGCGATTGTACAATGTACATAGGCTCAGAGAAGTATTGTATTTCACCCAAAAATTCGATGTCGAGATTTCACCGGAAACACATGTTTTAGGACCCCCTGAGTCCAAAAAAAGCATTTTCAGAAACAGGTCCGTGTGTGTCTGCCTGTCTGTCTGTCTGTCTGTGCGTGCCTGTGGACAGCATAGCTCAAAAACGAAAAGTCGGTAAAATACCAAACTTGGTATTTAAGTTTAGTATCTTCCAGGGATGCGACACGAAGATTTTGAGAAAAATCCCCCCACCCCCAACTACTCTTTACATGGAAATTTTTTCGAAAATTTTGATTTTCTCAAAAATGGCTCTAACGATTTTGATTAAAATTTTGTATATCAAAGGTATTTACCTAACAAATAAAATGTATATCTTGAATTTTCTGGGAATAGCCTCTGAAGGGTAATTTATTCAGGATGAATTTTACTAAATTTTGAATAACTGCTAAACCGTAAGAGATGGCAAAAACTTACTACACAAAAAATGTAGAACACATTAAAACACACAATTTATGTTATATGCATTTTTTTCGTGGAATTGGTCGTTTTTGTGACATTCCTTATTTTTGGTTTCTGCTATGAAAAACGTATACCTTTCTCATATTTTAACTTGTCACTCCTATCCATATAGACAAAGGGATTTCATTGACATAGAAACCAGCTTTTGACTATCACTTTAACATACGGTTGTCCCTTATTTCGCTTCTACTTTTTTTTTTTTTTTTTTTTTTTGGTAGTGTTTAACGCCCGCTTTAACTACTAATGGCACCGCAGGCGGTTCGCTTCTACTTACAAGGAAGCAAGTAATAAGGCTATTTCTGCTAATTTTTTCTGATTAGCATAAAGTAAATAAAAGTGTAAGCTTTTTAAGAATTATTTGTTGCAGGGATATGGAGAAAGTCATGTGAATGCTACACATCAGATTTTTTAACTAAGGGCACCTCAAGACACATATTTCCGGTGAAATCTTGACTTGGACTTTTGGATGGAATGCATTACACACTTCCTCTATTTACTATGTGCATATTACGTGTAGAGAAAGTAATAATTGACAGAGATATCTTAGTAAACAGCGGTCCGGCAATGCAAGGTATGCTCTACCTTAATCCCCAAGGGATAAGAATGGGATAATAATTCACTGGGGAAGACCTTAGGTCTGATTGACATAACCGAGGTAATGTCGTCAGGGGAAGCACCATGATCAAATACAAGTTACTGCATACATCTGGGATTAGAACCCGGTACAGAACTTTCACTTTCCCCATCAAACACTACGTACATTGAACGAGGGTCATCCAGAAACTGACACACGGTTTATCATAACTAAACAATAACGAAAGTTATCAACACAAAACTTTATTTACAAAGTTACACTACCTTACTCTATTTCTCAACATTGCCATCAAGGTATTTATTGTCACGTGGTACCGGTACGGTTTTTAATGCAGTTGATATACTTTTCTACCGCCAAAGAACTTACTCGTTTTCTTTAATGCACAAAATGTTCGCAAACCGAATTTTATACATAAATAGCGCAAGTGTATAGTGATAATGCAAGAAGGAATCTTCAGTGAGGAAATGATACATCATTTACGAGTATTCAAGGAAGAACATAACAGACTGGAATGGATGTTCATCAATCGTTATGGAGCAGTTGAAAGTAAATGTTGATAGAATTAAAAAAAAAAAAAAACTGACTTTTTAGATGCAAAAGATTTGCCAGGCATGAAGACCTCAAAGTGACAGTGACATCTTGGCTCAGTGTAACTTTATATTGATAACTTTCGTTATTATTTGGTTATGTGAAATCGTCTGTCACTTTTTGGATATTGGAAAAAAATGTTTTCTGGACTCTTGAGTCATGAGCACGAGATCCTCTTCGCATTCGCGCTATACTTGAACTAAAAGTATATTCGCGCTTATACTTGGTTTGGAGTAGCAATCGACTCTTCTCAGGGCGTTTTAACGGGCTTGGGCTTCACAGACTTGGCGACTTCTTAAGTTATAAATCTCTAGCATTTTCTTTATAGAATTGCAGTTTATTTTCTAATCATTTCGTACAATTCTAAAGTGAAACTGCAATCGCTCGATGTGGTTTATGTGCTTTGTTGAATGCTGCAAATATTTATACGCATATAATTCCACGTGAACACATTAATGTACGTGTAATCTCCAAGTGGCCTTTTCCATGCTTGTGAAAAAGCCTCTTTCTTTTCATAAAAGGCTTCACAACCAAGAAAATCAACACGTAACTATGATACTTATTGTTGGAAAACAAAATCGCATAGAGAAAATCAAAACACTTATACGCGACGAAAGCACAAGGAATAACAGACATTAGCGTCCAGCGAATCCAACTTCGGAATGCAACAGAACAAAAACATTTGAACATCAAATATTACAAAAATGACATGAAACTCACAAAATATCGGCAGATTTTGTGATTAGGATATAAATATTGCCTCAGGATAAACAAAACTAATTCGAAAAACGTCCGTAAGCGTGTTTCTGTAGAGGCATAACAAATTTATTATTTAAATTGAGCATCTTCCAAGGATGTGACAGAATATATTCAAGAAAATCCCCCCACCCCCAATTACTCATTAAATCGTATATTTTTAAATGTTTTATTTTAAAAAAACCCGTGTTTCATTCACATAGCTGTCTCAGGAAGGTTTCTTACAGAAAATTATTCTTTTACCTACGTCATGCTAATCTTGATAAACATGGAGGAATTGGTCCTTGTAAGTAGAAGGGAATACACCAACAGTCAAATGTTTTAAAAGTAGGTTGTCATGTGACTGAAATCCGTTTCTTTGCATTACCGGCAATTGAAACATTCGCGTATAACAAAGAATATCTAGAACATGATCAACTCCACGAAAAAGTGTGTGTGTTTTATCCACATTTGTTGTGTAGCAAGCTACGGTTTAACAGTTACGCAAAGTTCATTCACGGCTTTAGAGGCTGTTCCCAGAAAACTCAGGATATTCGATAAGACCTTTTGATCAGTCATTAGAGCCATTTTTGAGAAAATAAAAAATGTGTATAATTTTTACATGTAAAAGGTAGTTTGACTTTCTTCAAAATTTTCGTGCGTAACCTTGGAAGATACTAACCTTAAATATATAAGTACGGCATTTTTAGACTTGTTCTTTGGTAATTGTGTTCACACACATACACATACAGACATACACATACATACACATACATACATACACATACACATACATACACATACAGACATACACATACATACACATACATACACATACACACACATACACATACATATACATACATATACATACACATACAGACATACACATACATACACATACATACACATACAGACATACACATACATACACATACACACATAGACATACAGACATACACATACATACACATACACATACATACACATACACATACACACATACACATACACATACACACATACACATACACACATACACATACATGCACATACACATACATACACATACACATACACATACATACACACATACACACATACACATACACACTTACACATGCACACTTACACATACACACATACACATACACACATACACATACAGACATACACATACACACATACATACACATACACACATACACATACACACACAGACATACACATACACACATACATACACATACACACATACACATACATACACATACACATACACATACACACATACACATACATACATACACATACATACATACACATACACACATACACATACACACATACACATACACACATACACATACACACATACACATACACACATACACATACACACATACACATACATACACATACACACATACACATACACATACACACATATGCATACACATACACACATACACATACAGACATACACATACAGACATACACACATACACATACACATACAGACATACACACATACACATACACATACAGACATACACATACATACACATACACATATACACACATACACACATACACATACGCATACACATACACACATACATATACACATACACACATACACATACACACATACACATACAGACATACACATACATACACATACACACATACATATACACATACATATACACATACATATACACATACACACATACACATACACATACATACACATACACATACACACATACACATACACACATATACACATACACACATACACACATTCACACATACACACACATACACATACACACACACATTCACACATACATACACACACACTCATTGCGGATTTTTTCCAAAAATACTTTTATTTTTTAAAGGGAATCCTAAAACGAAAAATCGAAAAGAGAATCAAAAAACTTAGAAATTTTGAGTGGAGTGCAATAATTTCTGTAGCTAGAGAAAGAGATAAGTAAAACCCTGCTCAATAGGTTTCCTAAAAACTCACTCAAAATAATTTAATAAAAAAATGTTACTGTTTCTGCCTGTGGTAGGCACAGAGGCCACTGTTGTTTTACTTCTCTAGCAGCTATGTGCTGGAAAGTATCTACACCATGCTAATCGAGATAAACATTTACAGAAATTGTCTTATTACTTGCTTCCTTGTAAATAGAAGGGAAATAAGGGAATACACTAGGTGTCATATATACAGAGTGTTATTGAATTGTACCGAATTATTTTCACAGAATATGTAGATTACTTAAATAAGTAATTTGAGATACGAATTTATGGCCTATTTATTGAACTTTCGAAGTGACGACTGTAAGTTTCTGAAGTACCACTACGCCACTGGTTAATTTATAGACCATTCGAGACCATAACACGAAAAGCGAAGGGACATATTATAGCGTACATCTCTAGCGTAGTGGTTATCATACTGGCTTTCAAGTGGAAGATAGTTTCCGAGTTCACGTATCGCGGCACTTTGTCTGGAATGAAAAAAAAAAAAAAATAATAAAAAATATTTACTTTATGGCAGGAATCGAACTCACGACCTTTGGGAGAGCAGCTTCCCGCGTCATGCATTAAGCCACCAGAGCAGTTGAAAAATTGCCTCACTAGTGGGCTACATAACTCAAGAACGTTGTTAAAGAATGCTCAGTGTCTCTCTGTAAAGTGATTAGTTCGAGATTTTACAGATTTTTGTGACATTAAATCCTGAGAACGCTAGTAACGAGCTGCTAAAAATCGATATTTCTACTCTTGGGCAGAACTTTTAAAGACATTCTAAGCTCCTTTTTTTTAACCTGCTTTGCTTTAACACCGACTTATCAGCACCTGATACCCACACGTTTAACGTTATGTTTATCCGGGGACCATGCATCGCCGATATCAAATTACTTATATCAGTCACGTGCACAATCTCGCAAATGATTTCCGTGTAGTTCATTAACACCCTGTGTGTGTGTGTGTGTGTGTGTGTGTGTGTGTGTGTGTGTGTGTGTGTGTGTGTGTGTGTGTAAATGAAACGAAACTTCACTTACAACCTGAAAAGTTTAGGTGGTTTAAAATTGAAACCAAGGAAGCCCGCCTGGGTGGTGGCGTGAGTGCCTCACATTCAACAGGTCGCGAGTTTGAATCCCGCGCACTTAGAGTAAGTGTAAGGAGTTTTCCTTCATCCTGAGAAGAGGAATGTCGAGTAAGTTCCATGGACTGCAAGATCATTTGAGTATCTTTTCACCAATTTTATTGTTTTCATCGTGAGATATGACCAATCAGGTTAAAGGACGTTAAACTACAAAAGAAAAAGGGAATATGTCGCAAGCGGTAAATTCAGCAACAAGTGTATATGGCGCAAATTTAATGTTTGATATCTAAGTTGTGTATAGTAAGTTTTTGTTACGATTATACAAAAGTAATCCAGGATGAGGAGCACTTCCTTATAAATCAGTTACTTTCTTTTTTCAATCTAAGTATCTATAATATACAACATGTCAATCAAAACCGTCGGAGCCATTTTTAGAGAATCGAAAACTCTGAATAAGGGTAGTTTGGGGCATAATGATGTTCCAGAAAACCTTCGTATCACATCCTTCGGAGACATTAAACTTAAGTAATAGAATGACTTTGTTTCTTTGTTTTGTTTTGGGGAGTTTCAAAACATATTTTGGTTAAATCCTGGTGTGGAATTACTGGATGGAATACAATACCCTCTCTACCTTTTCGTAGTCGGCTTGCTCCCTCCGTATTTCTACGACTGACTCCCCCTAGGACTTACTAGCGGATGTCTAGGGGTCTGAAGCCTGTCGGGGAGCCAACGGCACGAAGCCACAGAATGGAGAACCTGGTCCGTAGCCAGGCATGAGTGTGAGGAAGTGGATGTTATGTAGAACTGACACTGCCCTAGGACTTACAAGTGAATGTCTAGGGGTCAGAAGCCTGTCGGGGAGTCAACGGCCAGGCATGAGCGTGAGGAAATGGATGATATGAAATGAATGATAGGAAAGGTGATGATGGAGCAATTGGTGGCATGAGTGGCGGGGGAAACCGTAAAAAACCGGTCCAGACGCCGCTTCGTCCACCACATGAGGTCACTTAGGATTGAACCTGGGTCGCCTAAATGGGAGGTGAGGGTCGCCTCCTGAGACAATGAACCTAAGTAACAAAATGCACTTTTATTTTGTGCTATGTTCCTCACAGTTGCGCGCAGTTTCTGTTTTCTCTCTCTCTCTCTCTCTCTCTCTCTCTCTCTCTCTCTCAGAGTCTCAAGACATACATTTACGTTAAAATCTTGGAATGAAATTTTTGTATAAATTCAATATCTATTATACAAATTGCACGCGTAAGAAAAAGTAAAAGATTAGGTCTATTTACGCACATGCGTTCACTTTAATTCTGAACGATATTGAGTTTTCTGCAGGTAAATATATTGCAGTTATCCTGAAGCCTGGAGTTACACGAAGATACTTGTGTACGATACACGCTTCGTATCTTCGAGTCGTTTTATCTTGGACAAAAATCATAACTTCGTCAGAGCGCGGGTATTGGCATGCTTTTTTTTTACTTTCTCTACACGTACCATGTACATAGTGTATAGGGAAGGTATTGTATTGTACCCAAAAATTCTATACAGAGGTTTCACCGGAAATGTATGTTGGAGACTCCGTGCCTCTAAAAGAAAAAAAAAACATCTTTAGAAAAAGGTGCGCGCGAGAGCGCGTGTATGTGACGTTGGACAGCATAGCTCAAAAACTATAAAACTGTTAAACTCCAAACTTGGTATTTAAGTTTTATTATCTTTTAAGGACGCAACCCGAGATTTCCAAAAAAAAAAAAAAAAAAAAATCCCGCACCCAAAACTATCCTTTACATAGAAAACATTTCGAAAAGTTTTATTTCCTCAGAAAGGATAAGGATTTTTATTAAAATATCGTATATTATAGAGACATGACAAATAAAATGTATATCTTCTGAAGACCTGCTCATTCTGGACATTTTTTCGACAATCTTTTTTAATTTTGAATATCCATTAAACCGGAAGAGAATTTGTCAACTTGTGTCCATACAAACAAAGAAACATCAGTCACATAGCAACCAGCTTTTGACTATCACTTTAACATATGGTACTCCATTATTTCGCTTCTACTTACAAGGAAGCTAGTAATAAGACTATCTCTGCTAATATTTTTCTCGATTAGCATGAAGTAAATGGAAACATAAACTGTTTAACTATAATCAGTTGCAGATATGTAGAAAAAGTGATGTGAATCGGAAGCTTCAGATTTTTTATTCGTATATTTCCGTTTAACTCCTGGTATGGAATATCTGCTATGTAAATTGCACACACTAGGGAAAGTAAAAAGTAAACGGTTAGACTGTGTTTACGCACATGCCTTCAATTTAATTCAGAACGATATGTTGCAGTTATTCGGGAAGCCCGGAGTTGCACGAAGATATTTGTGTACGATACACGTTTTGTATCTTCAATGAGACGTTTTATCTTGGGTAAAAATCAGAACGACGGCGGAACGCGGTATTTGCATATTTTTTTTTTTCTCGCCCACCGCATGACGCGAAGCGGGGCCCAATAAAACGCCACAGGGAGACGTCCAAAATCGATTCGCTTGTCGAGCAAAATTATAAAGCATCGCATTTCATTGGCGGGAATACCCATTGTCCTATGGTACAAGCATTTAACAAAAATATCAACACAATGCCTGCAAGCGTTGAGTATTAATGAGATTTATTGGTCTGCGGCAATAACGTGCAAAGATCGATTCCCAATCACTGCGATATTTCATCTGCAGATCATTAATTTATTGGAGGTCCTCCACAAGTAATGGCCGCCGGCCTTCCGATTCATGTATTTTTAAGATGTACCCAAGGCACACGCCATAAACCTGAATTATAATCCGTATTGCCTACCTGGAAACGTTCATTGCCCTTGCTGCCCACAGATATTGTTTTTTTATTTAAATCTGAATATAAACGCCTGTGGACCTTAGGTACTGTACACAAATACCCTTAACTAGAGCGATAGAGGGAGAAAACCCGTAAGAAATAATGAAAAAGAATGTCACATTCACATGCGCGTCTCTATTCTAAAGCGTATACTGGGGGCTGTTTAAACTAGTATATGAACGCCTTAATTTCTCTAGCATGTACGTACAAATAAATACATAAAAATCTGAAAACAGGTCACCCTGCTGCCAAATTTCTTAAACCTGGACGTAATTTTCAATGTCTTATATCTCTCATTCAAATTATTACATTCTAAGTTTGTTTACATTTTCAGATAAATTAATTTATACCTATAGAAAACAATAAAATTTAAAACAAAACATAATAAAAAACTTGATGTGTTACACTCACATGACCTTCTCTAGCTGTTCCACAAACAAACTTGTTACAAAAGATTATTCTTGTTTCTACACAATGCTGATCGAGATAAACATTAGCAGAATGTTCTTACTACTTAGTTCCTCATAAGTAGAAGGCAACTAAAGGAATGCGCTATGTTAAAGTGATAGTCAAATGTTTTAAAAGCTGTCGCTATGCGATTGTAACAACACAAATGTTTTCATCTTGTCGACAATTGTCGTAAGAGATGAAAACACGAGTTGTATTTGATAAGACAATAGACTGTTGTAATACTTACATTAGTTCTCTAATTGTACATGACCACCATCTTTATTTACACAATGTTTTTTTTTCTTTTTTTCTTCACTGCCTCCTGAATTATGATATGTCCGACCGTGCCTACACCCAATGTACGAATATCGATAGCAACAATAAAAATCTGATGTGTTCCATTCACAGGACTTTCTCTACATCTCTGCAACTAAATATTGTTAAAAATTTAATGCTTCTATTTACTTAATGCTAATCGAGAACAAATTAGCAGAAATAGTCTTATTACTTGCTTCCTTGTAAGTAGAAGCGAAATAATGGAGTACCATAGGTTAAAGTGATAGTCAAAAGCTGTTTACTATGTGACTGAAGTTCCTTTGTTTGTATGGACAGGAATTGAAAAATGCCTGTATGAGAAAAGTAAAAGGTTTTTAAAGCTGAAACCAAAAACAAGGAATATCTAAAAAACGATGAACTCCACGAAAAAACTGTATATGGTATAAGTGTGTGTTTTAACGTGCTATACATTTTTTGTGTGGTAAGTTTTTGTCTATCTCATACGGTTTAGCAGTTATGTAAAGTTCGTCCAGAATAAAGTAGTCATCAGAGGCTATTCTTAGAAAATTCAAGATATACATTTTATTTGTCAGGTAAATATCTTAAATATACGAGATTCTAATCAAACCGTTACAGCCATTTTAAGAAAATCAAAATTTTCTAACTTTTTTTCCATGTAAAGGGTAGTTTGGGGTGTGGGTATTTTCTTGAAAATCTTCGTGTCGCATTCTTGGAAGATACCAATCTTAAATACCAAATTTGGTTTTTAACGGGCTTTTCATTTTTGAGCTATTATGCCCAAAGACACACACACATGGACATTCTTCTAAAAATGCTTTTTTTTTATTCAGGGGGTCTCAAAACATATATTTCCGGTGAAATCTCGGTATGGAATTTTTGGATGCAATACAATACCTTCTCTATACAATATGTACATAGTACGTATAGAGAAAGTAAAAAATCATCTAGAATAAACAAGTGCTTTGGAGGATATTCCCAGAAAGTTCTAGATATTCATTTTATTTGTCATGTAAATATGTTTGATACTCGGTTTTTAATCAAAATTATTAGAGGCATATTTGAGAAGATGAAAATTGTGTTTTTTTTTTGTAGTGTTTAACGGCCGCTTTAACTACTAATGGCACCGCAGGCGGTGATGAAAATTGTTGAAATTAGAAAAGGGTAGTTGGGGGTTGAGGGATTTTGCTGAAAATCTTTGTGTAACATCCTTGGAACATACTAAATTTAATTGCTAAGCTTACTTTACTCTACCCTTTTTTAGCTATGCTGTCCAAAGACACACACAGACGTACACACTCGGACCTTTTTCTAAAATGCCTTTTTCGGAGTCAGGGATCCTCGAAACATATATTTTCTGTGAAAGCTTTGTGTCGAATGTATGGGAGGAATACAATACCTTCCGTATCCACACAGTACATACGATTTAGGAAAGGGAGGTCGACCGAACACGCCATAAATACAGTTACACACATGGTAGAGACTTCAACACCAAAATAGGAAGGTATACCTCTGTGGCACGAATAAAACTATTACTAAGGATATCACTAAAGGATGCCCTCAAGGATCAGTTCCAGGACCGACCTTCTGGGACATCGTATTGGAAACCTCATTGGAAAAATTGATGTAAACTGTTCCAGGATTATGGCGTATGCTGATGATGTAACATTTTAATTGAAGGTAACTCCAGATTAGAGTTAGAACACGGGGAAATAAAATAACAGCAATTGTAAGCCAATGGTGTAGGGAGTCCAAAATGAAAGTATCTTCACAAAAGTCAGCTACATGTTACTTAAACCCACACTAAAAAGCAACCCAACAGTAAACATCTCAAGCAACAATATTAGAAGAAATCTTACCACAAAATATTCAGGAATTAAAATGGATGAGAAGTTTAAGCACACATGGAATATGTCAGAAAGAAAGCAGAAGGTGTCCTGTTAAAACTTTCAAGAATTGCACAACGTATCTTCAACATTTCACTAAGCAGCACAACTTGTTACCGCACTAGTGTTTTTGTCTTTCATTGTTAACCACGGGGCGCTCAGAGCAAACAATAGTCTAACTAAAACAAACTTCAGAGCAAGGTATTGTTACGTTTTACAGGAGCAGTTTGCACCTCGCACTCTTAGTGAGTTTTGGAACATGGCCGATTCATTCAATTGTTAAACTAAGAGGAGCGTTATATTGGCTGAAAAAGGGACATAGAAATAAAATGTATTAAATCAGTGGCAAGATGAATGGAACAATATAGATACAGAAAGAAGAACACGTTCATTTTTTGATAGCATACGCGAACGTTTGAATATTAAGCTTGTAAATGCAACTAAAGGCATGATTCATTTTGGCACATAACATTTTTATTTTGCAAAAGAAGGCTGTGAGAATAACTTGGGACTTCATTGTAAACATCATTGTACCACTTTTTATTGAATTAGGCGTTATGTCTTTTCCATCGATGTATGTGCTGAGTTGCCTCTTATATGTCAAAGAAAATATAAATAGCTTTGTAACTTGTTCAAATATATATAACTATTCAACACGAAATAGCTCAAATTTATATATTAACAAATCCAAGTACACCAAAACTCAGAATAGTTACTTAGTATTCTCTTTGAAGTTGTTTAATGTTTTGCCACCAAGAATAAGAGAATTCCCCTACCTAATCTTTAAGAGGACCATGCCCCATACATTGCTGGCTAATCCATTATAGAATGTTAATGAGATTTTTAGTGTTAATTTCTAAACTTTTATTGTGTTTGCCGTTCCATCCATCCACCTATCTAATAAGACCGTTTCTGTTAATGTTTATTTTCTATTAACATAATATAGATAAAAGGATATTATTTTGAGTGAAAGTTTGTTTGCAGAGCAGGTAGAGAAAGTCATGTGAATGTGGCACATTCAGATTTGCTGTTTAATTGATGGGCTCAGCAAACAGTTGGAATGATTCGTGACGTTGTTCGCGTGCTCCACGTGCGTGTGCTCTTCGGTACTGGAACATAATAACGGTTTAAAATTAGTAGACGACCACGTTAAACTGTTTATTCAGATAATGACGTAGAAATCCTTCTTTTGTTCACATGGGTGCCGCACGACAAACCAAGTGGGCGCAGGAAAGTAACAAAGTGCTATTTCAGCAGGCTTTGATGTGAAGCAGGAATCTCAACAGTTACATGTTATATTTATTTTTTCAGTGAAAAACTGGTTATTACAGGTCCATGTACTCGAAAAAAGCATTTTAAAAAACATTCCATATGTGTGTGGTGTGTGCCTATGAACAGCATAGCTCAGAAAAGGAAAAAGACTGTTAAATACCAAACTTGGTATTTAAGTTCTGTGTCTTCCAAGAATAAAGGAAATCGTGGGCCCCATCCTCAATTACCATTTAAATGGAAAGCTGTTTGAAAATGTTTATTTTCTCAAAAATGCCTGCAATGATTTAGATTAAAATACTATGAGTTAAAGATATTTGCATTAAAATTAAAATGTATGTTTTGAATTTTCTGAGAATACCCTTTGAAGACCTCTTTATTCTGGATGAATTTTTCTGAGTTTTGCTTAAGTGTTAAGCCGTAAAAGATAGAAAAAAATGTAGTTCTCCTTAAAGTGTATAATTAATGTCATATACTTTTTTTGTAAAGTTGTTATTGGTTTCAGTTTTAAAATACTTAAAATTTTCTCACACGGGAACTTGTCAGCTCCTGGCCACGCAAAGGACGTACCATAGCAACCACATTTTAAAACATTTGACTGTCACTTTAGTTTAGTGTCTTCCCTTATTTCCCTTCTACTTACAAGGAAGCAACTAATTAGACAGTTTCTGCTAATGTTTATCTCGGTTAGCATCAAGTATAGAGAAGTATACGCTTTTTAACAGTAATGTGTTCAGATATGTAGAAAAATCCATGTGAACGGAACACAGCACATTTTTTAGGTTTCTCAGGTGTATTATTTTAAAGACAAATGAGCAACTAATCTTGTTGCTTGGTAACCACAACCTGAGGAATTTTCAGCAATTAGTTGTTCACTACACCGTAATTTTATAGTTAAAGGTTTAAAAAGGTTGCGGATAATGGAACAATTCTGTTTAAAACGAGAACACGTATGTTGTCCATGTGCTGGTTGATAAAACGTTACTTAAATTGCTTTTAATTAATGACCTTAGCTCGGAATTTGTATTGCGTCGCTTTTAAATAACTGTTGTTTTAATTGATTCGGTTTTATTTTATTGTTCTATGCGGTTTCTGTTTGCATAATGTAGCAAGCGCACATATACGTGATGGCAAATAAGGTCGTCTAAAAGTGAACACGTACATGCAACAGTGCTTCAAACCGATTCTAACCTCAAAAAATCAGATGTGTTCCATTTAACTGACTTTCTCTGCAACAAATTATTGTGAAAAAGCTTATGCTTCAATTTACTTCATGCTAATCGAAAAAAATAGTAGAAATAGTCTTATTAATTGCTTCCTTGTAAGTAGAAGCGAAATAAGGGAGTACTATAGGTTAAAGCGATAGTCAAAAGCTGGTTGCTATGTGACTGAAGTTCCTTTGTTTCTATGGGCAGGAGTTAACAAATTCCTGTATGAGAAAAGTATAAGTTTTTCAAAGTTGAAACCAAAAACAAGGAATATCTTAAAAAAAAAAAACGATCTACTGCACGAAAAAAATGTATATGACTTAAATTGTGAGTTATATCGTAATCTACGTTTTTTGTATGGTAAGATTTGTCTATCTCTTACGGTTTACGAGTCATAGAAAGTTCAATAAAAATCATTCAGAATAAACAGATCTTCAGAGGATATTCCCAGAAAATTCAAGATATACAGATTATTTGTCAGGTAAATATTTTTAATATACGACATTTTAATCAAAATCGTTAGAGCCATTTTTGAGAAAATCAAAGTGTTCCAAAAAAGTTCCATGTAAAGGGTCGTTGGGGATGGAGGTCGCATCTTTGCAAGGTACCTAACTTAAGTACCAAGTTTGGTATTTAACGGTCTTTTCATTTTTGAGCTATGCTGTCCACAGACACACAAACACACAGACACATGGATCTTTTTGTAAAACTGTTTTTTTTATTCAGGGGGACTTAACACATGTATTTCCAGTGAAATCTAGGTATCGAATTTTTGGGTGGAATGCAACACCTTATGTATACACTATGTACATGGTACATGTTGAGAAAGTAAAAATCTGATGTGTTCTATTCACATGATCTTCTCTACATCTCTGCAACAAATTATTGTTAAAAAGCTTATGCTTCCATTTACTTCATGATAATCGAAAAAAAAGAAAATTAGCAGAAATAGTCTTATTACTTCCTTCCTTGTAAGTAGAAGCGAAATAAGGGAGTAGTAGGTATAGGTTAAAGTGATAGTCAAAAGCTGGTTGCTATGTGACTGAAGTTCCTTTGTTTGTATGGACTGGACTTGTTAAATTCCCTGTATGAGAAAAGTGTGTTTTTTAAAGGTGAAACCAAAGAACAAGGAGTATCTCAAAAACGATTAGCTCCACGAAAACAATATATAAGATAAATTGTGTGTTTTAAGGTGCTCTACATTTTTTGTGATGTAAGTTTTTGCCCATCTCTTACGGTTTAGCAGTTATGCAAAATTCCGTAAAATTCATCCAGAATAAAGTAGCCTTACAGGCTATTCCCAGAAAATTCAAGAAATACATTTTATTTGTCAGATAAATATCTTTAATATACGAAGATTTAATCAAAATCGTTAGAGCCATTTTTGAGAAAATCAAAATTTTCGAAAAAAGTTCCATGTAAAGGGTAGTTGGAGGTGGGGGGATTTTCTTGATAATCTTTGTGTCGCAGCCTTGGAAGATACCAAACTTAAATAGCAAGTTTGGTATTTAACGGTCTTTTCGTTTTTGAGCTATGCTGTCTACATACACACACAAACGCACACACACAGACACACACACAAACGTACACACACGCGGACCTTTTTCCAAAAATGTTTTTTTTTTATTTGTAACATGTTATTTCAGGTATAATCTCAGTATTGATCTTTTGGGTGAATTACAATACCTACTCTATACACTATGTACATAGTACGAGTAGAGAAAGTAAAAATGAATTCTCGATTTGAACAAATGAAAGACGACTTATTATAAATTATATGGAGAAAGCCTTCTTATACACTCTTTCGTTAATGAATTGTTTACTTGAAGTAGCACATGTTACGCCGTTTCCTAATTGTACTGTAAGTATTAATGACCTCTCAAACTCTTACAGTGCTTGTTGCCATGGCTACTAATAAATGAATTGTAAGTTTAGCTTACATTACCAAATATCTGCTCAGAATGATTGACTTGAATATCAACAATTTCAAAGAGTTTTTAAGAATGGAAGTAGCATCAGATGAGTTTCATTTCTGAGTTAACTGTATCTTTTGCAATGTTGCCAGCTTGTGTTGAGAATGTTTATTTCGCTCTCTTCTCCGGATATTATCATCTCTGGTGACTTGAAAGAGCCGACGACATGATGTATCCTGCAATTACCAGCTCTTTCCCAGGATGCAGTTGGATTGCTTCGGTATCAGCCTTTTGGAAGTTAACTTCCGGTTTGCAACACCCTCCCTTAAATACCGCAGTCTACCTGTGCAACAACGTTCTACTCAGTGCTATGTATTAGTAGATAGAGAAAGAATTGTATTCCAACAAACAAATCTGATGTGTTCCACTCACATGACTGTCTTTGCGACAAATTATTGTTAAAAAGCCTGTGCTTCTATTTACTTCAGGCTAATCAAGACAAACATTATCAGAAATAGTCTTATTACTTGCTTACTTGTAAGTAGGAGAGAAATAAGGGAATACACTAAGCTAAAGTGCTACACAAATCAAATAAAATGCGGTCGGCATGTAAAACAATTGAGGTTCGGTTCGCTTTGCATGATCCCGTTTGAGAGAAGTTACGTCGTTTAAAATTGGGACCAATAACAAGGAATATTACGGAAACGGTCAATTCTACAAGAAAAAGCTGGCGTCTTCCGTTAACATGATCTGGGACAAATTATTGATAAACTTATTTTTTATTTCCCTTCTGTTTAGAAGGAACTAATTAATAAGACCGTTTTTATTATTGTTTATCTAGATTAACATGAAGCTGATAGAATAATAATTTCTTACGGAGATGTAGAGAAAGTCATGAAAATGGAACACATCAGATTTTTTTTAAAAAGGTTTTTATTTGTTATAGAGAATTCTAAAATGTGTTGCTCTAGTGAAACCTCGGTATCAAATTTTCTACTTATTAATAACAGACACAAAAATTCGGTATCGAGATTTCAATACAATTGGAACCCCTGATTAATAAAAAAGAATTTAAGATACGTGTGTGTGTGAGTGGGGGGCGGCACAGCATACCCCCAAAAAGCCCATGTATACCATTTACACGACTTTCTGTAAATTACTGTAACAAATTATTGTTAAACAGGTTATGCTTCTATTTACTTCATGCTAATCGAGATAAACAAGAAAAGAAATTATTTCTTATAAGCAGAAGGGAATACATTATGCGATCGATATTCAAATCTTTTAAAACGGATGGAATCAGTTTCTTTGGATTGACAAAATTCCATACGTGAAAAGAAGTATTTTAAAACAAAGTAATAACAAGAAATATCTCAAAGAGGTAAATTTCGCGAGAAAAAAAAATAAACAAACGAATATGACCTAAATTTTGTGTTTTAATGAGGTTTACATTTTTGTGTAGTGATTTTTGTCTATTTCTTGCGGTTTACTAATTGCGCAACATCCAGCAAAATTCATCCAGAATAAAGAGATCTTCATAGGCTATTTCCAGAAAATTCAAGATGCCTATACATTTAATTTGAAATTGTTAGCCATTTTGAGAAAATCAAAATTTTATACATTTTTCTGAAGTAAAGGGTAGTTTGGAGTGGGAGGATTTTTCTCAAAATCTTCGGTCGCAATATTGGAAGATACTTAACTTTAATCGCAAGTTTGGTATTTTACAGACTTTTCGCCTTTGAGTTATCACTGTCACGCGGACCTTTTTCTAATTTTTTATACAGGGGACCCTAAAATGTGCATTTCTGGTGAAATCTCCGTATCGAATTTTTGGGTGGAATGCAATACCTTCTCTATACACAGTACGTGTAGAGAAACACGAACAGTGGCTTACATACCAAAGCTATCTTCCAAGAATGGACACGAAGATGTTCAAGAAAATCCCCCAATCCCCAACTATCATTTACATGAAATATTTTTCCAAATTTTGGATTTTCTCAAAAATTGCTCGAACGATTTTGATTAAAATACCACAAATTATATTAACATGGCAAATGAAATTTATGTCTTCAATTTCTTGGGAATAGCCTTTGAGGCTTCCACATTTTGGAGAGATTTTGTGTAAACCGCAAGAGTTAGACAAAACTTAATACACACACATGTAGATCTGGTTAAAACACAAATTGTGAGACATACCTATTTTTGTAGAGCTAACCATTTCCGAGATATTCCCTGTATCCAAGGCTTTTATCAAATGGCAAGTCGTTATTCCCTTTGTTTAATCTTGGTTATTCAAACAGAAGATGTTAAAACATTTGACTATTGCTTTGTCTTAGTGTTATTTCCCTGCTACTCAGAAGGAAGGAAGTAATAGGACCATGTCTCGATTCTGATTACGCAAAGAAAACAGTTTCAATTGTATCACGACCCCTTTTCAAAGATGGGATTATCGCTTTGGTTTAGTACATTCCCTCCTACTTAGAAATATAACTATTTCTGCTTCTGTCTATTTTGATTAGTACAAAATAGAGATAAGCTTTTCTAAGAACAGTTGTTGCAGAATAAGTAGATTCATGTGAAAGGAACACATCTTGTTTTTCCTACTTTTTGCACATGTCGTAAACCATAACAGATGAACAAAATCTAGCTAACAAAGGTAGATCTCGTTAACATACAAAAGTTGTCACTTATATATTTCTTGTGAAGCTAACGATTTCTGGGACATCCTTGCTCTCTCGTTTTAAGTGAAATAGAAAAAACATCGTTGTAGAAATGAATATAGCTAAACAACAGTGACTAGATTAAGTTGCGTGATTGCGACATCAGATTTTTATTGCAGTTTTGTTTAAATATTTTTTATTTACCACAAAGACATATTATTACAACAGAGATTGGTTTGCTTGTCTGAACAGAATCACTAAACCCTCAAACTTTTCATAGGGTATGTTTGCCTGCAAAAATATCATACAACATAGAGCGTTTTAAAATGGATTTTGTCAAATCATTTAATTCAGAGTTTCCAAATTCGAAGAGTGGGGGAGGAGGGGGGACTCCACAGAGAGAAGACTTTGATGAAAAAAAAATAACTTGTTAGCTGATAAATGATTATCACAAATATCACTTAATTTCAACAATTTAAATCAGTATTTTTCAACATAATTACATACAGACTTAGTTTTTATGGTTCTAATTGACTAATTCCGTTAGAAAAAAATTGAATAAATATAATCAAGTCATATATAACAGTGCCACATAATTATATTTTGAAAATCCTAAATCGTATTACTACCCAAATACAGTTCATGACAGTCATATCAAACTTTGTACGTCATTATAAATTTTTTTTTTTTGGAAAAAAACTATGAACTACGTGACACCTCATTTTTCAAAACTGAATCACGTATTGAGTTATATAGGATCCTATATCCAAACTATGTTTCCTATAAAGATGCTCTTTAGATTCCTTCATTCGCCTTCTAATAATGCACACTGCAAATGTGAGAGAAACAACAAAAATAGAATAATGTGGAGCAAAACATGAATACAGCAATAAAATCTGATGTTGCATTCACATGACTTTTTCTATCTGCTCTGCAAACAAAATATACTTAGAAAAGATTATTCCTTTATTTACTGCTAATCGTAATAAACATTAACAAAAAATGCCTTATTACTTACCTCCTTGTAAGCAGAAGGAAAATAAAGCAACATATTAGGCTAAAAGTGATAGTCAATGTGTTAAAACTGTCGCTGTGCGGTAATGGAAACCCCCGAAAAAACACATGGGTCAAGTAGGCCGGTCACGGAGATCGAACACATGCACCACCAACCAATTGCGATATTTAGGCACCTTAGTGCCAGGGCTGTTTAGGGACATTCCTCTTCATAAAAGGCATATGAATAAAAACCAAAATGCCAGACACCACTAAATCGCAAACTAAAAATGCACGAAAACATTACAGACCGATAAAAGCAGAAAGTAACAAAAATCACAAGTCTCCTTGGGAAGCAAGAGAGAATGAGCTAAGGGGAGATGAATGGGGATTACTTCAAGCATATATGGAATGGTATGATGCTGCTACAATTCAACAAATTAAAAACAAGAGATTTCTCCGAAACACATTAAAAGCAAGACCCATGTTACCTCCTGATGCGGACAGACAGTAAAATGCATTTATTTATTTTTATTTCACGACTCCTCAAATGATGTAGATCCGGTGAAACACTGGTACCGATATGTTGTGTGGAATACAATACCTTCTCTACATACCATGTACATTGATGTGGTAGAGAATGTAAATCTATTAATGGAACAGTTTACGTAAACGAATTGACACATTGGTCCATAGCGTTCTAAGCTAATTAATGATTCATTGACCAGAATCTTTGTGGGCGTGCAGCGGCCCACTGAAATTTCAGTGTTATTCCCCGAGCAGAGCTGGTTAGTTAAAAATGAATTTACTTTCTAATTGAATGTTCGTGTAGCTTGGTTTTAATTGGGATGTGTGTTATTAGCTTATGAATAAAGCACGCGATAGGAAATATCACAGCGCGCACAACTCAAATATATTATTATAGGCTTTCTTGCTGTAAAACTCTCGTCTGACTTTCTACACCTGCTGATGTGTTCCAATCACGTGACTGTCTCTACATCTCTGTAACAAATTACTGTTAAAAAGCTTATGCGTCTATTCATTTAAGCTAATGGAGAAAAAAAAAAAATAGCAGAAATAGTCTTAATATTTGCTTCCTTGTAAGTAGGAGGGAAATAAGGGAGTACCATAGGTTAAAGTGATACTCAAAACCTGGTTGCTATGTGACTGAAGTTCCTTTGTTTGTACGGACAGGAGTTGACAAATTCCTGTATGAGAACATTTTGTTTTTAAAACTGAAACTAAAAACAAGGAATATCTCAAAAACGATCAACTCCACGAAAAAAGTGTATATGACATAAGTTGTGTGTTTTATAGTGGTTGATAAGTTTCTGTCTATTTCTTACTGCTTACAAGTAATACAAATTCAATAAATATCACCCAGAATAAAGAGGTCTTTGGAGACAATTCCCTGAAAATTCAAGATATACATCTTATTTCACATGTAAATATGTTAAACGTAAGACATTTTAATCAAAATTGTTAGAGCCATTTTAAGAAAATCAAAATCTTCAAAAAAAAAATACATGTAAAGGGAAGTTGCGGTGGGGGTATTTTCTTGAACATTTTCGTGTCGCGTCCTCAGAAGATGTCAAACTTAAATACCAAGTTTGGTATTTAACGGTCTTTTCGTTTTTGAGCTATGGTGTCCAAAGACACACACAGGCACGCACACACGGACCTTTTTCCAAAAATGCTTTTTTGGTTTCAGGGGAATCTAAAACATTTATTTCCAGTGAAATCTCGGTATCGATTTATTGTGTGAAATGCAATACCTTCTATATACATTATGTACATAGTACGCGTGGAGTAGGTATTATATAAAAACATTAAAAAAATATGTGTGTATGTGTGGGGGGGGGGCGGCATAGCTTAAAACAGAAAAAAAAAAACCATTAATTACCATACTTGTTTTACAGTTTTGTAACTTTCAAGGATGCAACACGAACATTTACAAGAAAATCCTCCACCCCAACTACCCTTTACATAGAACATTTTTCGAAAATTTTGATTTTCTCAAAAATATCTCTAAAGAGTTCATTAAAATAGCGTATGCAAGTAATAAGACAATATCTATTAATGTTTATCTCGATTAGCATGAAGTACACATAAGAAAAATCTTTCGCCCAAAATTCAAACGTTTATAGCCATAGTAAAGGTTTTGTGGAATGTTTCAGGGCACTAGCTTTACACTTCAAAGCACTAAATTAGCCCCAAATTAAAGTTATCTAGCCGGAGTTTATGTTGGTTTCAAAATTGCATCGTCTAGCAAAAGGTTACGAACTGAAGATTAAAAAAGAGCGGCAGTTCGCGATACATTAGAAGAAAGTGAGTGATTTTGAGTTTTGAGACCTTGATGAAAGGGTTTCTGACACCCACGTAAGAGAGGAAGATATGTGTTCCAGATTCAGCGATGGAAATGTATCAGATAGCAACAGACCTCGAACACACGCAAATAATCGGTGTGCCTATCCAAATTACATTTTCATCTTCTTGTGTTAGCCATTTTCATTATTAGATATTACACAAATATGTGTATGAGTGTGTCCGGTCTTTAGATGACTTTTACTTTCTCTACACGTGTAGGTAGGCAGGTAGGTAGGTAGGTAGGTAAGTGGGTGGGTGGGTGGGTGGGCGGGCGGGCGGGCGGGCGGGTGGGCAGGCAGGGAGGCAGGTAGGTAGGTAAGTGGGAGGGGCGGGCGGGCGGGCAGGTAGGTAGGTAGGTAGGTAAGTGGGAGGGGCGGGTGGGCAGGCAGGGAGGCAGGTAGGTAGGTAGGTAAGTGGGTGGGTGGGTGGGCGGGCGGGCGGGCGGGCGGGCGGGCGGGCGGGCAGGCAGGGAGGCAGGTAGGTAGGTAGGTAGGTAAGTGGGAGGGGCGGGCGGGCGGGTAGGTAGGTAGGTAGGTAGGTAGGTAGGTAAGTAAGTGGATGGGTGGGTGGGTGGGTGGGTGGGTGGGCGGGCGGGCGGGCAGGCAGGGAGGCAGGGAGCAGGGAGGCAGGTAGGTAAGTGGGCGGGCGGGCAGGCGGGCAGGCGGGCAGGCAGGCAGGCAGGCAGGTAGGTAGCTACTCTTTATTGCCAAAATACCCAAACATTTTGTAGAAGAACTATCACCAGTGTTAAATTTAAATTGAAGATCAGTGGTTTTATTACTGTTTATACTTAATTTATTGGCATTTCGCCTATCCTAAAGAATAGAAATCTTAGAATATAATTTGTTTTTAATATATTTTTATTGATGTTATACAAGATAACAGCAATGTCATCTGCATATAGATAAGTGGACAAATTTACATCCGAGATTGAGGTTGACAGACCACTTATATAAATAATAAAAAACACCGGACCAAGAATCGATCCTTGAGGAACGCCGAGGTCAACATTTTAAATTCTGACAAAGTACAATTGAAATAGGTAGCCTGGAGTCTATTATTAATGTAAGATCTCAAAAACTGTATATTGTTATCGTGAAAGCCATAGAATTCAAGCTTTTGCAAAAGAATACCGTGTCAAAGGCTCTTGAGAGATCTAAGAAGCTGCTGGACACGTTATTGCTTTTGCTTATATTCTCCTAACATACTTGAAGAAAATTGGTAATAGCATTGATTGTGCTCCTACCACTTCTGAATCAACATGCTTTTTATTAAACAATGAATATGTTTAAAAATAGGTGACAATCTGTTTACATATGAGCATTTCAAAGACCTTTCCCACTGTTGGTATTATGCTAATAGATCTATAATTTTCATAAAAGGATTTGTCACTTTTTTAAATATTGGTATTACTTTAAAGCGTTTTAAGGGATCAGGAAAATATCCGCCGTTAAGGCAGCAATTAAAGACATGAGTTAGAGGTTCACAAATTGTAGAAGCAGATAATTTGAGAATTTTTGCGTTAATCCCTCATACATACATACATACATACATACATACATACATACATACATACATACATACATACATACATACATACATACATACATACATACATACATACATACATACATACATACATACATACATACATACATACATACATACATACATACATACATACATACATACATACATACATACATACATACATACATACATACATACATACATACATACATACATACATACATACATACATACATACATACATACATACATACATACATACATACATACATACATACATACATACATACATACATACATACATACATACATACATACATACATACATACATACATACATACATACATACATACATACATACATACATACATACATACATACATACATACATACATACATACATACATACATACATACATACATACATACATACATACATACATACATACATACATACATACATACATACATACATACATACATACATACATACATACATACATACATACATACATACATACATACATACATACATACATACATACATACATACATACATACATACATACATACATACATACATACATACATACATACATACATACATACATACATACATACATACATACATACATACATACATACATACATACATACATACATACACACACACACACACACACACACACATACATACATACATACATACATACATACATACATACATACATACATACATACATACATACATACATACATACATACATACATACATACACACACACACACACACTGTTATTTAAGGCCATGATAGCAGAGTAAACATCTTCAGCTCTAAGTTCTGAAAATTGAAATGCACACTTTGGTTTAGGTAACATATTCAGAAATATCATAAACCCGTTGTTAATAGGTATACTACTAACAATTTCATGGACTTTATCGATAAAGAAGCAATTAAATTCTTCATAAGTCACATTTCTTGGGGACAGACCCGGCTTCGAATTTAGGTTTATGAATTCCGATATTACGGAGCAAGAAGATTTCGAGATATTATCTGAATTTCTAATGTGAGCAGAGAAGTAATTCATTTTTGTTAACTTTAATGTGTTACTGTATATTTTCTCAAGGCCATATATTTGTGCTTGTGCAAGTGAACATAAAAATCATAAAACATTACACACTTATGTTTTAAAATTCGTAATTCATTAGTGTATCACTTTTTATTTATATTTATTTTTCATTTTATGTCTCGAAATAATAAAAAGAAAAGCGGTATTCACAATCTCATGGGAAAAGTTATGAAAATCTATACTGTACAGATGAACCCAATTTGGATGCATGAGTAAATAAAGAAAATATGCTACATTGCAAGAATTCATGTTTCTTTTCGCTGTAATTTCTCCTGTTAAATAGTTAGGATGATAGTAATCAGAGTTGGCAGAAAATATTATAGGGTCATGGTCAGAAATTATAGTTGCGATAGCTCTGTAAAACTAAAATTTATCATGATGTATAGAAGTGGCAACATTGTCCAGACAAGTGCCGGACGCGGTCGTGTAATTTGTTTTATCGTATGGTGTAAGCCGAAACATTGATTAAATCCGTCAAGTCATTTGTTACATAGATAAAATTAATGTAAAATTCACCACTAATAACGAACGATATATATATATATATTTTTTTTTTACGAGTAAATATTAACTGTAAGGAATCATAAAAGCGAGATAGAAAATCCTGAAAACATGCCTTCCAAGTGTTGGCTGATCTATATAATGTGATACACAAGAGGTTAACCCTTTTAATAAAGGTACTGCAAAGCTTCAAAATTATACTGCGCAGCAAAGTTGGAAACATTAAGAAAATGGCATGCACATTGTTGACGAAAATAGCGGACGCGCCCTGTTTGCCACCAGGTCTACAAAAATAGTTTGCCAAGTAAAAGCCTGGAATTTTTAATGTTCATTAGAACTGTTTTACGATACAGATTCAATACGAATTATAATAGTTCAAACTGTCTAATTTGTTAGTAATGCCTTGCACATTCCAGTAAATAAGACTAAAATTTCTGTTAATTCTTTCTTTCAAAGAATTGAAAACTTGACCAGCACTATTTAGTTTACCTCTGTTTCTTTGACGACATTGGCATTTAGAGAGCCCTTAGGAGAGTTAAATTTAGTTATGAAAGAGCCACAGGACCAAAACTCTGCTCATATAATTGTGAGGGCACACCACGCAATAACTGGCGTACCTTGTTTTCTATGATGTAACTGCCTGCTTTATATGTTCAAGAGCATGTGAGCATTCAACGCTTACGTCAAGTCGCGAGACTACGGCAAGTTTACCCTTGTCTGCATTACCGGGAATAAACCCTTTCCTGTGTCTAGTCTTATTTGAGTTAGCATTACTGGTAATAAACCCTTTCCTGTGTCTAGTCTTATTTGAGTTAGCATTACTGGTAATAAACCCTTTCCTGTGTCTAGTCTTATTTGAGTTAGCATTACTGGTAATAAACCCTTTCCTGTGTCTAGTCTTATTTGAGTTAGCATTACCGGGAATAAACCCTTTCCTGTGTCTAGTCTTATTTGAGTTAGCATTACCGGGAATAAACCCTTTCCTGTGTCTAGTCTTATTTGAGTTAGCATTACCGGGAATAAACCCTTTCCTGTGTCTAGTCTTATTTGAGTTAGCATTACTGGTAATAAACCCTTTCCTGTGTCTAGTCTTATTTGAGTTAGCATTACTGGTAATAAACCCTTTCCTGTGTCTAGTCTTATTTGAGTTAGCATTACTGGTAATAAACCCTTTCCTGTGTCTAGTCTTATTTGAGTTAGCATTACCGGGAATAAACCCTTTCCTGTGTCTAGTCTTATTTGAGTTAGCATTACTGGTAATAAACCCTTTCCTGTGTCTAGTCTTATTTGAGTTAGCATTACCGGGAATAAACCCTTTCCTGTGTCTAGTCTTATTTGAGTTAGCATTACCGGGAATAAACCCTTTCCTGTGTCTAGTCTTATTTGAGTTAGCATTACCGGGAATAAACCCTTTCCTGTGTCTAGTCTTATTTGAGTTAGCATTACCGGGAATAAACCCTTTCCTGTGTCTAGTCTTATTTGAGTTACCATTACCGGGAATAAACCCTTTCCTGTGTCTAGTCTTATTTGAGTTAGCATTACTGGTAATAAACCCTTTCCTGTGTCTAGTCTTATTTGAGTTAGCATTACTGGTAATAAACCCTTTCCTGTGTCTAGTCTTATTTGAGTTAGCATTACTGGTAATAAACTCTTTCCTGTGTCTAGTCTTATTTGAGTTAGCATTACCGGGAATAAACCCTTTCCTGTGTCTAGTCTTATTTGAGTTAGCATTACTGGTAATAAACCCTTTCCTGTGTCTAGTCTTATTTGAGTTAGCATTACTGGTAATAAACCCTTTCCTGTGTCTAGTCTTATTTGAGTTAGCATTACCGGGAATAAACCCTTTCCTGTGTCTAGTCTTATTTGAGTTAGCATTACTGGTAATAAACCCTTTCCTGTGTCTAGTCTTATTTGAGTTAGCATTACTGGTAATAAACCCTTTCCTGTGTCTAGTCTTATTTGAGTTAGCATTACTGGTAATAAACTCTTTCCTGTGTCTAGTCTTATTTGAGTTAGCATTACCGGGAATAAACCTTTTCCTGTGTCTAGTCTTATTTGAGTTAGCATTACTGGTAATAAACTCTTTCCTGTGTCTAGTCTTATTTGAGTTAGCATTACCGGGAATAAACCCTTTCCTGTGTCTAGTCTTATTTGAGTTAGCATTACCGGGAATAAACCCTTTCCTGTGTCTAGTCTTATTTGAGTTAGCATTACTGGTAATAAACCCTTTCCTGTGTCTAGTCTTATTTGAGTTAGCATTACTGGTAATAAACTCTTTCCTGTGTCTAGTCTTATTTGAGTTAGCATTACCGGGAATAAACCCTTTCCTGTGTCTAGTCTTATTTGAGTTAGCATTACTGGTAATAAACCCTTTCCTGTGTCTAGTCTTATTTGAGTTAGCATTACCGGGAATAAACCCTTTCCTGTGTCTAGTCTTATTTGAGTTAGCATTACTGGTAATAAACCCTTTCCTGTGTCTAGTCTTATTTGAGTTAGCATTACCGGGAATAAACCCTTTCCTGTGTCTAGTCTTATTTGAGTTAGCATTACCGGGAATAAACCCTTTCCTGTGTCTAGTCTTATTTGAGTTAGCATTACCGGGAATAAACCCTTTCCTGTGTCTAGTCTTATTTGAGTTAGCATTATTGATAATAAACTCTTTCCTGTGTCTAGTCTTATTTGAGTTAACATTATGGGTAATAAACTCTTTCCTGTGTCTAGTCTTATTTGAGGTAACATTATTGATAATAAACTTTTTCCTGTGCCTAGTCTTATTTGAGTTAACATTATTGATAATAAACTTTTTCCTGTGTGTAGTCTTGTTTGAGTTAACATTATTATTAATAAACTCTTTCCTGTGTCTAGTCTTATTTGAGGTAACATTATTGATAATAAACTTTTTCCTGTGCCTAGTCTTATTTGAGTTAGCATTATTGATAATAAACTCTTTCCTGTGTGTAGTCTTGTTTGAGTTAACATTATTATTAATAAACCCTTTCCTGTGTCTAGTCTTATTTGAGTTAGCATTATTGATAATAAACTCTTTCCTGTGTCTAGTCTTATTTGAGTTAACATTATGGGTAATAAACTCTTTCCTGTGTCTAGTCTTATTTGAGGTAACATTATTGATAATAAACTTTTTCCTGTGCCTAGTCTTATTTGAGTTAACATTATTGATAATAAACTTTTTCCTGTGCCTACTCTTATTTGAGTTAACATTATTGATAATAAACTTTTTCCTGTGCCTAGTCTTATTTGAGTTAGCATTATTGATAATAAACTCTTTCCTGTGCCTAGTCTTATCGGTCAAATATTTTGGTCCAATGGCGTTCAAACTACAAATTGGATCGTGGAACATCGGATGATTTCATTGTATACAATTTCCGTCCTATTTTTGGTCCAATTCCAGTTTACTACAACAGGATACAGCGGTTTCTAATTTTTGGTCCAAATATATGAAATCAACCAATGAGCAACCTGGTGATAATAACGTAATAAGATGGCAGCAAGCGCTAGGTCGTTCTTCCTGCCAACGTGACAGTGAAACTTTGCTGTATCTTGTAGACTTCGTCATAAATTATAAGGTTATAGTAGCTGAGATGTGCGGCCGAGATTTAGGAAATAATGACTTGGGTATTTATAAGCGCTGCAAATGTATTTTATGGGATCCATTTGTGTCTAAACTTCTTTTCTCAACAAAAGTATAAAAACCAGGTCATTTGTGTCTTGGCGAGTGACTTTTGCCTCAACGAAGGACAGCAACTTACCAAACTAATTCTCGTCTATTCTAAGGAAGTTAAAATAATTTACAGAGTCAAAAACGAATTCATTTTGCAGCATATGTAGTACAATCTTCCTTGGTCTGCCATGGTCCAGTCTTGATTTTTACTTTCTCTATACGTACTATGTACTTAGTGTATAGAGAAGGTATTCCACTCCACCCAAAATTTCGATACCGAGATTTCACCAGAAATATATGTTTTAGGGTCCCCTGTATCCAAAAAAAAAAAAACATTTTCAGAAAAAGGTCCGTGTGTGTATGTGCCCGTATGTCCGGGTGACTGTGAACTCGATAACTCAAAAACGAAAATTCGGTGAAATACGAAACTTGGTATTTAAGTTTAGTATCTTCCAGGGATGCGACACGAAGCTTTTGAAAAAAAAAAAAAAAAAAACCCTTTACATGGAACTTTTTTCGAAAATTTTGATTTTCTAAAAAATCGGCTCTAACGATTTTGATTAAAATGTCGTATATTAAAGATATTTCATGGAAATAGCCTCTGAAGACTACTTTATTCTGGATGAATTTTACGGAATTTTGCATAACTGCTAAACCGTAAGCGATGGACAAAAACTTACAACACAAAAAATGTAGAGTACGTTAAGAGACACAATTTAAGTTTTATACATTTTTCTCATGGAATGAATCGTTTTTGAGTTATTCCTTGTTTTTGATTCCAGGTTTAAAAAGCTTATGCTTTTCTCACACAGGAATTTGTCAACTCCTGTCCATACAAACAAAGGAGCTTCAGACACATAGCAACCAGCTTTTGACTATCACTTTAACCTATGGTTCTCCCTTATTTCGCCTCTGCTTACAAGGAAGCAAGTAATACGACTATTTCTGATAATTTGTTCTTGATTAGCGTGAAGTAATTAGAAGCATAAGCGTTTTAATAATATTTTGTTGCAGCGATTTCTATTATAACATGCTCTTGCAACTGAAGTTTGTGACAGCGAACGTAAATAATTGTGGATGTACCATTTTCTATCAGCTGCTCACATGCAGGCGAGAAATATTTTGACCAATACACACTCCCGTGGGAATGGAATGGGAAAATTGTACACAACGTTCATGTTGCATCAAAAAATTGGATCAACTTTTGACCGTGAAACATCGGCTTTGCAGATTACATGAATTCATTTTTTATATTTTAAAAATTAAAATCCAGACCAATAGTTTAACGTTTTGTAAAGAAATGTCTGTACTTTCTTTTTAACAGCCTGAGGTTTGTACATAGTGAGGTTTTGTACGTCTAGTTATTGATTAGTTTGGAATTTATTTCATTTTAAACATTTTCTTTTGTTTTTAATTTTCTTTAGATACTTCTTATCGCTATAATAGATATTATTCAGTAGACATCAGAAAAAATCTGATGTGTTCCATTCACGTGACTTTCTCTACATCTCTTCAACAAATTATTGTTAAAAAGCTTATGGTTCCATTTACTTCATGCTAATCAAGAAAACAATAGCAGAAATTGTCTTATTACTTGCTTCCTTGTAAGTAAATGTGAAATAAGGGAGTAACATAGCCTAAAGTGATAGTCAAAAGCTGATTGCTATGTGACTGAAGTTCCTTTGCTGTATGGACAGAAGTTGACGAATCTGTATGAGAAAGTTATAAGTTTTTCATAGCTGAAATCAAAAACAAGGGATATCTGAAAAACGATCAACTCCATGAAAAAAATGTAAAATACATAAATTGTGTGTTTTAATATACTCTATATATTTTGTGTGGTAAGTTTTTGTCCATCCCTTACGGTTTTGCAGTTATCAAACATTCCTTAAAATTCATCCAAAATAAAGTAGTCTTCAGAGGCTATTCCCAGAAAACTCAAGATATACATTTTATTTGTATTTAAATATATTTAATATTTTATGTTTTAGTCAAAATTGTTAGGGCCATTTTTGAGCTATCCAAAATGTTCGATTTTTTTATTTAAAGGGTAGTTGGGGGTGTGAGGATTTTCTTGGAAATGTTCGTGTCGCATCTTTGGAAGATACTAAGCTTAAATACAAAGTTTGGTAATTTACCGGTTTTTCGTTTTTGGGTTATCGTGTTCAGAGACACATTGGCACTAACTCACGGACAAACACACACAGTGCTTTTTTTAATACAGGGGACCCCAAAACATACTTTTCCGATGAAATCTCGGTATCAAAATTGATGGTAGAATGCAATACACTATGTACATAGTACGTGTAGAGAAAGTAAAGAGATACAACTGTCTCTGTCATTTGATTACTAATAATTTAGAACGCCTCTTTTTGCTCTGAGATTGCTTGGCACTGTTTAAACAGCATTCAGTTGGCTGGACTGGCATTGGAAGGGTTAAACCCCAAGAGCTTCTGAAGTCGGATCGGTAATATCAAACATTTGGTCCAAATAATAACGCCAGCTCCTTCTTTATGTAAGTGCTGCCCCTGGTGGTTGTATTTGGAAGCTCGCGGTGTATGAACAGTCTTTTTGTTTGGGTTTAAACCTGAATTTGCACAAATTTATAGTCACAACTCGCTTGTTCACAGATTTAGTGCCTTGGTTTGCAATTTGTTGGAGATTGCGATTCTACAACTTCAAAAAGGCAGCTGAGAGATTTCTGCTTCTCGATGCAATCGCACTTTGTCCAGTCACTCTGGCGGTAGAACATAAAACTAAAAGAGCAATTCCATTTTTCATATAGAAGGGCAATTCGTTCTTCATTCTTTCTCCCTTAGCATTATAAAGAGATTCATTCGCGAGTAGTAAATTGGGTAACGCTTTCGGGATGTGTTTTAAAACATGATGTATTACACTTACATGCATTTCTCGATCCATTATCGTTTATTTCATGTGTGTTCTACAGACTAAAGATAGCCAGAAAATAAAGTAGCGGTTTTTCCTTTCTCTACACGTACTGTGTACATAGTGTATATACCGAAATTTCACCCGAAATATATGTTTTGAGACCCCCTGAATAAAAAAAATTTAGAAAAATGTCTGTGTGTGTCTGTGGGCAGCATAGTTCAAAAACGAAAAGACCGTTAAATAAAAAAAATGGTATTTAAGTTTGGTATCTTCTAAGGATGCGACACGAAGATTTTCAAGAAAATCCCCCCATCCCAAACTACCCTTTATATGGAAACATTTTTGAAGATTTTGATTTTATTAAAAATGAATCGAATTATTTTGATTAAATTCTCTTATATACAAGATATTTACTTGCCAAATAAAATATATATCTTGAATTTTCTGGGAATAGCCTCTGAAGACTACTTTATTCTTGATGAATTTTACGGAATTTTGCATAACTGCCAAACCGTAATAGATGGACAAAAACCTAACACACAAAAAATGTAGAGCATATTAACATACACAATTTGTATCATATATATATATATATATATATATATATATATATATATATATATATATATATCTCTTTTTTCTTGAAGTTGATCGTTTTTTAGATATTCCTTGTTTTTTGGTTTCAGCTTTGAAAAACATTTCTCATACAGGAATTTGTCAACTCCTGTCCATACAAATGAAATTCAGTCACATAGCAACCAGCTTTTGTCTATTACTATAGCATATGCTAGTCCCTTATTTCGCTTCTACTTACAAGCAAACAAGTAAGAAGACTATTTC
Organism: Hymenopus coronatus; assembly: GCA_030762935.1. Classification (NCBI taxonomy): domain Eukaryota; kingdom Metazoa; phylum Arthropoda; class Insecta; order Mantodea; family Hymenopodidae; genus Hymenopus; species Hymenopus coronatus. Next base: position 4,147,690 of record CM060882.1, on the reverse strand, counting down.
TACTAATATTTTAGCTATTAGCATGAAGTAAATAGAAGCATAAGTTTTTTAACAATAATTTGTTGCAGAGATGTAGAGAAAGTCATGTGAGTGTAACACATGGGATATTTTTTTTTAGTGGCTATGACAGTTGCAGACGGAGAGTAATCATTACAATAGAAATACAAATAATTGTTTACTCAACAACAGCTTCCGGGAAATAACAACCATACCTGATTACATAAATGTCTATATAAAGTGTTCCTTGGGGCAAAACCAAGTAGTAAAGGAGCTCAGACTTGCACAACAACTCAGTCAAATTATCCACAATTACATTTTTGGGCCTGTGAAGGTCAAACTATCAAAAACTCCATTTTTACTATATACATAGTGTATTCAGAAAGTATTATATTCCACCCAAAAATTCAATACCGAGATTTCACCGGAAATATACGAATCCAATAAAGTCTGATGTGTTCCATTCACTTGACTTTCTCTATATCACTGCAACCAATTATGTTTAAAAAAAGTATGTTTCTCTTACTTCATGCTAATTCAGAACAAATTAGATGAAATAGTCTTATTACTTACTTCCATGCAAGTAGAAGGGAAATAGGAGTATAATAGGTTAGTATTAGTCAAATGCTGGATGCTATGTGACTGAAGTTCCGTTGTTTGTATGAACACGAATTGATAAATTGCTGTATGAGAAAACTGTAAGTTTTTACTTTCTCTACACGTATTATATTCATAATATATAGAGAAGGTATCGCACTCTACCCAAAAATTGGACTAAGAGATTTCACCGGAAATATATGTTTTAGGGTCCCAAAAAATAAAACATTTTCAGAAAAAGTTTCGCGAGTATGTACGCGTGTGCTGTGAACACAATAACTCAAAAACGAAAAGCCGGTAAAATACCAAACTTAGTATTTCAGTTCAGTATCTGCGACATGAAGATTTTGAAAAAAATTCCTCGCACCAAACTACCCTTTACATGGAACTTTTTTTCAAAAAAATTGATTTTCTCAAAATGGCTCTAACGATTTTGATTAAAATATCGTATATTAAAAATAGTTAAGTGGCAAATAAAATGCATATCTTGAATTTTCAGGGAATAGCCTCTGAAGACTACTTTATTCTGGATGAATTATACGGAATTTTGCATAACTGCTAAACCGAAGAAAATGGACAAAATCTTAAAACACCAAAAATGTAGAGCACGTTAAAACAAACAATTTATGTAATATTCACTTTTTTGGTGGAGTTCATCGTTTTTTAGATATTATTTGTTTTTGGTTTCAGCTTTGAAATACTTTTTCATACAGGAATATGTCAACTCCTGCTCATACTAACAAAGGAACTTCAGTCAGAAAGCAATCAAATTTTTACTATCACTTTAACCTATGGAACTCTGCTATTTCGGTTATACTTACAAGGAAGCAAGTAATAAGACTATTTCCGCTTTTTTATTTCGATTAGCATGAATTAAAAGAAGCATAAGCTTTTTAATAATAATTTGTTACAGAGATGTGGAGAAAGTCATGATTTTTTAAAGCAGAAACCAATAACTAGGAATATCTTAAAAACGATCCACTCCAAGAAAAAAATGTATACAACATATTTTGTAATTTTTTAAGGATCTCTACATTTCTTTTAGGTATGTCTTTCTCTATATATTACGGTTTACTAGTTGTAGAAAATTCCGTAAAATTCCTCCAGAATAAAGTGGTCTTCAGAGGCGATTCAAAGAAAATTCTAGATATACATTTTATATGTCAGGTAAATATCTATAAGGCACGATATTTTAATCAAAATCCTTATTGCCATTTTTGAAAAAATCAAAACTTTCAAGCATTTTTCCCGGTAAATGGAATTTGGGAGTGGGGGAATTTTCCTGGTAATCTTGGTGTCGCATCCTTGGGAGATGCCCAATGTAATTACCAAGTTTGGTACTTAACGGACTTTTCGGTTTTGAGCAATGCTGTCCACACGCACAGACGGATCTTTTTTCAAAAAAAACTTTTTTTTTTTGGATTCAGGGGACCCAAAAGGTGTATTTTCGGTGAAATCCCGGTATGGAATTTTTGGGTGCATTACAATACCTTCTCTGTACACTATGTATATAGTACGTGTAGAGAAAGTAAAATATATTGAATATCCTGGAAATTTCCCCTTAATTCCTTATTCTCAATGGCTTTTGCATTATTAGTAAACACTAACAGATAGACTAAACCAAAAGTAAAAACACACAATATAACTTTGTAGAGTTAACCGTTTCCGAGATATTCCTTGTTGTTGGCTTCAATTTTAAACTATTCTCAATGAGAAAGTTAACTTTCGTTTTGTCAATAATTTCATTATCTTTTATTTTATTCATAGAGTTGAAAAGAGAATAGATCTTCAAGTATTCTCGACAGCTTTTATAACACTTGACTGTCTAGTGAACTGCCGTAGTTGCCTTCTACTGAGAAGCAACAAAGTAATAACACTCTTTATTCTGATGTTTTAGATAGAAGAATAACAATAATTTGTTACAGAGATGTAGAGAAAGTCATGTGAATGGCGAACATTAGATTCTTACTTTCTCTACGCGTACTACGTACATAGAGTATAGAGAAGGTATTGCACTCTACCCAAAAATTCGATACCTAGATTTCACCGGAAATATATGTTTTAGGGTCCCCTGTATCAAAAAAAAAGTATTTTCAGAAAAGCGTTCGAGTGTCTGTGAACACGATAATTCAAAAACGAAAAGTGGGTAAAATACCAAACTTGGTATTGAAATCTTCCAGGGAAGCGACACGAAGATTTTTAGGTAAAAAAAGCTCACACCAAACTACCTTTTACATGGAACTTTTTCGAAAATTGTGATTTTCTCAAAAAAGTCTCTAATGATTTTGACTAAATATTGTATATTAAAGATATTTATCTGACAAATAAAATGTATATCTTTAATTTTCTGGGAATAGCCTCTGAAGACTACTTTATTCTGGATGAATTTTGCGGAATGTTGCATAACTGCTAAACCGTAAGAAATGGACAAAAACTTAGCACACAAAAAATTTAGAGCACTTTAAAGCACACAATTTTTGTTATATGCATTTTTCTCGTGGACTTGATCATTTTTAGATATTCCTTGTTTTCGTTTCAGCTTTAAATAACATCTTTTCTCATACGGGAATTTGTCAACTGCTGTCCATACAAACAAAGGAATTACAGTCACATAGCAGCCAGCTTTTGACTATCACTTTAACCTATGCTACTCCCTTATTTCTCTTCTACTTACAAGGAAGCAAGTAATAAGACTATTTGTGCTATGTTTTTTTTTTTTTTTTTCTCAATTAGCATGAAGTAAATAGAAGCGGAAGGTTTATAACAATTATTTGTTGCAGAGATATAGAGAAAGTCATGTGAATGGAGAACATCAGATTTTTCTTTTTAATACTGGATACTTTACCAGGGAAGCTCGCAGTTATACTAAAGCGGGTCAAGTGACCCGACGTACTTCATTAAGTAATACCAACTTATTTTGAGACTTGACAGAATCATTACCGGCAGTTATTTAAAGTTGCAAAAGTTTCCCACTTGGTGCATGTGAAAGTTTTCGAAATACGGACCTGTTGCGTTAGTTTTGTTGCTCCAGTTGGCAACACGACCTTAAGCTGCCTCATATTAAAACATTCCCAGCAGCTCATTCTGTACAAGGACCGGAAATTTGTTTGGGATCTGTGACGTCAAAGCGCTGTGCAGTTTTTGTATAGGATGTTAGGGTTATATATCCCAAAGATAGAAAACGTACTCACACACGAAATTCCGTTAAATCTTTCAACAATACAAGAGACACATGTTCAAGAAAGTCTCTCTCCCAAACTCTGCTGCATGGAGTTGTCAAGCTCTCTTTCTTCTCTGTGAAAAACTTAAACAGACGACAAAACATGTTTATAAGCAGAGTTTACGTCTTATACAGGGTGTTAATGAACTACACGGAAATAACTGTGCACGTGACTGATATAAGTAATTTGATATCGGCGATGCCCGGATAAACATAACGTTAAACGTGTGGGTATCAGTTGCTGATAAGTTGGTGTTAAAGCAAAGCAGCTTGAAATAAAGCCTTTAAAGCCTGAGTATAGAAATATCGATTTTAGCAGCTCGTTACTAGCGTTCTCAAGATTTAATGTCGCAAAAATCTGTAAAATCTCGAACTAATCACTTGACAGTGCGACACTGAGCATTCATTAACTACGTTCTTGAGTTATGTAGACTACTCTGGAGGCGTTTCTCAACTGCTCTGGTGGCGGGAAGCTGCTATCCCAAAAGTCATGCTTGCGATTCCTGTCCTGCTTTCTCTATACGAACTATGTACATAGTGTATAGAGAAGGTATTGTATTCCACCCAAAAATTCGACATCGAGATTTCACCGGGAATACGTGTTTTGAGACTCCCGGAATCTAAAAAAAACATTTTTAGAAAAATTACTGTGCGTGTGTTTCTGTCTGTCTGTGTGTATGTGTGTGTCTGTGGGCAGCATAGCTAAAAAACGAAAAGACAGTTAAAGCCCAAAGTTGGCATTTAAGTTTGGTATCTTTCAAGGATGTGACACGACAATTTTTAAGAATATACCTCCACCCCAAACTACCCTTTACATGGAAGATATTTTGAAAAGTTTGATTTTCTTAAAAATGTCTCTAACGATTTTAATTAAAATATCGTATATTAAAGATATTTACCTGACAAATAATATATATATTTTGAATTTTCTGGGAATAGCCTCTGTAGACGACTATATCCTGGATGAATTTTACGGAATTGTGCATAACTGCTTAACTGTAAGAGATGGACAAAAATTTACTACACAGAAAATGTAGAGCATATTCCTTATTTCTGGTTTCAGCTTTAAAATACATACTATTCTTATGCAGGAATTTGCCAACTGCTGTCTATATAAACAAAAGAACTACAGTCACATTACAACCAGCTCTTGACTATCACTTTAACCTATGGTACTACATTATTTCATTTCTTCTTACAAGGACGCAAGTAATAAGACTATTTCTGCTGATTTTTCTCGATTTGCATGAAGTAAATAAAAGCATAATATTTTTAGCAGCAATTTGTTGCAGACATGTAGAGAAAGTCATGTAAATGTAACACATAAGAGTTCTTCTATTTATTATTTTAGTATAGGCTATGCCATCAAACATCCTATAGAGATCATTAAATGATACCTTTTTATTTGTTTGGAAATGTAAGCAGTGCTTTAAAGGGTCGTTGAAATATTTAAGAATATCCGCGTGTTGATGACATTTCGGTTAAATAGCTTCATGCATGTTATCTGACAGTTTAGTCTCGTGAAGAAATGCGATACAGCCACGCATGACATGGTCACGTCTCAGCTCACGTTATCACGTTTCACGACAGTGCACACACTATGTTCATGCAGTCCACTAAAAAGTTCCATGTCCAAAATAAATAATCTTCTCTCTACGACCGAGCGTAGTTGAGTAGCTTACGAGCTCGTTTCAGATCGCAAACTTGATTTTTACGGAATCCACGCGCAAAGAAGTGCAGCAAGCGTAAAGTAATTTTGTTCCGACTTTACGCTCGCCAAAATAAACAGATATAGAACATTTGTTTATGATTACTAAGGATTCAAATTATAGCAGGCCGAGACAAACCAATATTATTGTTTATCTGTGAAGTTAATTCAGAAAATTACAGATTTTCAGAATTATGATATCCTTAGAGCTGTAAAAGAAGCAGAATCAATTGCATTATTTGTTATTCTACACAAGCCGTGTCTAGGGCAGGAGTTGGATAGGTAGAGTCAGACTGAAAAGTTCAAAGCCATAGCTGGGATTTGAACCACAGTGGCATATCAACCGGCTAGAGATCGGGAGATCCGTGGTTCAAATCCCGGCTATGGCATTGCATTTTTCAGTCTGACTCTACCTATCCAAGCAGAATCAAATTTACTACCTGCTAAATCCCGAAAACTTTATGAAGCACAATATGAGACATTTATGAAGTGGTGTTAAGAAAATAACCAACTATAACCCTTGGTGAATGGCTCAAACTTAACCTCAAATTTATTTCATCTTTCGTTGCTTTTCTTTTAATATCAGAAAATTCTCGTAGAAGAAACATTGTATGATACGCGAGCGTAAAGTTTCGTTTTGATTCTTGACTGCATCTCTTTTCACAATATTCCCGCTCGAATGAAAAACCATAACTTTACGCTCTTACAGCATACATAACTATTAGAAAAAAAAAAAAAAAACAAGATAATAATAGGCATGTAAACGGCATAGTCCAACAACGAACTTTCCTTAAATGCGAAATTAGATAACTAAGTTCGGCATCTTTCAAGGACGCCATATGAAGATTTTCAAGAAGATATTTCAACCTAGACTAACTTTTACGCACCTACATCATTTTTCGAACATTTCGATTTTCTCAAAATGGCCGTAACGGTGTTCATTAAAATTGAAAATATTAAATATATATGCATTGCGAATAAAATGTACATATATCTTAAATTTTCTAAGAATAGCCTCTGAAGATCACTTCAATCTGATTGAATCTTGTGTAGCTTATAAACCGTAAGATATGCACAAAAACTTACTGCAAAAAAATGTAGGTCTCACCAAGACACAGAAATGCATATATGTTGTGGAGTTAGTCGTTTCTATTAACTCAGACAGGATTGCTCCTGATCATCCAATGAAGCGCATTTCAATGTCAAAGTTCTCTTATTTCCCTTTTTTTAAAAGGAAACAAGTAATAACACAATTTCTGTTAAAGTATATCTCGATTAGCATGAATAAAATAGAAGAATAAGCTTATTTACTATTAAATAAGCTTATTCGGAACACATTCGGCGTGTGTGATTCGGAACACATTAGATTTTTTAGCTTTACTGTTTAGAAACAACACAGAGACTTTTTTCTAAAAATCTGAAACGACAGTCAAAGCTGGTTGGCAAGTGGTTGAAACCCGTTTGCACGTATGGCCAGGAGTTTATAAATTTCCGTAACAGAAAGTTTAAGATATTTTAATTCTCAAACAAATAACAAGGAATATCTAAACCATTCTACGATAGAAAACAAACAAACAAAGACGTATGTACATAGTTTGTCTACCCAGTGTTGGATATTACAGAGACTTCACGGATAGCAGCAGGGATGCGACATACATGATCATTGACAGAAACCTCACCAGCCGAGTACTGAGAAAATCTAGTCAAGCGATCAAACCGTTGATGTCACATGCTGCAATACCCCCAAGAATATAGTAGAGCCATCCAAAGATAAATAAAGATGGTGCCCTTTTAATACCCACAGTTATTACTCTTGGGGCACCAGCGCATCATTTGACAAAAGACCTCCTTGAGCCGCTTACTGCTGAGTGTGATCACTGCCTGAGGAAATCCAAAGATTTTGTTGAAAAGCTCAAGACCATGAAGTTGCCGCCAACTGATCTACTTGTGAGTTTCGATGTACCATCATTGTTTACAAGAGTTCCAACGCCTTCAAGATAACCTCCCACCTAAATAGTTGAACTTTTCCCACATACCCTAACCTCAATCTATTTCTACAACAAAGGTAAATACTAGAGAAGACTGATGGAGTAACTATGAGATCATCTCTGTCACCTGCCAACTTCTACATGGAGACTTTTGAACACAGGGCTCTAGACACTACTGCGAAGAAACCAAAACATATCTTCAGATGATACCTTTATTGTGTGCTCACTTGCGACAGTGGAATTGCACCACTTCGTGGAATACCTAAATATCATCCATCCAAATATCCAGTTCACCATGGAGGTTGATCCAATGGCACCTTACCTTTACTGGATATTTTGACTTACATTAACTCTGATGCATCCATAGGACATAGTGTACACAGGAAGCCCATGGATACATATATGTGCCTCAAGAACCACAGTTACCATCATCCTACCCAAGAACAAGGGTCTTCACAACATTTTTTAGGGAATCTTTAATGTTACTGATTCTGATAGTTTCCAGTCAGAAATCAACCATCTTTTCAAAGCAATGCAGGGGCTGGTTCTCTTCAGATTCTTCGATTTCCCCGCCATCAAGTTCTACCGGTGCTTCATCTTCATTCATGTATCACCAATGTCATCGCCTACGGTGCCATAGCAATAAAAGCGGGCGTTAAACACTATCCAAATGGTTACCATATGGCAGATATTTGCAGAGCACTGAATTAGGTTAAAAGGAAATACGAGAAGGAAGATTTATCTGTTGTGGAGAAAGAAAACAAAACCAAGACCTGCATTCCTTACCTTGGCAATCTTTCCAAACAAATTGCCAGAATTCTACACGGTTACAACATCTGTAACTACACACGCTGCCCAGTAAGATTAGATTCATGATGCGCTTTGTTAAGGATGACATAGGACTCAGGACACCATTCTTTGTCAATGTGGTCTCTCATACATAGGTGAGACGGGCAGAACTAGCGAAGAGAAATGCCAAGAACATCAACGCCACATTAGACTGCTTTGTTCGGAGAAAACCGCAGAGGCAGAACATTCCATCCATTGATGCTCTTCGATCAAACAGCGATAGTTAACAATTGCTGGGAGCGTGTGATCAAGGAGAGCATTGAAATTAGGATCCGTGTCCAGGGCATGCAGCTCAGTGGGCCCAGCAACCTGTCCTCAACATGATTAAAAACTAATTGAAAGAATCCTTCTCTCCATCTGAGGATTCTGAACGGGTCTCTGAGGATAAGCAGCATTAGAGATGTGATGAGCACGTGAATCAGTAGACACATCGCGAGGTCAAGGGGGGAACACGGCAAGACTGTCAATAGAAGTGTAGTAAGAGAAGTTAAGCAGCATTAGAGATGTGATGAGCACGTGAATCAGTAGGCGCATCGCGAGGCCAACGGGGGAACACGGCAAGACCTGTCAATAGAAGTGTAGTAAGAGAAGTTAAGCAGCATTAGAGATGTGATGAGCACGTGAATCAGTAGACGCATCGCGAGGCCAACGGGGGAACACGGCAAGACCTGTCAATAGAAGTGCAGTAAGAGAAGTTAAGCAGCATTAGAGATGTGATGAGCACGTGAATCAGTAGGCGCATCGCGAGGCCAAGGGGGGAATACGGCAAGACCTGTCAATAGAAGTGTAGTAAGAGAAGTTAAGCAGCATTAGAGATGTGATGAGCACGTGAATCAGTAGACGCATCGCGAGGCCAAGGGGGGAATACGGCAAGACCTGTCAATAGAAGTGTAGTAAGAGAAGTTAAGCAGCATTCGGCTTGAACAGTACGTGGATGGATGACCGCCACTTTACATCATAAGCGGACTACAGAGAAACTCACACTGGAAGCCTCGTATAGACCTGTTACCAGATCAAGTCAGGTGGTCTGCGCGTGTGGTCTGCGCCTTTTTATCGAGTGGAGGGGGAAAATCCATCTTAAGGATTAATCTGGGCTGGCTAGCCGGGAGTATCGGGGTCCTTCTTGGATGGGCATACTGACTAAAAACACCCGCCACCAGTAGGGAGTGGTGAGGATACTGTGGTACCCGCGCAGTCTAGGTAAAGGTGAACCCTCGGACACCAGTGGGAGAGGGTTGTGCTAGTAGACGGGCTTGACCGAGGCCCCCATAGCGAAGTACACGTGGAAGATATTAACAAGGAATTTTTTTAAGGTTGGAATTTCTAGTGATGGCAGGATTGGAAGTGCAGGCAGAGCTGCCCCTCTCTCCCTGTGGTGATATTGGAGTGCCGTTCATCAGCGATATGTCTGGTGGATCGCGTGCATCTTCAGAACGACTACCCTCCCTGGATTTGCACGTCGCAGGAACGGAGGATCCTGCTGCTCGGTGATGTGCGCTTGTTCCTTGGCAGAGTGGGCGACCTGCTTCAGCTGCGTGATAACACAGTCTTTCCGGTTGGATAGCCCTGTTGTACTGGTCTGCAGTGTGGTGACGACGGTGGAGAGGGCAACTTGTAGGTCCCGCAGATTCTGGGAGATGACGCTGTCTTCCAGGACAGCTAAGCGAGCGCCGACGTTCAGGATCTCCGCATGTAGATCCTGGATGGCGTCCCGAGTCGCTGCGTCTGTCGAAGGTCCAGGTGCTGAGGAGTCGGTATCGAAGGTCGGCGCAGTGCAGTTCCCGGTCGCAGTGGATGCGAGTGACCCTCAAACATGAAGGCCACCGCGACTGCACGGCGGTCAGCAGATGCCGGTTGGAAAGATCCTGAGGGAACCCACGAAACATGGCACTTTACCGGGGCGCCTTATGGATCTCGGTGGAGACGGTGTTAGTTCTGCCGGTACTGCGGCGAAGCTAGGCTTGAATCAGCGGTGGAGAGGGTGGTGCTACTCCCTCAGCGGCTGCCGGGGGATAGACTCGACTGCTGCCGAAGCAGTGGCGGTTCTGCGCTGTTTCTTCTTTCCCATCTCAGTGGAGTCGAACCTGCGCTTGAAAGGTTGATACTAGACTACCGCCATGAAACCTGTCTGCATGGAAATGGAGGTGAAGGTGTGAAAGAAATCCACGGAACATTTGGCTTAGGTTATTGGAGGGAGCTCAATTCTGTTGTTGCCACCTCTCCAAGTCCTCGTTGATTCTCTTCCTTAGGCGAGGTCGTACTCCAAAGGAACCCACTTCCTTCCGGATTTGTGAATATGGCAGGAGGATCGTCTGTGTTGGGTGGGTGGCTCCTGGATCGGAGCAGCTCTTGTTTTAGCTGCGAGGAGATACTGTCTAAGATCAGCTGCGGTGCAAATAAATAAAGTCTGCAATACTCCATCCCGGCACCTGGTTACCTATACCGGCACTATATCTACACATTTTAACTTTATTAAACCTTTACCATATACAAACATTATAATTTTACATATATCTATTTAAAATTAATAAAATAAAAACACATATTATAAAAATGTATAAACATTTTAATACTAAATAGGTCTTATCTAAAAGATAAAAACAACTGTATACTGGAAACCAGCTTCTCTTAATTATCTACCCTTTTATCCCTAACCATGTTTAAAAAAGAAAAATTAAACTAACGGAAATGAGAAAAAAAGAAAAAAAAAAAAACTAAATGAACTGAAATAACTGAATTAAACTGAATTACCGGTAGCCGTTAATACCGGTGGCAGCCGGCAGTAACTAAATTAGCGGTAGCCGATAATATCGGTGGCAGCCGGCAGTAACTAAATTAGCGGTAGCCGATAATACTGGTGGCAGCCGGCAGTAACTAAATTACCGGTAGCCGATAATAATACCGGTGGCAGCCGGCAGTAACTAAATTACCGGTAGCCGATAATACCGGTGGCAGCCGGCAGTAACTAAATTACCGGTAGCCGATAATACCGGTGGCAGCCGGCAGTAATTAAATTAGCGGTAGCCGATAATACTGGTGGCAGCCGGCAGTAACTAAATTACCGGTAGCCGATAATACTGGTGGCAGCCGGCAGTAACTAAATTACCGGTAGCCGATAATACCGGTGGCAGCCGGCAGTAACTAAATTAGCGGTAGCCGATAATACTGCTGGCAGCCGGCAGTAACTAAATACCGGTAGCCGATAATACTGCTGGCAGCCGGCAGTAACTAAATTAGCGGTAGCCGATAATAATACTGGTGGCAGCCGGCAGTAACTAAATTACCGGTAGCCGATAATAATACCGGTGGCAGCCGGCAGTAACTAAATTACCGGTAGCCGATAATAATACTGGTGGCAGCCGGCAGTAACTAAATTACCGGTAGCCGATAATACTGGTGGCAGCCGGCAGTAACTAAATTACCGGTAGCCGATAATACTGCTCGCAGCCGGCAGTAACTAAATTACCGGTAGCCGATAATACTGCTGGCAGCCGGCAGTAACTAAATTAGCGGTAGCCGATAATAATACCGGTGGCAGCCGGCAGTAACTAAATTACCGGTAGCCGATAATAATACCGGTGGCAGCCGGCAGTAACTAAATTAGCGGTAGCCAATAATACTGGTGGCAGCCGGCAGTAACTAAATTACCGGTAGCCGATAATAATACCGGTGGCAGCCGGCAGTAACTAAATTACCGGTAGCCGATAATAATACCGGTGGCAGCCGGCAGTAACTAAATTAGCGGTAGCCGATAATAATACCGGTGGCAGCCGGCAGTAACTAAATTACCGGTAGCCGATAATACCGTTGGCAGCCGGCAGTAACTAAATTAGCGGTAGCCAATAATACTGGTGGCAGCCGGCAGTAACTAAATTACCGGTAGCCGATAATAATACCGGTGGCAGCCGGCAGTAACTAAAATACCGGTAGCCGATAATACCGGTGGCAGCCGGCAGTAACTAAATTAGCGGTAGCCGATAATACTGGTGGCAGCCGGCAGTAACTAAATTAGCGGTAGCCGATAATACTGCTGGCAGCCGGCAGTAACTAAATTACCGGTAGCCGATAATAATACCGGTGGCAGCCGGCAGTAACTAAATTACCGGTAGCCGATAATAATACCGGTGGCAGCCGGCAGTAACTAAATTAGCGGTAGCCGATAATAATACTGGTGGCAGCCGGCAGTAACTAAATTACCGGTAGCCGATAATAATACCGGTGGCAGCCGGCAGTAACTAAATTACCGGTAGCCGATAATAATACCAGTGGCAGCCGGCAGTAACTAAATTACCGGTAGCCGATAACAATACCGGTGGCAGCCGGCAGTAACTAAATTACCGGTAGCCGATAATAATACCGGTGGCAGCCGGCAGTAACTAAATTACCGGTAGCCGATAATAATACCGGTGGCAGCCGGCAGTAACTATATTAGCGGTAGCCAATAATACTGGTGGCAGCCGGCAGTAACTAAATTACCGGTAGCCGATAATACTGCTCGCAGCCGGCAGTAACTAAATTACCGGTAGCCGATAATACTGCTGGCAGCCGGCAGTAACTAAATTAGCGGTAGCCGATAATAATACCGGTGGCAGCCGGCAGTAACTAAATTACCGGTAGCCGATAATAATACCGGTGGCAGCCGGCAGTAACTAAATTACCGGTAGCCGATAATAATACCGGTGGCAGCCGGCAGTAACTAAATTAGCGGTAGCCAATAATACTGGTGGCAGCCGGCAGTAACTAAATTACCGGTAGCCGATAATAATACCGGTGGCAGCCGGCAGTAACTAAATTACCGGTAGCCGATAATAATACCGGTGGCAGCCGGCAGTAACTAAATTAGCGGTAGCCGATAATACTGGTGGCAGCCGGCAGTAACTAAATTAGCAGTAGCCGATAATACTGGTGGCAGCCGGCAGTAACTAAATTAGCGGTAGCCGATAATAATACCGGTGGCAGCCGGCAGTAACTAAATTACCGGTAGCCGATAATACTGCTGGCAGCCGGCAGTAACTAAATTAGCAGTAGCCGATAATACTGGTGGCAGCCGGCAGTAACTAAATTAGCGGTAGCCGATAATAATACCGGTGGCAGCCGGCAGTAACTAAATTACCGGTAGCCGATAATAATACCGGTGGCAGCCGGCAGTAACTAAATTAGCGGTAGCCAATAATACTGGTGGCAGCCGGCAGTAACTAAATTACCGGTAGCCGATAATAATACCGGTGGCAGCCGGCAGTAACTAAATTAGCGGTAGCCGATAATACTGGTGGCAGGCGGCAGTAACTATTGAGTATATATTACCAACATTTACTTGTGTATAATACTTAATTAACATATGTATACCACAACAGAACATAATATTTAAGTTCTATAATTTAATAATATCTTTTACGCAAACATTAAAACTCTGAATTTAAAATCCTCAAAATTTCCTTAATTAAAGGGGAAAAAATGAGTTCAGTATAGTAAATTAAAACTAATTATAACTCTATTTCAACATAAGTACTGATTAAACTACTTCAGAGTATATTTAGTGACAAGTTAAACATTTCTAAAGCATAAATGTTATAGATTTTAGTCTGTCTATTTTTGCTTCTCTTCTTTCTTCATCATGTCTGCAGGTTATAGATAACATATAATTACTAATATGAATGTCGCAACAATTACGCCGTATTGTCCATCTTGTTCTCATCACTCCCCTCTCACTGCATATCTTCATCTTCTAACTTCATCCCTGCACACCATCTTCCCTCTTCTTCTCCTTTCCCATAACCATCTCTTCAGCACATTTTCTCTTCTTCTGTTTGGTCTCTTCCCTTTCTCCCTATTGCTTCCTAATTTTTAATCTTCTATCTTTTCCCTTCCCCGCTTTATCTTCCCTCTCATCTTCTATAATTTCGGTATTATCCATTCGGTTATTTATAAATGATAAAATTGATTTAATTTATGGTTGTTGTTCTCGTAGATTTCCTTGCTTCTACATCTGCTATATTATCGTTATGTATTGCTTCTACAGGTAATATTTCTTCCCAGGCTAATCTACTAGCTTTGTCTGCTAAAATATGTAAGTGATTATATAAAAGTTCGTCCCTCAAAATTTGATATATATAATTTCCAGCTGAAATTCCCCTTTCCACATTTACTTGGCTCTCGTATTTTTTGCACTCAAATAAGGCGTGTTCCGGGGCGTCTTGTATGCCACATTGCTCACATATATCGTTTGTTGTTTTACAGGGTCCGTGTCCTAATAACTAATGAATGGTTGGAATTGTCTAAGTTGTAACCTTTCCGAGATATTATTGAACATTGGAAAAGTTCTTCTTCCCGCCTCAACGTTTTTCCATTAATTTTGCAACTGTCGTTTTAAACTAATGTTTATACAATTTATTGTGTAGCAGTGTGTGCCTATTATAGCACTAGTTTGTCAAAATTACGTTTTTAAGCCAAAAATAGCACCTCTTAGCTTGATAACATAATCTATTGACCATATGCCCACAGCAGCTAATGATGCCACAGTCAGTGATCTGGTACATGGAGACGGCGGCGGCGAAGTCTCTGAGTGACGATGCCGCTGAACGCCTATTCCACAGCAGCTAGGAGGGCGCCGACCTTCAGGATCTCCGCGTGGAGGTCCTGACTGGCGTTCAGCGTCGCTGCATCAATCTAGGGTGTACGGGTGTGGTATCGTTGAGTAGTCCGGGCTGGTTGCGGCGGCGAGTCTGCTCCTCAGTAGGCGTTCCTGTCGGCTAGCCTCGATGACCAGGAGTCGCCCTAACAAGGGCAACCCTGACGCCAAGATAGCTTCCAGTTCAGCAGGGTACGAACAACGTTGTTCCCCGGGTGACCCTCTCTTAAGGTCACCGCGACTTCACGGCGGTGAGCAGATGCCACGTGAAAAGATCCCAAGGGGGACCCCCCCGAACCACGGCTCTGTGGTGTGGAGCTCGGCGGAGACTGCGGTAAGTCTGGCGGCAACAGCGGCTGCGATTGTCTGCTCCTCAGTAGGCGTTCCTGTCGGCTAGCCTCTATGACCAGGAGTCGCCCTAACAAGGGCAACCCTGACGCCAAGATAGCTTCCAGTTCAGCAGGGTACGAACAACGTTGTTCCCCGGGTGACCCTCTAAGAAGGTCACCGCGACTGCACGGCGGTGAGCAGATGCCACGTGAAAAGATCCCAAAGGGGACCCCCCCCGAACCACGGCTCTGTGGTGTGGAGCTCGGCGGAGACTGCGGTAAGTCTGGCGGCAACAGCGGCTGCGATTGCGGCTGGCGCCGAAGCAAGGCTTGTCCCAGCCGGTAGAGATGGAGGAGCTCTTTCCTCGGCTGCTGCCTGGGAAGAGGCGTCGGTAGCTGCTGGAGTAGAGGTTTTTTCTTTGCCATCTCAGTGCAAACCAAAGAAATCCTGTCCTCCGCAATTTCTTCTTCTTTTTTATTGAAAACCGTTATACGACATCAAGAGGAGACCTCGGAGAACATGAGAGCATGTTAACCTATCGCAGATCTCGTGTGAAGAAGTAATACCTGATTGGTTTTGGCTGAACAGTGCCCCATGCTCCTCGCAGCAGTCACTAACAGCAGCACTACCTGCTACAGCGAGGACGATAGTGGGCAATACAACCACACAAGAGCCCGTAGCCAAGAGTGACAGTGCCATGAGGGATGCCGTCCAGGTCTGAACATCAGCACCAGTCTGGAAGAGGCTGTAACCGCTATCACCTTATCCGACACACCGGAAACTTCAGACCATCAAGGCCGTAATCCAGGACCTACTACAGCTTCCACCACACCAGCCCTGAAAGCATTCACCACCAGCTGCTCAATGCAGCTTGACACCGGTGAACAAGTCCCTGGACAAGGCCTCACAACTGAGTGACCGACAACCTGCAAACGGTGCATTGCACAGTATTCCCCAGAAAGTGACGCAACTACATCGGCGACAACAAAGGACCAACCAAAGCCGCAACTTCATCAAACTCAACAGACTACACTTACAATACCTCGATTACGCAACTCACCCCATGCAACGACACTACTTAGCGATTAGACGACAACTTAATAATCAACGAAAACAACTAACCAGAAAACAATGATTAAAGAATCCTCCTAACTTCCTGTCACATCTTTCTTAACTCCCCGGGTAGCAGCCAGGGCCATTGGTCATGACAGTCAGCCGTAACCTCCACTACCTTCTGCTGAGACACTCCTCGGCCAGCAGACACCTCTCATACTAACGAGGGTGCTTAGCGCAACCTCCCTACTCCGAGTCATCTCCAATACTTCCTTTCTATTCCCGCAGTTCACCCAATGGCGAAAAAGGCCATTTAGCTTGCAATTCTACCTCTGTCTATCTTTTCCAAAAACTCATATTATAATTTAACTCGGTTGTTATAGTATGAAGTACTCTGATATCAATTGTGTTTTTTAACATGATCTACATTTTTTGTCTAGTAAGTTTTGTTGTATCTCTTACAGTTTACCAGTTACGCAAAATTGAGTAAAATTCATCCAGAATAAAGAGTTCTTTAGAGGCTATTCCCAGAAAATTCAGGATATACATTTTATTTATCAAGTTAATATCTTTAATATACGGGTTTTTAATCAACATCAGCCATGTTTGTAAAAACTAAAACTTTCGAATTTTTTTCCATTTAAAGTTTATGAAGGATGGGTTTTCCTTAAAATCTTCCTGTCGCATCCTTGAAGGATACTAGACTTTTGGTTTCTGAGTTATCGTGTTCACAGAGACACATATACTCACACACGGACCTTTTTCTAAAACTGCTTCTTTTCTTGATATAGGGATCTAAAGCTTTTATTTTCGGTGAAATCTCGGTGAACTATTGTTGGGTACCTACTACATCTATGGTAGAGGAAGTAAAAGTAAATTGCGAGCAGTTACATACGATCGCCCGACATGACACAAAAAAGGGTTAAACCCTGATGCGCTCCCCCAAGGGCTAGAGACGCTAATGCTCTTCACAGCCACCCACCGAGGTTTCCGGCGCCCCTCCATTAGATATAATTGAAGCCAGAGGTAATTCTCTGCCCGCCGCGCACGCGCATTAACACAATACTTACACATGAAAACTAAAAGTGTAGTTGCATTACAAGGATCGTAAGCTGCGGTCACATTATCCATTTGCAACAGGATCGCAAACAAACTGTGCTTCATAACACTCATTATATCACTTTCACTCCCCACTCCATTCACATGACTTTCTCTACATCTCTGCAACATATTACTGTTAAAAAGTTTATGCTTCTATTTACTTCAAGATAATCGAGAGCAGAAATTGTCTTATTGCTTGCTTTCTTGTAAGTAGAAGAGAAATAACGGAGTACCATAGTTTAAAGTGATAGTCAAAAGCTGGTTGCTATGTGACTGAAGTTCCTTTGTTTGTATGGACAGGAATTGGCAGATTTATGTATGAGAAAAGTATTAAGTTTTTAAAGCTGAAACCAATAACAACGAATATTAAAAAAACGACCAACTCCACGAAAAAAATGTATACCACATAATTTGTGTGTTTTATCGTGATCTACATTTCTTGTGCAGTAGGTTTTTGTCCATCTCTTACAATTTACTAGTTATGAAAAATTCAATAAAATCATTCAGAATAAAGAGGTCTTTAGAGACTATTCCTAGAAAATTCAAGATAATCATTTTATTTGTCATATAGATATCCTAAATATAAGACATGTTAATTAAAATCGTTAGTCATTTTTTGAACATTTTTCCATATAAAGGGTAGTTTGGGATGGGGGGATGTTCTTGAAAACGTTCGTGTCGCATCCTTGGAAGATACTAAACTTAAATACCAACTTTGGTATTTAACAGTCTTTTCGTTTTTTAGCTATAGTACCCACAGACACAAACACATATACACACAGACACAAACTGACACACGCACGGACATTTTTCTAATTTTTTTTTTGCATTCGTGAGGTCTCAAAACATGTATTTTCGGTGAAATCTCGGTGTCAAATTTTGGGTGCATTACAATAGATTCTCTATACATGTACGTGTAGAGAAAGTAAAAACTGCTGGTTTATATTGTGAGCAGGAAGCTACGAACTTTGTATTTAGTGTGTAGAGAAGGTATTGAAATGCACCCAAAATTCGATACCAAGATTTCACTGGAAATAAATGTTTTGGGAACCCTTGAATACGAAAGAGCGTTTTTAGAAAAAAATCGGGTCTGTGTGTCTGTCTGTGTTTACGGTGTTTATGAAATGGAAATGTAGTTTTATTTATAGACGTCCTTTAACTGCTTTGGTTCTTAGCGATCCTTTCTATACTGGACGTGAAAGACCGCTTAATTTTTTTCAGAGGTCTCTTTATCAGGCTTGAGCTTCTTTTACGGGACGTAAATCTACGATACCAAAGACTTTACTTCCCTTCCGAAGGTAGCCATGCTAAGGATTTTTACTCCCCAAAAAATCCATCGTCCTCCGCCAGGTTTGAACCCGCGACCTTGCATATATGAAGTTAGTATGGTAACCATTACACCACAGAGGGCGACTTCTCTGTGTGTGTGTGATTATGAGTGTGTGTGTGTGCGTGTGAGTGAGTGTGAGTGTGTGCGTATGCGTGTGAGTGTGTGCGTGTGAGTGTGAGTGTGTGTGTGAATGTGCGAGTGAGTGTGAGCGTGTGTGAGTGTGAGTGTGTGTGCATGTGAGTGTGAGTGTGTGTGTGTGCGTGTGAGTGTGAGTGTGTGTGCATGTGAGTGTGAGTGTGAGTGTGTGCGTGTGAGTGTGAGTGTGTGTGAGTGTGAGTGTGAGTGTGAGTGTGTGTGCATATGAGTGTGAGTGTGTGTGCATGTGAGTGTGAGTGTGTGTGTGTGCGTGTGAGTGTGAGTGTGTGTGAGTGTGAGTGTGAGTGTGAGTGTGTGTGCATGTGAGTGTGAGTGTGTGCGTGTGAGTGTGAGTGTGTGTGAGTGTGAGTGTGAGTGTGAGTGTGTGTGCATATGAGTGTGAGTGTGTGTGCATGTGAGTGTGAGTGTGTGTGTGTGCGTGTGAGTGTGAGTGTGTGTGCATATGAGTGTGAGTGTGTGTGTGCATGTGAGTGTGAATGTGTGTGCGTGTGCGTGTGAGTGTGTGTGCGTGTGAGTGTGTGAGTGTGTGTGTGAGTGTGTGAGTGTGTGAGTGTTAGTGTGTGTGTGAGTGTGTGTGTGCGTGTGCGTGTGAGTGTGAGTGTGTGTGTGTGAGTGAGTGTGAGTGTGTGTGTGTGAGTGTGTGTGAGTGTGTGTGTGCATGTGAGTGTGAATGTGTGTGTGAGTGTGTGTGTGCATGTGAGTGTGTGTGTGCGTGTGCGTGTGAGTGTGAGTGTGTGTGTGAGTGTGAGTGTGTAAGTGTGTGAGTGTGTGAGTGTGTAAGTGTTAGTGTGTGTGAGTGTGTGAGTGTGAGTGTGTGAGTGTGTGAGTGTGTGAGTGTTAGTGTGCGTGTGAGTGTGTGTGTGTGAGTGTGAGTGTGTGTGCATGTGAGTGTGAGTGTGTGTGCATGTGAGTGTGAGTGTGAGTGTGTGTGCATATGAGTGTGAGTGTGTGTGTGTGCATGTGAGTGTGAATGTGTGTGCGTGTGCGTGTGGGTGTGTGTGCGTGTGAGTGTGAGTGTGTGTGTGAGTGTGTGAGTGTGTGTGTGAGTGTGTGAGTGTGTGAGTGTGTGAGTGTTAGTGTGTGTGTGAGTGTGAATGTGTGTGAGTGTGTGAGTGTTAGTGTGTGTGTGAGTGTGTGTGTGCGTGTGAGTGTGTGAGTGTTAGTGTGTGTGTGAGTGTGTGTGAGTGTGTGAATGTGAGTGTGTGGGAGTGTTAGTGTGTGTCAGTGTGAGTGTGTGTGTGAGTGTGTGAGTGTGAGTGTGAGTGTGTGTGAGTGTGTGTGAGTGTGAGTGTGAGTGTGAGTGTGTGTGAGTGTGTGTGAGTGTGTGTGAGTGTGAGTGTGAGTGTGTGTGAGTGTGTGTGAGTGTGAGTGTGCTTGAGTGTGTGTGAGTGTGAGTGTGTGTGTGTGCTTGAGTGTGTGTGAGTGTGAGTGAGTGTGAGTGTGAGTGTGAGTGTGTGTGTGCTTGAGTGTGTGTGAGTGTGTGTGAGTGTGTGTGAGTGTGAGTGTGTGTGAGTGTGAGTGTGAGTGTGTGTGCTTGAGTGTGTGTGAGTGTGAGTGTGTGTGTGCTTGAGTGTGTGTAAGTGTGTGCGAGTGTGTATGTGTGTGAGTGTGTGTGAGTGTGTATGTGTGTGAGTGTGTGTGAGTGTGTATGTGTGTGAGTGTGTGTGAGTGTGAGTGTGAGTGTGTGTGTGAGTGTGTCTGCGTGTGAGTGTGAGTGTGTGTGTGAGTGTGTGAGTTTGAGCGTGAGTGTGTGTATGCTTGAGTGTGTGTGAGTGTGTGTAGTGTGTGTGAGTGTGTATGTGTGTGAGTGTGCATGTGAGTGTGAGTGTGTGTGTGAGTGTCTCTGTGTGTGAGTGTGAGTGTGTGTGTGTGAGTGTGAGTGTGTGAGTGTGTGTGTGAGCATGAGTGTGTGTATGCTTGAATGTGTGTGAGTGTGTATGTGTGTGAGTGTGCCGTTGAGTGTGAGTGTGTGTGTGCTTGAGTGTGTGTGAGTGTGTATGTGTGTGAGTGTGCCGTTGAGTGTGAGTGTGTGTGTGAGTGTGTCTGTGTGTGAGTGTGAGTGTGTGTATGCTTGAGTGTGTGTGAGTGTGTATGTGTGTGAGTGTGCCGTTGAGTGTGAGTGTGTGTGTGAGTGTGTCTGTGTGTGAGTGTGAGTGTGTGAGTGTGAGTGTGTGTGTGAGTGTGAGTGTGTGAGTGTGTGTGAGCGTGAGTGTGTGTATGCTTGAGTGTGTGTGAGTGTGTGTGAGTGTGTATGTGTGTGAGTGTGTGTGAGTGTGTATGTGTGTGAGTGTGAGTGAGTGTGTCTTTACAACATAGCTCAAAGCTTGGTGTTAAGAGTTTCGGATCTTCCAAGGATCCGACACGAAGATATCCATGAAAATCCCCAACCCCAAATACCTTTACATGGAACATTTTTCGAAATTATGATTTTCTCAAAAACGGCTTTAACGATTTTGATGAAAATACCTAATGTATAAAATATTTTTATGACAAACGAAATGTATATCTCGATTTTTTTTTCAGGAATAGCTTCTGAAGACCTCTTCATTCTGAATGAGTACTATATAACTGCCAAACCGTAAGAAAACAAAAACTGTAGATCTCGTTAACACATAATTCGTGTCAGATATAAACATTTTTATAAAGTTAACCGATTTAGATATATTCCGGATTATTAGTTTGAATTTTAGCCACTTATATCTTTCTCAAACCGGAAGACATCTTGCTTTTCGTTTCTCGTCTGTTTATTCCTGGCAAGCAAATAGATTGGAATTTTAATTGTCTTACATAGCGACCGGCTTTTAAAGAACGAGACTGTCGCTTTAGCCTGTTCATTTTGTTATTTCCCTTCTATTTACAAGGAACCAAATAGTGACAATTTCTGTTTATATTTATCTAAATTAGCATGAAGTAGATAGAAGAATAAGCTTTTTAACAATAATTTGTTACAGAGATGTAGAGAAAGTCATGTGAATGGAACACATCAGATTTTTTTAGACAGTTCAACATTTATAGACATATTATACTTATAAATAGATTGTTTTATCTATTTCACGGAGTTGATGCTTAATGGTTTGCGATGTTCAGCTGTTGCCCTGCTGAGCATCAGTGCTCTCTCCGCTGCTTGCATAATTCAGCGGATCCCATGTTCATGATATCGATACTTTGAGTTTTCAGTCATAACCTTCTTGAATGAGGCCGTGGACGCATAAACCAAAGTTGGCTGAATTGGAGTGTTGTAATGTTATAACAACATAACTTGGCACATAAGTTTAGTATCCTCGATACGAAGATTTTGAGAAAACTCCCCCACCCAGCACTACCCTTTACATACGAAAATGTTCGAAAATATTGATTTTCTAAAGAAATGGCTGTAACGGTTTTGATTAAAATGCCAATATTAAAGATAGTTCTATGGAAAATAAAATGAATGTCTTCATTTTTTGGGAAAAGCCTCTGATGACTACTTTATTCTGGACCATTTTACGCAATTTTGCATAAGTACTAAATCGTAAAAGATGGACAAAAACTTAACACATAAAAAATGTAGATCACATTAAACACACACAATTTATGTAGTATACATTTTTTCGTGGAGTTGATCGTTTTTTTAGATGTTCCTGGTTTTTGGTTTCAGCTTTGAAAAACTTATACTTTTCTCATATAGGTATTTGTGAACTCTTGTCCATACAAACAAAGGAACTTCAGGCACATGGCAACTGGCTTTTGACTATCACTTTTACCTATGGTACTCATTTATTTCGCTTCTACTTACAAGGAAGCAAGTAATAAGACTATTTCTGCTAATTTTATCTCGATTAGCTGAAGTAAATAGAAGCATAAGCTTTTTAATAATATATTTGCTGAGATGTACAGAAAGTCATGTGAATGGAACACATCAGATTTTTTTTATCGAATTGACCATTTCTAATATATTCCTTCAGATGTAAAATACTTACTTTCTTCATAAGGAATATTGAAGCTCAAGGCCCTGCTTAAAACAAATTTCAAGCGCATCGCAACCAGCTTTTTAAAAATGTAATTATCGTTTATCATAAAGCAGATAGGAGAATAGGCTTTACAACAGTAATTTGTTACAGCGACGTAGAGAAAGTCGTGTGAATGGAACACATCACATTTATGCGGTATTTTAATCAAAAGCATTACAGCCGTTGATGAGAATATTTGAAACTTAAATGCAACATATTTTCAACGCGCTATGTACATACGCGATAGAGAATGTAAACATTATGATGTCACTTTCTTCCGAAAGTTTTGTCCAATATCTCATATATCAGTTCTAAAACCTCCTAAGCCATTCATAATTAACTGTACCTAAAAATGTGATATGTTCCATTCACATGACTTTCTCTACATCGCAAAAACAAATTATTCTTAAAAAGCATATTCTTCTATCTTATGATAAGATAAACCTAACCAAAAATGATAGTCTTATTACTTGCTTTCTTGTAAGTATAAAGGAAATAAGGGAATGCATTACGATAAAGCGATAGACAAACTTTTAAAAGCTGGTGACTATGTGTTTAAAATCCGTTTCTATACAGGGCCAAGAGTTTACAACTTTCTATGTGTAAAAAAGTTTAAGTATTTTACATCTGAAACAAATAACAAGGAATGTCTAATAAATGGCCACTTCAACAAAAAAAAAAAACATTTATGACATAAGTTGTGTGTTTTAACGCAATCTAGAGTTTTGTAAGTTCTTTTCTATCTGTTACGGTTTACCAGTTATGCAAAATTTAGCAAAATTCGTTCAGAATAAAGAGGTTTTTAGAGGCTATTCCTAGAATATTCAAGACATGCATTTTATTTGCCACGTAAATATTTTTAATATACGGTATTTTAATCAAACTCGTATTAGCCGTTTTTGAGAAAATCAACATTTTCTAAATTTCTTCCCATGTGAAGGATAGTTTGCGAAGGGGGAATTTTTCTCAAAATCTTCGTGTGGCATCCTTGTAAGATACTAAACTTAAATGCCAAGCCGTTTTGAGAAAATCAACATTTTCTAAATTTCTTCCCATGTGAAGGATAGTTTGCGAAGGGGGAATTTTTCTCAAAAGCTTCGTGTGGCATCCTTGTAAGATACTAAACCTTAAATACCAAGTTTGGTGTTTTATCGACTTTTCATTTTTGAGTTATCGTGTTCATAGTCACGGGGACCTTTTTGTGAAAATATTTTTTATTTTTTTGGATGCAGGGGACCCTAAAAGTGTATTTTCAGTGAAAACTCTGAATGGAATTTTTGGGTGCAATACAAAACTTTCTCTATACACTATGTACATAGTACCCGTAGAGAAAGTAAAGATGTATGTTTCCATTGAAATCTCAGTATCGAAGTTTTGTGTGGAGTGCAACA
Source organism: Hymenopus coronatus (assembly GCA_030762935.1). NCBI lineage: Eukaryota > Metazoa > Arthropoda > Insecta > Mantodea > Hymenopodidae > Hymenopus > Hymenopus coronatus. The sequence continues at coordinate 4,123,353 of CM060882.1, read as the reverse complement.
CCGTGTTCATACGTGTTAGGGAAAGTAAACATTGAAAGTGAAGTGTTACAGTCGGGTTGTTTCCAGAACAGCAGCAATTCAGTGAGAAGATGAAGCAAACCCCTTTTCGAAATGAGTCATTTAATTTAATGAAGAAAAGAGAAAAAAGTGGAAAGGAGCCAGTTTCCGAACTGATCCTTTGCTCCTGTAGGCGATCTTCGAGGGAAGAGAGAGAGAGGAGAATTTTAAATCGAATGCTTCATTGCTTTAATACCACCGAATTTAAAATTATAATGGGTTCGCTTGGCATGCAAAGGCAGCGAGGAAGAAACCTACACAAGATACGGCTTTTAGAGGATTAAATTTCCTTCCATGCAAATGGCGCTCATTAAATAAGACGCTACAAAAGGTATTACATCTCCTCTTGTGATATTAATATCAGCAAGCATGTCTGCTTCTAATGGGCATGTGTGATCTTCTAAAACATTAAGTCATCAAGCACAATTAAATCTAAAACGTGCTCTGTAAACACCTTAACAGAAAATATCTTACGTGTTCCATTGTCATGACCTCCGTTATTTATGGACGCTCTTTAACTGCTGTGGTTCTCAGCGTCCCACTGGGCGTGAAAGACCTCTCAGAGGCCTCTTTATCAGGCTTGAGGTTCTTTTATGTGCCGTAAATCTACGACACGGGACCAACGGCTTTACTTCCCTTCCAAAAGAAGCCATGCTAAGGATTTTTACACCCGAAAAATCCATCGTCCTTCGCCGGGTTTGAACCCGCGACCGTGGGTATATGAAGTTAGCATGCAAACCATTACACCACGGAGGGTGACTTTCTGGTAATCAGAACGCAATAACGGAAGCACTAGGCTAAAGTGATAGTTAAATAGTATAAAACCTGGTTATATGAAACACTTGAAATTCGGTGCTATTTGCTAGGAGTAAACAAAATAGAAACGAAAATAAAGATGTATCCCGTTTTAGCAGTTTAAAACTGAGACCAATATCTCGGAATATCTCGAAAACAGTTAACTCTATAAACAACAATGGAATGTTTTCTATTCGCGTGAATTTCTCTATATCCCTGCAACAAATTATTGTTAAAAAGCTTATGCTTAAATTTACTTCATGCTAATCGAGAAAAAATTAGCAGAAATAGACTTATTACTTACTTCTTTGTAAGAAGAAGCGAAATAAGGGAGTACCATAAGTTAAAGTGATAGTCAAAAGCTGAATGCTATGTGACTGAAATTTCTTTATTTGTGTGGACCGGACCTGACAAATTCCTGTATGAAAAAGTATAAGTGTTTTAAAGCTGAAACCAAAAACAAGGAATATTACAAAAACGATCAACTCCACGAAAAAATGTATAGTTTATAAATTGTGTGTTTTAACGTGTTCTACATTTGTTGTGTGGTAAGTTTTTGTCTGTCTGTTACGGTTTAGCGGTTATGTAAAACTCATCCAGAATAAAGTAGTCTTCAGAGGCAATTCCCAGAAAATTCAAGATATACATATTTTTTGTCAGGTAAATATCATTAATATACGATATTTTAATCAACATTTTTACAGCTATTTTTGAGAGAATCAAAATTTTCAAAATTTTTTCCATGTAAAGAGTAGTTTGCGGTGGGAGGATTTTTCTCGAAATCTTCATGTCGCATCCTTGGAAGGTACCAAACTTTAATACCAAGTTTGGTATTTAACGGTCTTTTCGTTTTTGAGCAATGCTGTTCACAGACACAAACGCACACACACATGGACCTTTTTCCGAAATGCTTTTATTTTGGATTCAGAGGGACCCAAGAAATGTATTTCCGATGAAATCTCGGTATCGAATTTTTGAGTGCATTGCAATACCTTCTTTATACACTATGTACATAGTACGTGTAGAGAAAGTAAAAGTATAAGGTATTTTAAAGCTGAAACCAAAAACAAGGAATATCTCAAAAACGGCCAACTCCAGGGAAAAAAAGTGTATATATAACATAAAAAATGTGTTTTAACGAGATCTACAATTCCTTAAGTAAGTTTTTGACTGTCTCTAACGGTTTACGAGTAATGCAAAATTCATCCAAAATAAATAGGTCTCATAAAATATAATACATTTTATTTGTTAGCTTTAATATGCAATAATTAAATTAAAATTTTCTAAAAAAATATTCCATGTAAAGAATAGTTAGGGGTGGGGAGGGGGGATTTTCTTTAAACTCTTCGTGGTGCATCCTTGGGAGATATTTAACTTAAATACAGGTTTGGAATTTACAGTGTTTTAGTTTTTGAGCTTGTCCACTGGCACATGCATACACACACGGACCTTTTTCTTAAAATTAATTTTTCAGGGAACCTCAAAATTTATATATTGTATTGAAACCTCGACATAGAAATTTTGGGTGGAATACAATACCTTCTCTAGTTACTACGTATGTAACAAATTACAATTTATGTCGTATAGAAACATTTTGTTAGGTCTTTCCGATATATACCTTCTTACGAGTTTCAGTTTTATTCTAGCTATACTTTTCTCAAACATATTTCATCAGTATTTCTTTTGTTTTTAGCGTGGTGGTAGTGCAGCTGCCTACCAAGCGGGAGACCTGGGTTCGATTCCCAGTACCGGCGTGGGGATTTTTCCCCCGCTGGGAGACCTGGACCGGGGTGCACTCAGCCTCGTAAGGTCCCTGGGGGGCCAATTGAGGAGCTACTTGATGGAGAAGTAGCGGCTCCAGGTCGTGAGGACCGCATTAACCGGCCGGGAGGGGTTCGAGGCTCTGACCACGTCTCACCCTCCAATACTGCACCCCATCCATGACGTCTGCAGTGGACCGAGATGGGGGACGCAGCGGCCGGGCGGTAGGCCAAGGTTCCCCGTGAGCCGTCGTGCCATGGAGTTAGTTATTTCTTTTGTTTTACTCCTGGCCGCGCAAGGAGAGCGGAATTTCAATGTCAATCACATGGCACTAAGTTTCTAAAACATTTGACTATCACGTTAGCCTGGTATACTCCCCTATTTCTCCTCTACTTGCAAGGAAGAAAGTAATAAGACTAATTCTGCTAATGTTTATCTCGATTAGCATGAAGTAGATTGAATAGTATTTTTTAAATTATTTTATTAGGAGAACACATCAGTTTTCGTTCTAAAATTTAAAGAATGCATTTTCACTTTCTCTACACGTGCTATGGACTTAGTGTATAGAGAAGGTATTGAATTCCACCTAAAAATTTGATACTAAGATTTCATCGGAAATAGACGTTTTATGGTCCCCTGTATCCAAAAAAGCATCTTTAGGAAAAGGTCCGTGTGTGGGCCCGTGTTCCTTTGAACACGATAACTCAAAAACGAAAAGTCGGTAAAATACCAAACTTGATATTTAAGTTTAGTATCTTCCAGGGATGCGACACGAAGATTTTGAGGAAAGTTCTCCCACCCTATACTGCCTTATACATGGAAAAAGTTTCCAAAATTTGGATTTTCTTTAAAATGGCTCCAACCAATTTGATGAAAATAACATATATTCAAGATATTTACGCGACAACTAAAATGTATATCTTGGATTTTCTGGGAATACCATGTGACAACCTCTTTATTGAGGATGAATTTGATTGTATTTTGCATAATCAGCAAACGCAAGAGACAAGCAAAAGCTGACTACACAAAATGTGTAGAGCTTGTTAAAACACAATTTATGTTATAAATCTTTTTTTTTTTTCGTAGAGTTTGCCGTTTTTGAGATGTTCTTTGTTATTGGTTTCAGTTTTAAAATACCTCTACTTTTGTCATGTGTGAATTTGTCAATAGCTATACAAAGGAACGTCAGTCATATACCAACCAGGTTTTAAATGATTTGACTATCGCTTTAGCCTTGTGTATTCCCTTATTTCCCTTCTATGTACAAGAAAGCAAGTACTAAGAATTTTCTGTTAAGTAGCATGAAGTAAATAGAAGAAAACTCTTTATAACAATACCTTATTGTAGAGGTGTAGAGAAATTCATGTGAATGGAACACGCCAGATTTTTCGAAACATTATGTCACTGATTTCTTAGTGCAATGGAGTGGGTTCCATTTAACGTTGTAATGTTGGCACACTGTACACATTTGGCACGTTGTCCCGTATTTCCAGTGGATTATTGAGGCCATCCCGGGGATAGCCAAGTTATGCAATCCTGCCATTTTACACGCAATTCCGTAAATAGTGCGGCAGTGTATTGTCACAAATGCGCTCGTCCATGTATCTGTTTAAATGCCGTTGTTTCTAGTGTAACGGCCGTTCTGGGATTATGCACCGTGATTTTTATTCCACAAATGGAAGACATCCCCATATTTATGTTCTAGCAATATTAATAATTTCCGGTACTCAGACAACTCGGCTATGAGAAACGAAATTGCTATATAAGTCTAATGTATGAACCTAGGGTGCCCAACCTCTGTTCTTATGAGCTAATGACGTCACCTGGTCGTGTTACCCGCCTCCCTCGTTTTATGCTTGGCCAGGTAGGAAGCATTTCCCCTTCAACTATTCAGTGACCTTAACTGGGTTCAACTTTCGGCACGTTGCCAGATTTCAAGTGAATCAAATATATCGCATTCCGGAAAAAATCTGATGTGTACCATTCACATGACTTTCTCTACATCTCTGAAACAAATTATTGTTAAAAAGCTTATGCTTCTATTTACTTCATGCTAATCGACAAAAAATTAGCAGAAATAGTCTTATTACTTGCTTCCTTGTAAGTAGAAGCCAAATAAGGGAGTAACATAGGTTAAAGCGATAGTTCAAAAGCTGGTTGGTATGTGACTGAACTTCTTTGTTTGTATGGACAGAAGTTGACAAATTCTTTTATGAGAAAATTATGCTTTTTAAAGTTAAAACAAATAACAAGGAATATCTAAAAAATATCAACTCCACGATAAAAGTTTATAGAACATAAATTGTATGTTATAACATACCCTACATTTTTTGTGTTTTAAGTTTTCGTCCATCACTTACGGTTTAGAAGTTATGCAAAATTCCGTAAAATGCATCCAGGTTAAAGTAGTGTTCAGAGGCTATTCCCAAAAAATTCAAGATAAGCACTTTATTTGGCAGATAAATATGTTTAATATACGATATTTTAATCCAAATCTTTAGTCATTTTTAAGAAAGTCAAAATTTTCGGAAGTATTTCCATGTAAAGGGCAGTTTAGGCTTGGGATATTTTTTTTAAAATTTTCGTGTCACATCCTTAACGATACCAAACTTAAATACCAAATTTGGTATCTAAGGTATTTTAGTTTTTGAGCTATGCTGTCAGTAGAAACACACACACATATAGACACTCACACACGCACACACATTTCCATTTTTTTGGGGGATTCAGAGGAAGCCGAAATATGTATTTCTGGTGAAATCTCGGTATCTAATTTTTGATATGAATAGGATAACTTCTGTATACATAGCGGGTGTACAGAAAGTAAAAATACCAGCGTACTGATTATTGGAAACATTTTTATCATGTATGCAATCAGTGATAATACTTGTATTTGAATTAATTTTACCTGCAGATACTCTCATCACGATCTTCAAATGAAACGAGTTGCTTTGCAAAATTCAACAGCCTTTAAATACTCCCTGAAAAAAGATTGAAATATATTTAAAAATGAAACATTTCCCAAATTGCAAAATTTATGTTAGATACATTTTTTTGGTGCTGTTGGCCGCTTTTGAGATATTCCTTGTTATTGGTTTGAGTTTTAAAATGCTTATGGCGCCTCCCTCCTATGCGGCCAAGGCTCGAAGATAAACGTCCGCATGTGGCATCTGTTGTGGACGAAGTGATAACCTTCGGCTTCCCCCGCACTCATTCCACAACTGCTCCATCATCACCTCTCGTCTCATCAATTTCGCTTATATTTCATATCATGCACCTCCTCACACTCATGTCTGGCTACGGGCCAGGTTCTCCATTCTGTGGTTTCGTGCCGTTGTCTCCCCGACAGACTTCTGACCCCTGGACATCCACTTGTAAGTTCTAGGGGAGTGTCAGTCCCACATATTCACTTGCTCACACTCATGTCTGGCTAGGTCAGATTCTCTATTCTGTGTTTCGTGCCGTTGTCTCCCCGACAGACTTCTGACCCCTAGACAAAATAAATCTGATATAGATAGATACTTTATTGCACTGCTTAGGGCGTGGCCCGGTGCAGCGCTGTCAATGTAATAATACAATGAGTTAAATAAACAATAATGTGAATAATACACTGTTAAAATGCCAATGACATCACAGTATACTAATACATACATAATTGTAACAACAGTAATAATAACGCAATATTTTTATTTACTATCCTGACTATAAATCACTCTTCTTTAGTCTCTTTTTAAAACTATTTACACTTTGAGGCCAAGTCTGCAGTAAATCTGCAGGTATTTTGTTCCATTCGTTTATTGTTGTATTTGCGAAGGAAAATGTATCTATTTCTGTTTTCTGTTGCGTATTTCTTATTTTTTCCGAGTGATCATTCCTCCCACAGCTTGGATATGTCTCTCCATGCAGGTTCCCCCTTATAGGTTCTAAACTTGCATATAGCCTTGCTCGTCTCCTACGTGTTTCTAGAGTTTCCCAGGAAGTAGCAGTGCTGGTATGATTTTCGAATCGTTTACTTCTGTCTACAAATTTAGCTGCTCTTTTTTGAACTCCCTCTAGTGCCAGTTTTTGCCCCACCCGATACGGATCCCAGCATGCAGCACTATATTCTAATATTGGTCGAACTAAAGAAGTGTATGCCAAATTTCGCGACTTTCCATTGCTGCGTTTTAAAATCCTCATTACGAAATGAAACGCTTTCCACGCCTTCCCAGTGATCGAGTTTAGATGTTCCCCCCACTCCAATCTTTGATTTAATATCTGGTGCTATTTACTCGCAGTATTTTCATATTGTCTACGTTTTCTACTATTCTTGCCCTTGAAAATATAATTGTTTTACATTTGATTCGATTTATCTCCATTTTATTATATTTTGCCCAGAGTTGAATTTTGTTTAAATCTTGTTGTAGATCTATTATGTCACATTTACCGCTAATATTTCTATAGATTATATGTTCCATTTACGTGATTTTCTTACATCTTTGTAACAAACGATTCTTAAAAAGCTTGTTCTTCTATTTCTTTCAAGGTAATCTAGAAAAAAAATTACAGAAATTGTTTTATTCCTTGCTTCCTTGTAAGTAAAAGGGAAATAACCGAATATAATAGGATAAAGTGTTAGTCAAATGTTTTAAAATTTGGTTGCCCAGTGATTCAAGTTCTTTTGTTTGTGTGGACTCGAGTTGACAAATTCCTGTATGAGAAAAGTCTAAGTTTTTTAATCCGAAACCATTAACAAGGAATATCTCAAAAACGGCCAAATGCACGAAAAAATATATATAACATAAATTGTGAGTTTTAACGAGTGCTACAAGTTTTGTCTATTATGGTTCGCCAGTTATGCAAAACTCCGCAAAATGCATGTAGAATAAAAATGTCTTCAGAAGCTATTTCCAAAGAACTCAACGATTTTAACAACATCGTTACCCACTTTGAGAGAAAATCAAAATTCTCGAAATTTTTGCCATGTAAAGTTTTGGGGATGGAGGAATTTTTGTGAAAATATTCGGGTTGCATCCTTGGTATTTACAGGTCCTAAACACCAAGTTTGGTACTTAAAGGTCTTTTCGTTTTTGAGCTATGCTGTCCACAGGCACACACACGGGCCTTTTACTAAAAAAATGCTTTTTTTTATTCAGGGGGAACCAAAACATGTATTTTCGGTGAAATCTCGGATTCGAATTTTTGGGTGTAATACAATAGCTACCTTCTCTATACACAGTACGTGTAGAGAAAGTAATAAAAGGTTATACTTTTCACATACGGGACCTTGGCAAGGCAAAATACGGATTTCATCCACATGGCGACCAGCTTCTAAAAGATTGACTACAACTTTAGGTTAGGGAGTCCCTTTGTTCGCCTTCTACTTACAAGAAAGCATTCCTACTAATATCATGCAGTAGATAGAAGCATAAGCTTTATAACAATACTTTGTTGAACCCACCTGGGTAGCGTGGGCCTCGCATTCAAGCGGTTGCTAGTTCGAATCTCGCTAAAGGTGAGCTACCTGGATAAGGGTTTTTTGGGTCTTTTCCTTATCCTAAGAAGACGAATATCGAGTAACTTCAAGCTCCATGGACCTTGAGATCATTTGAGTATCATTTCACCAATTTTTACTTTTTCTATACGTACTATGTACATAGTGTATAGAGAAGTATTGCACTCCACCAAAAATTCGATACCGAGATTTCAACGGAAATACATGTTTTATGGTCCCCTGTAGCCAAAAAAAGCATTTTCAGAAAAAGGTATGTGTGTGTCCGTGTGTCTGTATCTGTGAAAACGATAACTCAAACACGAAAATTCGGTAAAATACTAAACTTTGTATTTAAGAGAGGTGACACGAAGATTTTGAAAAAATCCCCCACCCCCAACGATCCTGTACATGGAACTTTTTTCGAAAATTTTGATTTTCTCAAAAATGGTTCTAACGATTTTGATTAAAATATGGCATATGAAAGATATTTACCTAACAAATAAAAATGTATATCTTCAATTTTCTGGGAATAGCCTCTGAAGACTACTTTATTCTGGATGACTTTTACGGAATTTTGCATAACTGCTAAACCGTAAGACATGGACAAAAACTTACCACACAAAAAAGTAGGGCACGTTAAAACACACAATTTATGTTATATACATTTTTTCGTGGAGTTGATCGTTTTTTGAGAGATTTTTTTTCTTTTTCAGCTTTGAAAAACTTATACTTTTCTCACACAGGAATTTGTCAACTCCTGTCCATACAAACAAAGGAACTTCAGTCACATAGCAACCAGCTTTTGACTGTCACTTTAACTTATGGTACTCCCTTATTTCGCTTCTACTTACAAAGAAGCAAGTAATAAGACTATTTCTGCTAATTTTTTCTCGATTAACATGAAGTAAATAGAAGCATAAGCTTTTTTACAATAATTTGTAACAGAGATGTTGAAAAAGTCATGTGAATGGAACACATCAGATTTTCATTCATTGTGCGATATAACCAGCAGGCTAAAAGTCGCTATACTACAAAATAATAATGATGATGATGATAATAATAATAATAATAATAATAACAATAATAATAATAATAACATAATTTTTGCAGGTCATATGAATGGAACACGCCAGATTTTTGTTGGTGATATTGAGAACAGGAGAGATTAAGAGCTGATATCAAGTAGAGCGGGTAGTAAAGATAATAAATTGGTTTAACAAGTGCGCTCGTCAGTGCAGAATCGTTAAAATGCCAGCGAAAAGCTATTTTCTTAGCAAGCATTACTGACAATAATTATTATTTCTGTTCCGCCGCTGTAATTTCCATTATAAACGTAAAGTTACAACACGACTCATAGCGTATGCAAGTGACGATAATATTTTAGCCTTTCATTAGATTGGAATACGCGTCCCTAGGGACTGGTCATTTGCCTACCTATTTCTGCCTTCCATTCGCACCATTAGATCCACTAACAGTTACTCTATCTTGTAATTGATTGAAAATTAAATCTTGCAAGCAAAAATTACTGTAATATTTCACATTGATAAATATCATTGTAGGAGCGTGGGGAAACATGCACGTTCCGGAATGTTGTCATGGTAACACAGTGGTTCAAATCCCGGCGATAGCATTCAATGTTTCTGTCTGATACTACTTATTCAACTTCACCTATCCTAAATTCAGCTTTTAAAATACTTAAAAACTTTTCACATTCGGAAATTGTCAACTATGCAAAGAATGGTTTTCATCCCTATGGTAACTATTTAGTTTCTCTATACGTACTATGCACATCATGTATTGAGAAGGAATTGCACTCCACCCAAAAATTCTATACCTAGATTTCACCGGAAATACATGTTTTCAGACCATCTGTATCCAAAAAAGCATTTTTAAAAAAAGTCCTATGTGTCCGTCTGTCTCTCAGTGCGTGCGTGCGTGCGTGCGTGCGTGCGTGCGTGCGTGCGTGCGTGCGTGCGTGCGTGCGTGCGTGCGTGCGTGTGTGCGTGCGTGCGTGCGTGCGTGCGTGCGTGCGTGCGTGCGTGCGTGCGTGCGTGCGTGCGTGCGTGCGTGCGTGCGTGCGTGCGTGCGTGCGTGCGTGCGTGCGTGCGTGCGTGCGTGCGTGCGTGCGTGCGTGCGTGCGTGCGTGCGTGCGTGCGTGCGTGCGTGCGTGCGTGCGTGCGTGCGTGCGTGCGTGCGTGCGTGCGTGTGTGTGTGTGTGTGTGTGTGTGTGTGTGTGTGTGTGTGTGTGTGTGTGTGTGTGTGTGTGTGTGTGTGTGTGTGTGTGTGTGTGTCTTTTGGTAGCATAGCTCAAAAACCAAAAGTCCTTTAAATACCGAATTTGGTATATATGCAGTATCTTCCAAGGATACGACACCAAGATTTTCAAGAAAATCCCTCACCCCCAAATATATTCCCAGAAAACTCAAGATATACATTTTATTTGTCAGGTAAATATCTTTAATATACGATACTTTAATCAAAATCGTTAGAGCCATTTTTGAGAATATCTAAATTTTCGAAATTTTTTCCATGTAAAGAGTAGTTTGGAGTGGGGAATTTTTTTTTGAAAATCTTCGTGTCGCACCCTCGGACGATAGCAAAATTCAATACCAAGTTCAAAACATATATTTCCGGTGAAATCTCGTTATCGAATGTTTGGGTGCAATACAATACCTTCTCTGTACACTTTGTACATAGTACGTATAGAGAAAGTAAACACACTGTAAACGCCCGAAGAACTTTAACATGATTTCCACATCAATTAGTCACCTTTTAGATTCACAAATTATTAAAAATCGTATGTGTTCCATTCACTTGACTTTCTTTGTAACTTAATTATTCTTAAAAAGTTTATTCTTTTTAATTCATTGTTTTATCACAAGCCGTATATGAGGCAGGAGTTGGTCAGACTGAAACATTCAATGTCACATGCTGTTCTATACATGCTATGTGAAAAACACTAGTAGACCATAATGGTTGGCTATTCTATGGATCCTGGGACTTAAAATACTTATGACATTGGGTTGTCATCTCAAAATAACTTGAGATGCCCTTGAGGTTTATCGGGGAACATGCGAGTTAGTTAAGGAGTTTAATTTCGTGCCGGCATGCTACCATGGAAACTCAGTGGTAGAGAAACTAGCTAGAGATCCCTGATTAAATGCCGGCTATGGTATTTAATTTTTCAGTCTACCTATTCAACTCCTGTTCTACACACGGCTTGTTTAAAAACAACGAAATGGAATCATTGTAGTTATTGATTAGTTACAGTCCACTATTAGATGTTTCGGCTATGAAAGGCATTCGCTAGTCCTGGGTTTGAGGGAGGTATTTCCAGGTTCCCTCAAACTTTCTGCGTCTTCATTTCATCTCTATTTCGTTCCAGGTGCTTTGTTTCAAGCTTGTAACTGTCGGCGAGACTAAGGTTGTGGCACCCCGGCGTGGTGGTGAAGGCCCAAGGCGCGGGCTCCCGTCGACTAGCACTACGTTAGATACCGTATGCTCTCGTATCATGGGAAATGACGATTGCAGTTGCCTACAGGCGCTTTGTTTCAAGCTTGTAACTGTCGGCGAGACTAAGGTTGTGGCACCCCGGCGTGGTGGTGAAGGACTTAAGGTAGGCCCAAGGCGCGGGCTCCCGTCGACTAGCACTACGTTAGATACCGTATGCTCTCGTATCATGGGAAATGACGATTGCAGTTGCTTACAGACGCTTTGTTTCAAGCTTGTAACTGTCGGCGAGCCTAAGGTTGTGGCACCCCGGCGTGGTGGTGAAGGACTTAAGGTAGGCCCAAGGCGCGGGCTCCCGTCGACTAGCACTACGTTAGATACCGTATGCTCTCGTATCATGGGAAATGACGATTGCAGTTGCCTACAGGCGCTTTGTTTCAAGCTTGTAACTGTCGGCGAGACTAAGGTTGTGGCACCCCGGCGTGGTGGTGAAGGCCCAAGGCGCGGGCTCCCGTCGACTAGCACTACGTTAGATACCGTATGCTCTCGTATCATGGGAAATGACGATTGCAGTTGCCTACAGGATTGCTGGCTACCAGCGCTCTCCAGTTGACATGATCTGCTTAGATTGTTATGTGAAAGTCTGCAAAATGTAGGTATCTGGAATAAAGATAATATTCCCAGAAAATTTTATCATGTAAATATCTATAATATAGGATATTTTAATCGAAAAAGTTAGTCATTTTTAAGAAAATCAAAATATTGGAAGAGTTTTGCAAGCTTGCACGCACACACACACACACACACACACACACACACACACACACACACTGCTAGACAGACAAGGGCAATTTAAAAAAAAAAAAAGGATTCAGGTTGTACCAAAACATGTATTATCTGGTGAAATCTCAGTACTGAATTTTTGGTTACGATACATTAGGTGTCTTCTCTATACACACGTGTAGAGAAAGTGAAGCAGTTGTTATAGATAAGGTTGAATGAATGTGTACTCCATTGATCAGCACTTTTGTTGGGAGTACGTCACTTGGAGATGCGTTTGAGTCCATTACTGTCACTTGGCGGGACAGGGCATACCAATCTAACTTTGGTCTTCATGCTGGAATGTCCAAGATATTCCGTCTCAGTCTGCGGTTAACCCACCAGCAGATACTCGCTTCCTCATTTAAATGGAGCACCAGTTCATCTCATTTCACTCTTCAACCTAACAGTACACTGAACGGTTAAATAAAAATCTGACACTTCCAGATTTCCATGACTTTCTCTGCAACAAATTATTGTTAAAAAACTTAAGTTTCTATTTACTTCCTGCTAATCGAGAAAAAAAAAAATAGCAGTAATAGTCTTATTACTTGCTTCCTTGTAAGTACAAGCGAAATAAGGGAGAACAATAGGTTAAAGTGATTGTCAAAAGCTGGTTGCTATGTGACTGATGTTCCTTTGTGACAGGAGTTGACAAAATCCTGTATGAGAAAATTATAAGTTTTTTAAAAGTGAAACCAAAAACAAGGAGTATCTAAAATACGATCACCTCCACGAAAAAACTGTATATAACATAAATTGTGCAATTTAACATGCTATACATTTTTAAGTTGTAAGTTTTTGTCCATTTCTTGCGGTTGAACAGTATTACAAAATTCCGTAAAACTCGTCCAGAATAAAGTAGTCTTCAGAGGCTATTTCTAGAAAATTCAAGATATATATTTTGTTTGTCACTTAAATATCCTTAATATACGACATTTTAATCAAAATCGTTACAGCCATTTTTAAGAAAATCAAAATCTTAGAAAAAATTTCTACGTAAAGGGTAGTTTGGTGTGGGGGGATCTTTCTCAAAATCTTTGTGTCGCATGCCTAGAAGATACTGAATTTAAATACCAAGTTTGGTATTTTACCAACGTTTCGTTTATGAGTTATCGTGTTCAGACACACGGACACACACGTACCTTTTTCTAAAAATGCTTTTTTTTTTGGATACAGGAGACCCTAAAACGTATATTTCTGGAGAAATTTCGGTATCAAATTTTTGGGTGGAGTGCAATACCTTCTCTATACACTATGTATATGGTATGTATAGAGAAAGTAAAAACCAATGTTAGGAATGAAGACGGTATTTTTACTTTCTCTACTTAGCACTAAATACGAGGGTCATCCAGAAAATGACAGACGATTTGATATAACTAAACAATAACGAAAGTTATCAACACAAAACTTTATTTACAAAGTTACACTACCTTACTCTATTTCTCAAACGTCATTGCTATCTAGGTGTTTATTGTCACGTGGTACAGATGCTATACTTTTCTAGCATCACAGAACTTATTCGATTTTTAATGCACAAAATGTCAATGAACGAGTCTTCAGTGAGGAAATGGCATATAATTTACAAGTAATCAAGGAAGAACATAACAGTGTGTACGATAAAGACCGGAGTGGAAGTTCATCAATCGTTATGGAACAGTTGAACGCAAATGTTGATGAGTGAATTCAGAAAAACCGGTGTTTCACTTTTGACACCGTACATGACTTTTTGGATGGAAAAGATTTGCCAGTCATGAAGACCTCAAAGTGACAGTGACATCTTGGCTCAGATGTTTAGCGGTGGAAGAGTATAACATCTGTACCACGTGACAATAAATACCTTGATAGGAATGACGATTACATCCAGAAATAGAGTAAGGTAGTGTAACTTTGTAAATAAAGTTCTGTATTGATAGCTTTCGTTATTATTTAGTTATGTGAAATCGTCTGTCAGTTTCTGGATGACCTCGTATATATACTACTTTATTACAAAGCATTTCACCCAAAAAGTCCGTACTGAGATTTTACTGCAAATTCACGTTTTTGATTCCTCTGAATAAATATATTTTAAAAAATCAGATGCCTTCTATTCAGTAACTTTCTCTAGCTGTTCCATATACAGTTTATTCCTACAAAACATTATTCTTTTGTCTACTTCATGCTAATTGATAAAAACATAACAGAAATGGTCTTATTATTTGCTTCCTGTAAGAAGAAGGAGAAAAAGGATTACAAAGCTAAAGGGATAATCAAATCATTTAATACTTGGTTGCTATGCGACTGAAATTCATTCGTTTATGTGGCCAACAGTTGACAAATTTCCGTTTAAGAAAAGCATAAGTATTTTATAATACTCATTTTTGGAATTGGGGATCTCAAGAGATATATATTTCCAGTGAAATATCGACACCGAATTTTTGGGCAGTATGAACACTGTACGTGTAGAGAAAGAAACCGTATACAGCATGCACATTGCACAGAGGATGCTAGGGGGAAGATTGAGAGAGTATACAGAATTATTCAAAAGTACTTTACAGCGTTTGGGGATGGATTCTTGACATCGAAACAAAAAATATGTTCTTATAAATATATGCTGTAAAGCACTTGGTTTTCATGTTATCAATTTATTAATGAAAGTCACCTTCAACGGCTTTCCGGGTCCAACCTAATAACTTCATTTATTTATGTACTCATTCATAGAAGGCTTTGACCCATTTTACCTCACAGAGTTGACCTTGAGTTGCCATGGCTACTTGTGTAATACATTCCCTTACAAGTGCTGTCTTCATTCAGAACACTCTCCCAGACTTATTAGAAAATGTGAAACATGATGTGGCTCCAGCAAATTTTAGTCTCACTGGTTGGTATCTTGCATGATAACTGGATTGGTAGAGCGGGACCGTTCCATGGCCTGCACTTTACCCGGACTTCAATCTTTTGGGGCACCTTAAACCATTGGTTAATTCAGCAGACATCCTATATGAATAAACTCTTAATCTACGTGACATGTCAGCCTGTGAAATCACACGACACCGACTGGCAGTATTTGACATTCCATGCTGCGACAGGTACATGTGTGGGTCTAGACACAAGAGGAGGACTTTTGCTTTAAGTGGTGTTTGTGTGCAGCATCTCATAACAAGCTGACAACGTCAGAAATAGAATAATGTGTCACTTTCAAATGAACCTTAATAAATTGAGAACGAAGAGTTTTGGGACATGTATTTATATGAACATTTTTCGTTGTTTTGATGTAGGGAATCTGTTCCCAAAATTTGAAAAATTATTTTTGATCATTCTGTATAGTACGTAGATAAAGTAATGCATTTACCCAAAAATTCTTTACCACGATTTTGAGTCCTCTGAGTAAACACAATTTGAAAATCTGATGCATTCCATTCAGATAATGTTCTCGAGCTGTCCCATACACAAACCTTTCTTATAAAAAATATTCTTATCTCTACTTCATGATAATCGAGATAAAATTCAGTAGAAATTATCTTACCTACTTTCTTATAAGTGGAAGGGAAACAAGGGAATACACTAGGTTAAACCGACTGTCAAATGTTTTATAATGAGGTTGCTATGGGAATATATTGAGGTTCGGTTCACTTTGCATGGCCCGGCTTGAGTAAGGATAGGAAGTTTAAAACTGACACCAATACTGTCAACTCTACAAGGAAAACTGTATATGACATAAATTGTGTGTTTTAACGAGATCTATATTTTTGTGTAGTAACTTCTTACTTTCTCTACACGTACTATGTACATAGTGTATACAGAAGGTATTGTACTCCACCAAAAAATGCGATACCGAGGTTTCACCGGAAATATATGTTTTAGGGTCCCTTGCATAAAAAAAAGGATTTTCATAAAAAGGTCCGTGTGTGTCCGTGTGCCCGTTCGTTAGCTCAAAAACGAAAAGTCGGAATAATACCAAAGCTAGTATTTAAGTTTGGTATCTTCCAGGGATTCGACACGAAGATTTTGAGAACAAATCCCCACCCAAGAATACCCTTTACATTGAACTTTTTTTTAAAATTTTGATTTTCTCAAAATAGGCTCTAACGATTTTGATTAAAATGCCGTATATTAAAGATATTTACCTTACGAATAAAATGTATATCTCGAATTTTCTGGAAATAGCCTCTGAAGACTCCTTTATTCTGGATGAATTTTACGGAATTTGCATAACTGCTAAACCGTAAGAGATGGACAACACAAAAACATTTGGGGCACATTAAAACACACAATTTTTGTTAGAGTTAATCGTTTTTGAGATATTCCTTGTTTTTGATTTCAACTTTTCTCATACAGGAATTTGTCAACTCGTGTCCATACAAACAAAGGAACTTCAGTCACATAGCAACCAGCTTTTGACTATCACTTTAACCTATGGTATTCCCTTATTTCGCTTCTACTTACAAGGAAACAAGAAATAAGAGTATTTCTGTTAGTTCTTTCTTGATTAGCATGAAGTGAATAGAAGCATAAGCTTTTTAACAATAATTTGTAGCAGAGATTTAGAGAAAGTCATGTGAATGGAACACATCAGATTTTTGTCTATCCCCTGCCATTTACAGCTCTTAACAACCTGACAACGTGAAAACAGAATAAAATGTTTTGACTAATAGCATTTTCAAAGTCAATAAATGGAGAACGAATGGCTTAGGGACATTTGTTATTGTTTTGATGTAAAAAAGCTGTCCCCAAAATTTGTAAAAGTGTAAGTTGTACTTATTAGCTCGAGAATACAAGATCTGATAACTTATTTACAGTTCGTCGTTAGCTAATTATTTTTGAAATACTTGAAAAATGTGTAAAAAAAAATAATACATTAAAATTCCTTTTCAATATTTTATTGAACATTAAAAAAATTCTGATATTTTCCATTCACATGACTTTCTCTATATCGCTGAAACAAATTATTGTTAAAACATATTCCCCTATCTACTTTATAACAATCAAGATAAACATTAGTAGAAATTGCCTTAGTTACTTGCTTCCTTGTGAGTAGAAGGGAGTGCACTAGGCAATAACGATAGTCAAAACTTTTAAAAGCGGGTTGCCATGTGGATAAAATCCGTTTACAGCCTTCTGTGTGAAAAACGTTTAAGTATTTTAAATCTGAAGGAATATCTCAGAAATGGTCAATTCCACGAAAAAAACGTATATGACATTAATTGTGTGTTTTAACGTCATCTACATTTTCTGTGTAATTAGGTTTTGTCTATTTCTTGCGGTTCGTCAGCTACGTACACAAAATTCATGAAAATTAATTTAGAATAAAGAATTCTTTAGAGGCTAGTCCCAGAAAATTCAAGATATACATTTTATTTGGCATGTAAATATTTTTAATATACGTTACTTTAATCAAAATCGTTAGAGCCATTTTTGAGTAAATAAAACTTTTCGAAACTTTTTCCATGTAAAGGGTAGTTTGGGGGGGATTTTTCTCAAAGTGTTCGTATTGTATTTCTGGAAGATAGCCAACTTAAATACCAAGTTCGCTTTTCGACTTTTTGTTTTTGAACTATCGTGTTCACAGACACAGACACACAGACCTTTTTTCTGAAAATGCCTTTTTTGGATACAGGGGACTCTAAAACACATATTTCCGGTGAAATTTCAGTATTGAATTTTTGGATGGAGTACATAATATGTATAGAGAAAGTAAAAATAAATTTTTGATGTGAACAAATTAAAGGCTACATCTAAATTATATAGCCAAAGCCTTCTTATACACTCTTTTGTTAATGAATTATTTACTTGAAGTAGCACATGTTACATCATTTCCTAATTTTACTGTATTAATGACTTCTCAAACTCTTACAGTGCTTCTTGCCATGGCAATTTGTCGCTGTCACTTTGTGACATATTGGATATGTCGCTGTTCTTTTTGTCTACCCTGGAGTCAGTCTGGATTGGCAACAGTGAAATACTTTATAACAGGCATGTACATACCTCTTGAAAGTTCTTTGATGCGCCGGCTCTGCTCATCCACGCAGAACACAACTTTGACTCTCACTGACAAGAGGTTGACTCAAAAATAGAAGTACTTCACTTTAGATTTCACTGAATTACTTTGTTACTTGTTAAGGCACTAATCCTATAAGCGACTCCCGACATAATAGTTCTTGATGACGTGGAAATGTTAATAACAACTAGTGCTATTTTCTTCTGCTTACCAAGTTCTCGTTTTGACGGTCATCTGCGCGACAAATCAACTCGTGCGATAACTGCAATGTTTCGAGTAATAATATCACATCCTTAAGCACTAACAGCGCCGCATTCACGTACAGCATCACAAGTGTAACTCGAAGCTCAAGAAGAAGAAGAAGCCTAATTTCTTGTAAGCGCATCGCTTATATACCTAAAATCTCCAATATTTTAGCTTATTCCTGATTGGTTAAAAAGAAGCGCGAAAATAACGTTGTCAGGTGATTAATGTTGTAAGTTCTTTGTATTAGACTAACACGATCGCTGTTTATAATGGAAAAGTCCCGAGCTGCTAGCGTTTAGGGGAGAGACCTTTCTCTAAAAGCGACCTGTTGATTATGTCTCTAATGCCCTAAAAATCTTGCTCCACAAAGACAATTGTGATACTAGCATTAAGAAAGAAAGTAAGCTTGGCGAGTACAATAGCTTCTCGCCCTGCAATCTGCTCTCTCTCTCTCGCTCTCAGCTGCTGAAGCAGAGACATTTCCTATATTAAACCTTTGCAAAGACAATAATTAAACTAATAAAATACACAGCAGGCTAATATACTGCTGCAAATTAATAAATGGATTGTAAATTTAGCTCACATTACCAAATATGTGCTCAGAATGATTAACTAACACATTTCAAAAGCTTATTTTTGAATCATGCTGTATAGCTATAACGCGCGCGAAAAGCTCCTGTTCTATTTACAGTTTGGTTGAGTGTTCCAATAAAATCACAGCAGCTCTATCTGAGAATGTAATTTACGTATTCGGAGAAATTATTTAAGCAGGAATATTCGGATCACTGAAATGGAAACACTCTCTCTGCTTTTAATTGACTTGCTTAATGCAAGTGTTAATGTTTTGCAGCGCCATCATTCATTCGATAAGGTAAACAGTTGCCCACAAAATAATATCGTGTCAAATGGGTTTAAAATTGCCTGGTAATTATCTCTCTCGTGTTTATTTTCGTTTACAGATTAAGTGACCACAACTTCAGATCGTAATGAACAGTTTCCTGTACGCTTTTCTATCAAACCGACATTTGCGAAGTGTTTTCAAATCGAAATACGCATTTTGCAGTGGCGGGTCTTCCATTTGTGTTGCATTTTGTTATAACAATTATCATTAATTGTTATTACTTTCTATATATAATGCAAAGGCCGAGAAGGTATTGCATTCCACACAAATACTCCATACTAAGATATTAATGAAAGTCCTACAGCCTTTAGGTTCTTCTGGATCAAAATATTTATGATGTAAGAGCGTAAAGTTATGATTTTTTATTCGAGCTGGAATACGTGAAAAGACAGGCAGTCGATATCAAAAAGAAACTTCACGCTCGCGTATCATTCAATGTTTTTTTCGACGAGAATTTTCTGATATTAAAAGAAAAGCAACGAAAGATGAAATAAATTTGAGGTTAAGTTTGAACCATTCACCAAGGGTTATAGTTGGTTATTTATTTGGTAGCGTTAGGGCGGGTAGTAAATTAGATTCTAGTTCTTTCGCAGCTCTAAGGATATCATAATTCTCAAAATAAATCACAGAACATCAATTACATTGGTTTGTCATGGCCTGCTAAAATTTGAATTCTTAGTAGAGGTAAATGTAGGTCCATATCTGTTTATTTTGGCGAGCGTGAAGTTGAAACAAAATGACTTTACGCTTGTTGCACTTCTTTGCGCGTGGATTCTATAAAAATCAAGTTTCAGATCTGAAATGAGCTCATAAACTACTCAATTACGCTCCGTCGTAGAAAAAAAATATTTTAATTCTCTACACGTTCTAGGTACATAGTGTATAGAGACTGTATTGTATTCCATTCAAAAATTCGATACCGAGATTTCACCGGAAAGACATGTTTGATGAACACCTGAATCCAAGAAAAGCATTTCTAGAAAATGTGTGTGTGTGTGTGTGTGTGTGTGTGTGTGTGTGTGTGTGTGTGGATAACCAAGCGCAACAATAAGATTGGCGAAAAAATTCCCCCCATCCCAAACTACCCTTTATATGGAAGTTTTGTTTTCTAAAATTTTGATTTTCTCAAAAATGGCTCTAAGGATTTTGATTAAATCACAATAGTCACAAATAAAATTTATATTTTGAATTTGTTTTATAAGAATACATGAGATTTGGAGGGGGCTGAAATAGAATATGTATTTTGTACGTACGTAATACAGAAGGTAAAAAAAAAAAAAAAATCTGCTGTGCTCCATTCACATGACTTTCTCTACATCTCTAAAATAAATTATTGTTAGAAAGCTTATGCTTCTGTCTACTTCATGCTAATCAAGATAAACATTAACCGAAATTGTCTTATTACTCATTAAAATATATAATCATAATCTTAAGTACATCATATTTATACTTAACTTTAAATGCCGTTGTTAAAATTACTGGTCGGTTACTTTTAAGTAGAAGAGAAGTAAGGGGATGTACTAGGCTAAAGTGATTGTCAAATCTTTTAAAAGCTGATTGCTATGTGAAACAATTGAGGTTCTGTTTCCTTTGCATGCTACCTTTTGAGAAAATGCATTTTAAATTGTAACCAATGACATGAAATATCTCTAAACTGTTATTTCTACAACACAAGCGCATTGTGTATTTTAACAAAACCTGCTTTTTTGTGTGCTAAGTTTCGTGTATCTCTTACGGTTTAACTCGTCCAGATTAAAGCCGTGTTCACAGGCAAAATCGTTATATGCATTTTTCAGAAAACACACATTTCGAAAGTTTTTCCCTGTAAAGGGTAGTTTGGACTGGGCAGACTAGAAAATCTTCGTGTCGTATCTTCGGAAGATACTAAACTTAAATACCAAATATTTAAAGTATTTTCGCTTTTGAGCTATGCTGTCCACAGACACACACACACGGAACTAAAGTACCTTTGTGGCTCAGCAGATCTCAAAACATGCATTTCCGGTGAATAGATTAGCTTCCCTAACTACTATGTACAATGTACATGCTAAAGAAAGTAAAAAACAACAATTCCACAATAATTTATTATCGGACAGTTCTCAGAAAGAATGTCTTTTTCCGTTCGTTGTTTTTTTCTCCCCTTGTGTGTAACAAAGTTGCAAGGGTATGCTTGCAGGACCTCTAATAAACAGACGCACGATCAGAGGGTCTTTTATTAATAGCTTAACCTCTTGTGCCATTTCCTGCAACAACAGTTTTAATATCTGAGTTATGTAATATTACGTCACATGCCTTTGTGACAAAGGAAGAACGTTTGATGAAACAGCAAGAACCCCGAATGGAAATTGGATTTTCACAAGTACGGGGTGATTGTGTCCATTTCAGGGAGTGGATACTCAAGTAGGGTACTTACAACAGAGAAAGGATTTAACTTCTCTGCTCTGTTCATATAAGTAGTGGAGGTATATATTTCAACCTAAATTTGGATGTCGGGATTTCACCGGAAATTAATATAAAAATCTGATGGCTTCCATTCACATGACTTTCTCTACATTTCTTTAATAAATTATTGTTAAAAAGCTTATTCTTCTATCTACTTCTTGCTAATCGAGATAAACATTAGCAGAAATTATTTCTTGTAAGTAGAAGGGAAATAAGTGTACGTAATACAATATTCATATTTTAGTTTTATATAATTACTGGTAGTAACTATTATGTCGATAAATAGAAAACTATCTTTAGTGCTACATAATGAAATGGCATTTATTTATACATTTAACGGTAACTTTCCATACTTTTTGTTTATATGTGCGAACAAAAAAGGAAGTACGTATGCTTTTATAGAGCACATGAAGTATAGTACAGGCCTCAAAGGCAAATGGTGTGATTATGTGTTTATTCTGTTGTTTTTGTAACTCGAGCTTCTAGCACTAGGCTGTATACAGTAGTATATGTTCAGAGACCTCCTGGCCTAAACGAACCTACAGAATGCTTTATAATCTATAGTAGGCAAAAACAATAATCAAATCCTTTAAATGCTGATCGTTACGTGACCGAAATCCTTCTTTTTACTCGACTACAATAGCATTCACATGACTTTCTCTACAGCTCTGTAACAAATTATTATTAAGAAGCTAATTCTATTTAATGCTAAACGGTCTGATTATGAGTTTCTCTATGAGTATAAGGGAATACACTAGGATAAACCGAATGTTTTAAGATGTGATTGGAATCTGTTTCTCTGCGTGTTGACAAGTTTCTCTATGAGTATAAGGGAATACACTAGGATAAACCGAATGTTTTAAGATGTGATTGGAATCTGTTTCTTTGCGTGTTGACAAGTTTCTCTATGAGTATAAGGGAACTTAGGGAATACACTAGGATAAACCGAATGTTTTAAGATGTGATTGGAATCTGTTTCTTTGCGTGTTGACAAGTTTCTCTATGACTATAAGGGAACTTAGGGAATACACTAGGATAAACCGAACGTTTTAACATGTGATTGGAATCTGTTTCTTTGCGTGTTGACAAGTTTCTCTATGAGTATAAGGGAATACACTAGGATAAACCGAATGTTTTAAGATGTGATTGGAATCTGTTTCTTTGCGTGTTGACAAGTTTCTCTATGAGTATAAGGGAACTTAGGGAATACACTAGGATAAACCGAATGTTTTAAGATGTGATTGGAATCTGTTTCTTTGCGTGTTGACAAGTTTCTCTATGAGTATAAGGGAATACACTAGGATAAACCGAACGTTTTAAGATGTGATTGGAATCTGTTTCTTTGCGTGTTGACAAGTTTCTCTATGAGTATAAGGGAACTTAGGGAATACACTAGGATAAACCGAACGTTTTAACATGTGATTGGAATCTGTTTCTTTGCGTGTTGACAAGTTTCTCTATGAGTATAAGGGAGTATAAGGGAATACACTAGGATAAACCGAATGTTTTAAGATGTGATTGGAATCTGTTTCTTTGCGTGTTGACAAGTTTCTCTATGAGTATAAGGGAATACACTAGGATAAACCGAATGTTTTAAGATGTGATTGGAATCTGTTTCTTTGCGTGTTGACAAGTTTCTCTATGAGTATAAGGGAACTTAGGGAATACACTAGGATAAACCGAACGTTTTAAGATGTGATTGGAATCTGTTTCTTTGCGTGTTGACAAGTTTCTCTATGAGTATAAGGGAACTTAGGGAATACACTAGGATAAACCGAACGTTTTAACATGTGATTGGAATCTGTTTCTTTGCGTGTTGACAAGTTTCTCTATGAGTATAAGGGAACTTAGGGAATACACTAGGATAAACCGAACGTTTTAACATGTGATTGGAATCTGTTTCTTTGCGTGTTGACAAGTTTCTCTATGAGTATAAGGGAGTATAAGGGAATACACCAGGATAAACCGAACGTTTTAAGATGTGATTGGAATCTGTTTCTTTGCGTGTTGACAAGTTTCTCTATGAGTATAAGGGAACTTAGGGAATACACTAGGATAAACCGAACGTTTTAAGATTTGATTGGAATCTGTTTCTTTGCGTGTTGACAAGTTTCTCTATGAGTATAAGGGAATACACTAGGATAAACCGAACGTTTTAACATGTGATTGGAATCTGTTTCTTTGCGTGTTGACAAGTTTCTGTATGAGAAAATGTTGTGTATTTAAAATCTGAAACTCATAACAAGGAATATCTCGTAAACGGCAAACTCTACGGAAAAAATGTATATGACATAAACTGTTTGTTTTATCGTGATCTACATTTGTTGCGTAGTAAGTTTTTGTCTGTCCCTTACAGTTTACTAGTTATGCAAAATTCCGCAAAATTTATTCATAAAAAAGATGTCTTCACAGGATATTCCCATAGAATTCAAGATATACATTTTGTTTGTGCTGTAAACATCTTTTACATACTATATTTTAATCAAAATCATTACAGCCATTTTTGAGAAAATCAAAATTGTCGAAAAGTTTTCCATGTAAAGGGTAGTTGGGGGTGGGGGACTTTTTTAAAAATCTTCGTGTCGCACCCTTGGAAGATGCTGAACTTAAAATACCAAGTTTGGTACAAACACAATGACTTTTTTTCTAGAAATTATTTTTTTTAATCAGGAGCACCCAAAACATGCATTTCCGGTGAAATCTCGGTGTTGAATTTTTCACATGTTGAGAAAGTAAAAATGTATAGCTCGTTCAAAACACAGTTTATGTTATATACAATTTATGTTATATACCGTTTATGTTATATACAGTTTATGTTATATACAGTTTATGTTATATACAGTTTATGTTATATATACAGTTTATGTTATATATACAGTTTATGTTATATACAGTTTATGTTATATACATTTTATGTTATATACAGTTTATGTTATATACAGTTTATGTTATATACAGTTTGTTCTTGAGATTTATGTGACTGAAATTTCATGAAAAATCACAAAAATTCTACTTTATAAATTTTATTTCCATAAAATAATTTAAACATTCCTCAAAATAAAAGATTATGATATCCCCCAGTTTTAGACGTCCTTTTGTTAATATAAATGTCCTTTTGCCTGCATCCAAATTCTGCCAAACCGAATTTGTCAAGAATGTTGGCAGTAGAATCGAAGATTTTGAACTTAAATATCAAGTTTGCTATTTCACGAGAATTTCGTTTTTGAGCTATTCCGCCCCACCTACACACACACACACACACACACACACAAAACTAATCTTCTTTTTCTTCACAAAATAAAACAGCGTCGTGTTCAGAACTGGCACGGTCACTAATCTGTTAGGACGGGCAGCAATACCGTTTCTGTGTGGCAGTATCACCTTATCTGCACTCATGTATGTCTTGTGTTCAGAACTGGCACGGTCACTGATCTGCTAGGACGGGCAGCAATACCGTATCTGTGTGGCAGTATCACCTTATCTGCACTCATGTATGTCTTGTGTTCAGAACTGGCACGGTCACTCATCTGTTAGGACGGGCAGCAATACCGTTTCTGTCTGGTAGTGTCACCTTATCTGTACTCATGTGTGTCTTGTGTTCAGAACTGGCACGGTCACTCATCTGTTAGGACGGGCAGCAATACCGTTTCTGTGTGGCAGTGTCACCTTATCTGTACTCATGTGTGTCTTGTGTTCAGAACTGGCACGGTCACTCATCTGTTAGGACGGGCAGCAATACCGTTTCTGTGTGGCAGTGTCACCTTATCTGTACTCATGTGTGTCTTGTGTTCAGAACTGGCACGGTCACTGATCTGTTAGGACGGGCAGCAATACCGTTTCTGTGTGGCAGTGTCACCTTATCTGTACTCATGTGTGTCTTGTGTTCAGAACTGGCACGGTCACTGATCTGTTAGGACGGGCAGCAATACCGTTTCTGTGTGGCAATGTCACCTTATCTGTACTCATGTGTGCCTAGTGTTCAGAACTGGCACGGTCACTGATCTGTTAGGACGGGCAGCAATACCGTTTCTGTGTGGCAGTGTCACCTTATCTGTACTCATGTGTGTCTTGTGTTCAGAACTGGCACGGTCACTGATCTGTTAGGACGGGCAGCAATACCGTTTCTGTCGGGTAGTGTCACCTTATCTGTGCTCATGTATGTCTTGTGTTCAGAACTGGCACGGTCATTCATCTGTTTGGACAGGCAGCAATACCGTTTCTGTCGGGTAGTGTCACCTTATCTGTGCTCATGTGTCTCTTGTGTTCAGAACTGGCACGGTCACTCATCTGTTAGGACGGGCAGCAATACCGTTTCTGTGTGGTAGTGTCACCTTATCTGTGCTCATGTGTCTCTTGTGTTCAGAACTGGCACGGTCACTGATCTGTTAGGACGGGCAGCAATACCGTTTCTGTCTGGTAGTGTCACCTTATCTGTGCTCATGTGTGTCTTGTGTTCAGAACTGGCACGGTCACTGATCTGAAAGGACGGGCAGCAATACCGTTTCTGTGTGGCAGTGTCACCTTATCTGTACTCATGTGTGTCTTGTGTTCAGAACTGGCACGGTGACTGATCGGTTAGGACAGGCAGCAATACCGTTTCTGTCTGGTAGTGTCACCTTATCTGTACTCATGTGTGCATTCCCTTCAGGGTCCTCACAACTATGTTGCATACAGATTTGCCGGTTATTGTCATGAGAAACTGGATCCTTCTGTAAAATGTTATATAACTGGCAAGTCATGAGAGAAGCAACTTTTTATTAACATTAGCTTTTCACGAGGTCAGCACTGTTTTGAAATCCTCTTGACTCTGAACACAAGACTGGCAATCATCAGAAACCTCTTGCATCACCAATTCGCAGAACATCTATCACCAAACCAAGGTCGTGCCTCATTAACAACTAGGTATAGGGTGTTTCCAAACTCACTTGAAAGTACTATAATCCTATTTGAGATAGGATACAAACAAAAAAGTCACGAACTGGACAACAAATGCCTTTTCGTTTTTGCTTCCTTTCACCTACTACGCACATAGTGTATAGAGAAGGTATTGCACTCCACCAAAAATTCGATACCGTGATTTCACCGGAAATATATGTTTTAGGCTCCCAAGTATAAAAAAATATTTTCAGAAAAAGGTCCGTGAGTGTGTGGGTGTGAAGGTGTGTCCGTATGTTTGTGAACACGATAACTCAAAAATGAAAAGTCGGCAAAATACCAAACTTTGTAGTTAACTTTAGTACCTTCCAGGGATGCGACACAAGATTTTCAACAAAATCCCCCCCACCCTGAACTACCCCTTACATGGCACTTTTCTCGAAAGTGTTGATTTTCTGAAAAATGGCTTTAACGATTCTGATTAAAGTATCGTATATTAAAGATATTTACCTGACAAATCAAATGTATATCTTGAATTTTCTGGGAATAGCCTCTGAAGACTGCTTTATTCTGGATGAATTTTTACAGAATTTTGCCTAACTGCTAAACCGTAAGAAATCGACAAAAACTTACCACACAAAAATTGTAGAGCACGTCAAAAGACGCAATTTATATTGTATACATTTTTCGTGGATTTGATCGTTTTTGAGATGTTCTTTGTGTATGGTTTCACCTTTAAGACATTACTTCTCATACAGGAATTTGTCAACTGCTTTCCATACAAATAAATGAACATCAGTCACATAGCAACCAGCTTTTGTCTTTCACTTTAACCTATGGTACTCCCTTATTTCGCTTCTACTTACAATAAAGCAAGAAAAAGACTATTTCTGCTAATTTTTTCTGATGAGCATACAGTAAATAGAAGCATAAGCTTTTTAAGAATAATTTGTTGCAGGGATATAGAGAAAGTCATGTGAATGGTACACATAAGATTTTTTTTAGATATTTGTTGTTACTGGTTTAACTTTTAAAATACTTAAAACTTTTCACAATTGCTAGCACTGCAAAGAAACCGATTTCATCCATATTGCAACCAGCTTTTAAAACGTTTGACTATCGCCTTACCCTAGTGTATTCCCTCTTTCTACTCACAAGAAAGCATTTCTAATAAATACTACATGAAGTAAATAGGATAATAATCTTATTATCAATAATTTGTTACAGAGATGTAGAGAAATTCGTGTGAATGTTGTTTTATTTATATAGCTCCCTTTAACATCTAAAGCCGTTCCTCGTTGTCGGAAGGTTTTTTTTTTTTACGTTTGATTTAAGTAATGTAATTTTCCTCAAACATTCATACATACTTCCAGACTCTGTAGGGGATAGGGGATAATTCTGGTTAAAGAAAGATTCCCAGCCCCAGCCGGGAATCAAACCCGGGACCTCCGGGTGAGAAGTCAACTCGCTGACCACTCGACCACGGAGGCAGTTATTCCTTGATATTGGTTTCACGGGAAATTGTCAACTGCTGGTCCTGCAAACAGAACGAATTTCAATCGTATGAAAATTAGCTTTTTAAAGATTTGCCTATTGCTTTAGCCTTGTGTATTCCCTTCTACTACAAGGAAGCAAGTAATAAGAAATGTTTATGTTGAGTAGCATGAAGTAAATAGAAGAATAATGGCTGTTTGTTACAGAGAAGTAGAGTAAGTCATGTATGTATTTTTAGTGAGCATTGAGTCTGTAAGGAATTCAGCAGGTCTCTATTTTTGTGACCCATTTTTACGTTCTGAAAATGAAATTCCGATGACAGGTGCGTTGCGTGTCACATGCACCACGTTTCCAGGGGCTTGTCAACGCAATGCGAGATGTTAAAAATATACCATGTGTTACAGTCGCATGACTTTCTCTATATCTCTGTAGCACATTGTTGCTAGCAATCTTGTTCCTCTGTCTAATCAAGATAAACATTAACAGAAATAGTCTTATTACTTGCTTCCTTGTACTTTGCTTTGCTGTCCAGGAGTAAACAAACGAGAAACGAGAAAAAACGTCTTCCCGTTTGGGAAAAGTTTAAGTAGCTAAACTTGAAACTAATAATCCGGAATAACTCGGAAACGGTTAACTGTAAAAAAAGAATGCATATAACATAAATTGTGTGTTTTAATGAAATTTACATTGTTTTTGTGTATTTCTTACGGTTTATACAAAATTCAGAATTAAGAGGTCTTCAGAAGCTACTCCCACAGAATTCAACATTTCGTTTACATAAAATATCTTAAACGTAAAATTAATTAAAATCGTTAAAGCCATTTTTGAGAAAATCAAAATTTTCGATAATAGTTCCATGTAAAGAGTAGTTGGGGTGGGGGAATTTTCTTGAAAATCTTCGTTTCGCATCTTTGGAATATAACACACTTAAATACCAAGTTTGGGTTCAACAGTCTTTTCGTTTTAGAGCTATGCTGTCCACAAATGACACACAAACACAAACACACGTGGACATTTTTCTAAAAAATGCTTATATTGCATACAGGGGATCTCAAAACATATATTTCCAGTGAAATCTCGGTATTGAACATTTCGGTGCATTACAATACCTTCTCTATATACTATGTACACAGTACGTGTAGAGCAAGTAAAAATGTCATGTATTACATTGGCAGAAATTTCTCTACACGTTCTTCAAAAGTTATTCGTAGGGAAGCGTTCTCTTCTACTTCATTAGATAACTAACATACTGGATATTTATAGAACACTCGCTGTTTCTTATGAGCAAATAAACCACGTGTAGTGTACAACGTTTTGTCATATCCTAATATTCTTAGATGTATTAATATCAATATTATTAGAGTCGTCATTATGAAGAATTTAACTTTACTGGTGACGTAGATAGTGTTTTGTTTGTTCGTAACCCTGTCGCCGGAATAAACAGATTCAGCTCTGATGTTTAGACTGCATCAACTCAATCAATAAAGGAATGAAAATGATCATTCCGGAAAATGTTTTAGATTATGCGAAAAAGCTGTACTTAGTAAAGACTGGGGAGCTGCCAAAGAAGTTGAAATAATTTACAATCAAATAAAGACTCATTTCTATTGTTTCCTAGGACACACGAAATGTGTACTCCAGTCTATAGGACAGGATAAGTACACTTATTATATATTTTTCACGAATTTTTTTTCGTCGATTCTGATCCAGAAACTGTATACTGTTTTTTTTTTCGTGACGTCCTTTAACTTGGTTTTAGTCATATACGATAATGAATGAAATTGGTGAAATGATACTCCAAAGATCTCTGGGTCCATGGAGCTTAAAGTTATTCGACATTCGTCTTCTCAGGATAAGGGAAAAACTCCGAAAAAAACAAAAAACAAGCTTATCCAGGTAACTCACCCTAAGCGAAATTCGAACTGGTGACCTATTAAATGAGAGGCAGACATGCTGCCACCACACTACAAAGGTGGGTCTATTGTTGAAACAAAGAAATAAGCGAAATAGGTATAGAGATAGTCAAATCTTTTATGAGCCCCTCGCTATGTAATTGTTTTGAAACCCTTTCTCGTTGCTGGACAAAGAGCAAAACAAGAAACAAAAAAAAAAACAAAATAAGTAAATAAATAAAAACAAACAAAAACCGAATAAATTTCCATTTAAGAAAATACAAGCACTGAAACATTTAAGCCAATATTAAAGAATATATAGTTGAATTCAAAAAATCGTAAATTAAGAAAAATAATCTCATGTTCTTAAGAGATTACAAGTTCATATTTTTATTTAGGATTAAAATTGTGTTTTAACGTTTTCGTTAAGAAACTAAAATTATTAATTAATTATTTTAAAGATAATTTGAGAGGCAACACATAGTAAGTGTCTTGCAGCCACTCAGATAATGTTTCCCATCACTTTCTATGTTCACTTTGTTGAATCCAATAAGAGACGGGAATTGTACCAACATTAAGGAAATAAGAACTGTGTTGGGGACCAAAAACAATGGCAAACTCCTGTACACAAAAGTTTTAGTGTAAACGCCAACAGTGTCAGGTTTTTGTTAGCGAAATCTCAGCTCATTGTTGTGACATCTTCAAATAGCCTTGTGTTTTTATTCCAAGGCAGGATACATAGCTCGGGAAGTTTTTAGTTTCGTACCATGTACATAGTGTATAGAGAAGAAATTTGATACCGCAAATACATGTTTTGAGACCCCCTTAATCCAAAAAAAGAATTTTTAGAAACACGTCCGCATATGTGTGGGTAGCTTAGCTCAAAAAAGAAAAGTCGGTTAATACCAAATTTGGTATTTACGATGGATATCTTCCAAGATATCCAACGAAGAATTTGAATAAAATCCCTATTCCCCAAATACTCTTTCCATGGAACTTCCTAATGATTTCGAATAAAATGGGTTTGTTTGAGATATCATGAAATGTAAAAGCTTTCATTTCTTTGGAATAGTCATGTTCATTCTGAATAATTGCTAATCACAAGAGATAGACAAAAATCTCATGTCTTCCATTTACATGAACTTCTCTACATATCTGCAACAAATTATTGTTAAAAAGCTTCAGCTTCTATTTACTTCATGCTAAACGAGAAAAACTTAGCAGAAATAGTCGTATTACTTGCTTCATTGTAAGTAGAAGAGAAATAAAGGAGTACCATGGGTTAAAGTGATAGTCAAAAGCTGGTTGCTATGTGACTGAAGTTCCTTTGTTTGTATGGACAGCAGTCGACAGATTCCTGTGTGAGGTAAGTTTCTCAAAGCTGAAACCAAAAACAAGGAATATCTCAAAAATCGATCAACTCTACAAA
Organism: Hymenopus coronatus; assembly: GCA_030762935.1. Classification (NCBI taxonomy): domain Eukaryota; kingdom Metazoa; phylum Arthropoda; class Insecta; order Mantodea; family Hymenopodidae; genus Hymenopus; species Hymenopus coronatus. The sequence continues at coordinate 4,091,742 of CM060882.1, read as the reverse complement.
AAATGCATATGACATAAATTCTGTGTTTTAAAGTTCTCTACATTTTTGTGTCGTAAAATTTTCTCAATCTCTTACGGTTTAAGAGTTATCCAAAGTTCCGAAAAATTTTACCAGAATAAAGTAGTCTTAAGAGGCTAATACCAGAAAATTCAAGATACACATTTTATTTGTCAGGTAAATATCTTTAATATACGATACTTTAATCAGAATCGTTACAGCCATTTTTGAGAAAATCAACATTTTCGAAAAAAGTTCCATGTAAAGGGTTGTTTGGAGTGGGGGGATTTTTCTCAAAATCTTCGTGTCACATCGCTGGAAGATACTAAACTTAAATACCAAGTTTAGTATTTTACCGACTTTTCGTTTTTGAGTTATCGTGTTCAGAGGCACACTGACACACGGACACACACACACGTATCTTTTTGTGAACATGTTTTTTTGTTTGTTTTTTTTTTTTTTTTTTTTGGATAGAGGGGACCCTGAAATATATATTTGCGGTGAAATCTCGGTATCGAAATTTTGGGTGGAGTGCAAAAGCTTCTCTATACACCATGTACATAGTACGTGTACAGAAAGTAAAAATGTAGATCTCGTTAAAACACACAATTTATGTCTTATACAAGTTGTACTTATTTATTTATTTTTGTTAGAGCTAACAATTTCCGAGGTATTCCTTGTTACTGGTTTCAAATCTAATGTCTTTTTTTTTTTTTTTTTTACTCCTGGCTATGAAAGAGAACCGAACATCAATCACCATAACGGCAGACGATAGCCTTTCTTTTAAAGTTTTATTTGAGAAACTAAAGGAGACGGACACACACAGTCCGTGTCTTCCAGCCACTCAGGTAATGTTTCCCATTACTTCTCACGTTCCCTTTATTCAATCTAATTAGAGACGGTCAAGTGTGGCAATTCTACCAACATTTAACAAATAAAAACATTGTAGTGGACCAAAGGCATCGACAAGCTCTTTCGCTCTCGACTATACATACAATTTTAGTGTTTTAGTGTAATTGCTTGCACTGGAGTAAACGACAAGAGTGTCAGGTGTTTTTAACGAAATCTCAGTCCATTGTTGCGATATTGTTAAAGTAAAACAGCCTTGTGTTTTTATTTCACGGCAGGACTCACAATTTTTTGCTCCCCATTAATACCTAATGAGCAAGGTTATGTAAAACAAGAGAGTGTATTGATCCGCAATAATGAGATAGGCCCCAGGTTGTTGCGCTTCGGGCCCAATAATGACATCAGTCTGTGACGGCTTTTCCCCCAATACCATTTGTTGCTAATTAATCTTCAAAATATTAATTCAATATGTAGCAAGGCAATATTTACTAATTTTATGTAGAAATTAATCATATGTTGCACTCACAAGACTTTTTCTATAAAAGTTATAGCTAAAAGGCTTATTCTTCTATCTACTTCATTATAATCATGGTAAACATTATCAGAAAGTGTCTTGTTACTTGGTCCCTACAGCGGTTCCGTTGTATGTGAGTCCGGGTTCGAGTTTAGGAGACTATGGGATGGTGTGTGTGCCCTGGTTCAGGATGTGTTGGCATGACATCTTTCTCAGGGCTGGGTTAAGATACAAGTGGTTTCCTTTCAGTTCAACATTTTATTGAACTCGTTTACTTCTTTTCTGCCGTCGAACACACACGCATTCCTCCTAAGTTCTTCCCTTTTAGCTACTCTTTACGCGACCGCGGCTGTCAGCTCTTATTACACGTGACCGTATTCTGGAGTACTATACAAACATAGTTTCTATAGCGGCCATATGTAGCCGGTTCGTTTCCACCGCGGACTCAAATATCACGTCTTAACACATCGAGTCCTCCATAGCAAGTGAAGTTGACCGTGTATTAAAACACTATCAAATATCACGTCTTAGCTTATCGAGTCTTCCATAACAAGTGAAGTTGACCGTGTATTAAAACACTATCAAATATCACGTCTTAACACATCGAGTCCTCCATAGCAAGTGAAGTTGACCGTGTATTAAAACACTATCAAATATCACGTCTTAGCTTATCGAGTCTTCCATAACAAGTGAAGTTGACCGTGTATTAAAACACTATCAAATATCACGTCTTAACACATCGAGTCCTCCATAGCAAGTGAAGTTGACCGTGTATTAAAACACTATCAAATATCACGTCTTAACACATCGAGTCCTCCATAGCAAGTGAAGTTGACCGTGTATTAAAACGTGTATCAAATATCACGTCTTAGCTTATCGAGTCCTCCATAGCAAGTGAAGTTGACCGTGTATTAAAACGTGTATCAAATATCACGTCTTAACACATCGAGTCCTCCATAGCAAGTGAAGTTGACCGTGTATTAAAACGTGTATCAAATATCACTTCTTAGCTTATCGAGTCTTCCATAACAAGTGAAGTTGACCGTGTATTAAAACGTGTATCAAATATCACGTCTTAACACATCGAGTCCTCCATAGCAAGTGAAGTTGACCGTGTATTAAAACACTATCAAATATCACGTCTTAGCTTATCGAGTCTTCCATAACAAGTGAAGTTGACCGTGTATTAAAACACTATCAAATATCACGTCTTAACACATCGAGTCCTCCATAGCAAGTGAAGTTGACCGTGTATTAAAACGTGTATCAAATATCACGTCTTAGCTTATCGAGTCTTCCATAACAAGTGAAGTTGCGTCTCTTCACCAACAATAAATCCGTCGCTTTCGCTTTTGCCATATCCACTGTTGGTTCCTTGTCTTGCTTATAACGGTAATCTTCTACCTGGATCGTTTGTGATAAGTTGTATTTGCCGTCTTTGATGTGTTTCACAATATTTCTTCCCTTCAAATGTATATTTGTTCTTAATGTAATTTATATTCCTTTTAATTTCGTGATAGATGTATGTCTCAGACCTTATAAGTAGAAGGGAAATAAGGTAATACACTAGGCTAAAGTGATAGCCGAATATTTTAAAAAAATGTACAAATCAATTTCTTTGCATTGCCAGGAGTTTACAGATACATGCAGGAGAAAAATGTAATCATTTTGAAACTGAAAACAGTAACAAAGTATATTTCGGAAATGGACAATGTCACGTACAACTGTATGTTTTAAAGACAACTAAATTTTTTCTGTAGCAAGTTTTTGTCTATCAGGGTTTACCGGATATGCAAAATTCCGCAAAATTCGTTCAGAATAAAATAGGTTTCAAATTCAAAGGCCCAGAAAATTCAATCGATACATTTTGTCATGTAAATATATTTAATATTTTAATCAAAGTCGTTACAGCCATTGTAAGAATCTGTGGGGTGGTGAATCTCCCTTAACATTTTCGTATGGCACCTGGAAAATACCAAACCTAAATACCAAGTTTGCTATCTCACAGACTTTTCGTTTAGAGTTATGGTGTTCACACATACACGCACAAGCGGACCTTTTTTAAAAAGTTTATGTGTTCGACTCATATAACTTTCTCTACGTCTGTTTTAAAGTGTTATTAAAAAGCTTATTGTTCTACATGCTAGTCGAGTTAAAGATTAGCAGAATGTTCTTATTACTTGCTTCCTTACAAGTAGAAGGGAATGTGCTGGGCTAAAGCGACACTCAAACCGTTTAATAGTTGCTCACTTTGTGTTTGACTTTCATATTTGGATCTCTTTGCATGTCCAGGAAAAAAAATGAAAAACAAGTGACTATTTCTTATTGTTGTTGGTTTCAGTTTTAAAACATTTAAAACTTTTCATATGTGGGAATTCGTCAACTTCTAGCCATAGAAACAAAGGAATTAAAATCCCATAGCAACCACATTTTAAAACATTTGACTGTCGGCTTAGCTTAGTGTGTTCCTTTCTAGTTATAAGGAAACGAGTAAGAACACAATTTCTACAGATTAACATGAAGTAGATAGAAGAATAAGCTTTTCGACAATAATTTTTAAGAGAAATAGAAAAAGTCTGTAAATGGAAAGATGTTTTTCATTTCTTACGGTCAACCAGTAACAGAATCGTCGTTTACAATAAAGAAATCTTCAGAGGTTATTCCCGGAAATTCAAGATGTATATTTAGTTTGTCGAAAAAGCTTTCATAAAAGGATAGTTACTTTTCGGAAGAATTATCCTGAAAATTTTTGTCTCTTTCAAAAATACTGAACTTAAATACAACTTTTCTTTTTGAGTTACACTGTCCATAAACACACAGTTACAACCACACAAAATGTTTTTTCTAAATTTTATTTAGGGACCTCAAAACAAGCATTTCCATTGATATCTTTGGTGGAATATAATACCATGTCTGTCTACTATGTGTTGTGCACTTATATGCTAGAGAAAGTAACAAATAGGCGGTCAAATTTATAAAAGGTGGGACGAGATTTGTTCGGTGCCAACATAAACAGCTCCGTTCCTTTACAGGCCACATTACATGCCCGAGAGTGTACGGTATACTTGGCAACTGAGCAAGCGATAAAGGAAGTGGAATACGCTGGAATAATACAAGATTTAAAAGTAGGACAGTGAGGTATTCTCTAGGAAATGAAAATAAATACCAAAGCGTTTTACTTGGACAGCAGCGCTGTGTCGAATCCTGTACAACAGCAGCAGAAGCATTCCTTTGGGCATCGCGTCCAAAGAGAGGAATTCCACGGCCTCCTCCGACAAATCGCACAGTTCAACTTGGCACGTATGTATCTTCTGCTGCTTTCCCACAAACTTTTATACATGTGCTGGCATTATTGCGTAGTAATGCAACGCTTTCTTTTCTGTTTTCCACAACAAACTGTATTAGCATGTTATACTGTTCTAAAGCCACATGTGGGAGCGTCCAGATGTGTGTGCTTTAGACGCTAACGGGAGTCAAGTATATTCAAAACTTTAATTTTAGTAAAAGCCTAAAACAATATAACGATTCTCTTAAATAATGCTTTGATGAAATTCTAATAAAACTTTTAACTAACGAGGCAGGAATAACAAGCAAACCGTTAGCATACTGAAGGCCTGGGTTCAAATCCCATTCTATACTAATCTGACTGTTTTTATTACTTTCTCTACCCGTACTATGTACATAGTGTATAGAGCACGTATTGCACTGCACCCAAAATTCGATACCGAAGTTTTGATCAGAAATATATGACTTAGGGTCCCATGTATCCAAAAAAAAAAAAAAAAACATTTTCAGAAAAAGGTCCATGTGTGTGTTCATGTGACTCTGAACACGATAGCTCAAAATCGAAAATTCGGTAAAATAACAATATTAGTATTTCAGTTAAGTATCTTCCAGGGGTGCGACACGAAGATTTTGACAAAAATCCCCCGAACCCAAACTACCCTTTACCTGGAACTTTTTTCGAAAATTTTGATTTTATCAAAAATGTCTTTAACGAGTTTGATTAAAATATCATATATTAAAGATATTTAACTAACAATTAAAATGTATATCTTGAGTTTTCTAGTAAAAGCATCTGAAGACCTCTTTATTCTGTATGAATTTTTCGGAATGTTGCATAACTGCTAAACCGTAAGAAATGGACAAAACTTGTCACACATAAAATGCAGAGCACGTTAAAACACACAATTTATGTTATATACATTTTTCTCGTGGAGTCCATCATTTTGATTTATTCCTTGTTTTTGATTTCAACTTTAAAAAACATACTTTTCTCATACAGGAACTTGTTAATTCCTGCTCATACAAACAAATGAGCTTCAGGGACATAGAAACCAGCTTCTGACTGTCACTTTAACCTATGATACTCCCTTATTTCGCTTCTACTTACAAGGAAGCAAGTAATAAGACTATTTCTGCTGTATTTTGCTTTTCCTGTTGGTGAGGCAGGAGTTAATAAATCTAAAGCCTTAAAACTAAATATGTAAAGAATAAGCGTAGAAGGGGAAGAAGCTGAGGCGAGTAAATTCGCCCCCCCCCCAAACAGACACAATCTCGATTAGCATGAAGTAAATAGAAGCCTACGCATTTTAAATAATTTGTTGTAGAGAGGTAGAGAAAGTCATGTGAATGCAACACATCAGATTTTTTTCTCTAGAGCTACCTACTATGTACATGGTGTATCGAGATCGTTTTGTATTGCACCCAAAAAATAGTTACTGAGATTTCACCGGAATTATGCGTTTTACGGTCCCCAGTATCCAGGAAAGGTTGTAGAAAAAGGTCCGTGTGTTAAAAAACGATCGGTCGGTTAAATCCAAACGTAATATTTAGGATGCGATACAAACATTTGAAGTCAAATTTCCACACCCCAACTACCCTTCTTATGGAAAAAAATTTGGAAATTTCGATTTTCTCAAAAATGGCTTTAACGGTTTTTATTAGAATTTTGGAATTTCTGAGAAGAGCCTCTGAAGACCTATTAAATTTGGATGACTTTTGCTAAATGTTTGCATTGCTGCTAAAACATAACAGATAGACGAAAACTTACAACACGAAAGTGAAGATCCCGTTAAAACATTCAGTTTACATCATATACATTTTTTTGTGGAATTGACCATTTCCGAGGTAATCCTCGTCATTAGCTTCCGTTTTAAAGTGTTAAAAATCTTTTGCCATATTACCATTTTTAAGCTCCTGGTAATACAAAGAAATGGGCTTTCAATAACATGGCAACCAGTTTTTAAAACATTTGACTGTCACTTTATCCTAGTGCATTCCCTTCTACTTACAAGGAAGCAAGAAATAAGACAAATTCTGTCAATATTTATCATGAAATAGATAGAAGAATAAACCTTATAGATATAGAGTAAGTAGAGTGAATGGATTACATCAGTTTTTTTTTCCTACAACAAACAATTTTTATTTTTCCACAAACATTACAATAACTGTTTTTCGTAACAATTCTGCCACAAACAGTTTTATCAACATTCACTGCGACGACGATACGAAATTCTCAGCTGTTACATGTGATGCATTCCTAGTGAAAACAGCAAATCAGAAAGGGCTTAGTAACTCCTTTTTATGCCTGTTGGCCATGTCACTGGAAATTTCCTAAAGCCGCTGTAGTGCAGTACACCGCCGCTATTCGCACATTCACAGAGAATTAACAATGCGCGGCGTCAGAGAACCTTCCGAAAAGCACGCGTGCACTCGGGCGCATGTAACAATTACACCTGCGATGAGAAAAGAGCTTACACAGGTGTCCACTAACGTACTTGTGTAAAACTGGATACTAACAATCAGCTATGACTTGCACACATGTTCGGCAGCGTAGCCGCATATCTTAGTCACATGTGTGTGTGTGTGTGTGTTTGACAAACTGTGTATTTTAACAGCGACCAACAATTTTGTGTACTAAGTTTTTGTATATCTATTACGGTTTACCGGTTATGCAAAATGATTCAGAATGAAGTGGAGTTCTGAGGCTATTCCAGAAAATTCAACAAATATATTTTCTACGACGGAGAGTAATTGAGTAGTTTACGAGCTCATTTCAGATCGCAAACTTGATTTTTACGGAATCCACGTGCAAAGAAGTGCAGCAAGCGTAAAGTAATTTTGTTCCAACTTTACGATATTAGTGTGTATACATCAACAGACAAACAATTGCTGCACGATATAATGTTATGTTCAATATGTGACAAATATTCTTTCGCAGCAGCAGCTCTAAGGATACCATAATTCTCACAGAACAACAATAATATTGGTTTGTCACGGCCTGCTATAACCGTGCCATCATCGCGCCCGGCAATGCGAAATAAATAACCAACTATAACGCTTGGTGAATGGCTCAAACTTAACCTCAAATTTATTTAATTTTTCGTAGAAAAAACGTTGTATGATACGCGAGCATAAAGTTTCTTTTTGATTCTCGACTGCGTCTCGTTTCACAATATTCCCGCTCGAATAAAAAACCATAAATTATAAACAACTATTATTTGCAATGAAACATTTTAGAGACACGCAAGGTTTTCTTTAAGCGATTTTGGTCGAAATGTTGATTTTTGTTACTTTTGGTGCAGAAGACCTACCATACTTTAAAGATCATATTTGATTTTTGTTACTTTTGGTGCAGAAAACCTACCATACTTTAAAGATCATATTTGATTTTCCCAGGACGGATATAACACATAATTTAGACGTCATTTTAAAGCGTATCAATGGATAAATGAATCTCCATGTCAAACTTTAAAGTCATTTTCCTCAGGTAAACATTTCTAAAAATGCGTTTTTTGGATTCAAAACATGTATTTGATGTGACTCTCGGTACTGAATTTTGGGTGCATTACAATACCTTCTCTAAACACTATGTACATGGTACGTGTAGAAAAAGGAAAAACATAAACTGTGCGTTTTAACGCGATGTACATCTTTTCTGGGCAAGTCCCTTTATGGTTATGAAAGTCTCACAGAGACTATATTTTAGTTGTCACATTAATATGGAGCATCGTTAGGGCTATTTTTGAGAAGATGAGAATGTTAGGAGCCTGTTCATGTAAACAGTAAGTTTCGGTGGAAAGCTTTTCATGAAAAACTTCGAGTCGTATTCTTCCAAAATGTTGCACTTATATATTCAGATTCATATTTTGCTTATTCTTCATTTTTCGTTTGAAATTCACTGATAGACTCGCTCACGGACGTTTTTCTATTTTTACTTTATCTAGTCCGAATATAAAATGTACACAGGGGGTAGAGAAGGTATTGTATTCCACTAAAAATTGACATCGTGATTTTACCGGAAATATGTTTTTAGGTCCTCTGAGTCCGAAAAAATTATTTTTATTAACAGGTCTGTTTGTGTGTGTCTGTGGGCAGCACAGCTCAAAAAACTAAAAGATCCCTAAAAACCAAATTTGGTATTTAAGTTTAGTATGTTCCAAGGATGTAACACGAATATATTCAAGAAAATCTTCTGCCACCACTAACTAGCCTTTATATGGAAACATTTTGTTATTTTGTTATTTTCAAAAATGGCTCTAGCATTTTCATTAAAATACCGTAGGTATATTACAGATCTTTACATCACAAATAAACCGTATATTTTTAATTTTCTGGGAATAGTCGTTGAAAACCTCTTTATTCTGGATGAGCTTTAAATAATTCTGTAGAACGAAAGACAAAAGCTTACCATAAAAATCTTATGTGATTTATTCACATGACTTTCTCTACTTCTCTGCAACAAGTAGTTGTGAAAAGCTAATACTTCTATTTACTTCAAGCTAATCAAGAAAAAACCAGCAGAAATAGTCTTATTACTTGCTTCCTTGTAAGTAGAAGGCAGTAACATTGGTTAAAGTGATAGCCAAAAGCTGGTCGCTATGTGACTGAAGTTCCTTTGTTTGTATGGACACGAGGTGACAAATTCCTGTATGAGTTTTTAAATCTAAAACCAAAAACAAGGGATACCTCAAAAACGATCAACTCCGCGAAAAAAAAAAAAAAGAATACACATAGCATAAATTGTGTGTTTTACCGTGCTCTACATTTTTTGTGCGCTACGTTTTTCTATCTCTTACGTTTTAGAGTTACGTGTTCACAGTCAATGGGACACACACAAGGAGTCTGAAAATGCTTTTATTGGATAAAGGGGACCCTAAAACATATTACCGGTATCGAAATTTTAGGTGGAGTGCAATACCTTCTCTATACACTTTATACAAAGTACGTGTAGAGAAAGTATATATTATATAATTTATGTCATGCACGTTTTTACTTTCTCTATACGTACTATATACATAGTGTATAGACAAGGTATTGTAAATACACCTAAAAATTCGATACCGAGATTTCACCGGAAATAGATGTTTTGAGAACCCCTGAATCAAAATAAAAAGCATTTTTAGAAAAATGTCCATGTGTGTGTGTGTGTGTGTGTGTGTCTGTGGGCAGCATAGCTCAAAAATGCAAAGACCGTTAAAAACCAAACTTGGTATTTAAGTTTGGTATCTTCCAAGGTAGCGACACGAAGATTTTAAAGAAAACCCCCCACCCCAAACTACAGTTTACATGGAAAAAGTTTTGAAAATTTTGTTTTTTTTTAAAAATGGCGCTAACGATTTTGATTAAAATCTCGTATATTTAAGATACTTACTTGAAAAATAAAATGTATATCTTGAATTTTCTGGGAATGGCCTCTGAAAACTACTTTATTTTGGATGAATTTGACGGATTTTTGCGTAACATCTAAACTGTAAGGGACGGACAAAAACTTACCACATAGAAAATGTAGAGCACGGTAAAACACATAATTTATGCAATATGCATTTTTTTCTTGGAGGTTGTTGTTTTTAAGATATTCCTTGCTTTTAGTTTCAGCTTTAAAAACATAATTTTCTCATACAGGAATTTGTAAACTTCTGTCCATACAAACAAAGGAACTTCAGTCTAATAGAAACTAGCTTTTGACTATCACTTTAACCTATGCTACTCTCTTATTTCACTTTTACTTACAAGGAAATAAGCAATAAGACTATTTCTGATAATTATTTTTCGATTATCATTAATTAAATAGAAGAATAAGCTTTTTATCAGTAATTTGTTGCAGAGATGTAGAGAAAGTCATGTGAATGGAACACATAAGATTTTTTTCTTGTAGAGTTGACCATGTTCCAGATATTCCATACTATTGGTTCTCGTTTTAAAATACGGGAATTTATCAACTTCTGGCAATGCAAAGATTTGTTGTTTATTATGAGTTGCACAAGGTAGATAGAAGAGTCACCTTTTGGTAGAATATCTAGAGAAGGTCATGTGAATGCAACACATCAGAATTTGGTTTTAATTTGTTTTTACTCATTGGTTTCTGTAAAATCTTGACATCGAATGTTTTGATAGAATACAGTAGTTCCCCTACATATTTTATATAGACAAAGTAAAAAGCTTTCAAAATCTCATAAGAATGTAATCCGGCACAGTTTTGTATCTTATCAGATATAGATTTCCTTTCAAATGTAGTTTTTACTTTCTCTACACGTACTATGTACATAGTGTATTGAGAAGGTACGGGTATTACACTTCACCCAAAAATTCGATACCAAGGCTCCATCGGAAATATATGTTTTAGGGTCCCCTGTATCCAAAAAAACATTTTCAGAAAATGGTACGTGTGTGTGTGCGCCCGTGACCACGATAACTCAAAAACGAAAAGTCGGTAAAACACCAAACCTGGTAGTTAAGTTAAATATCTTCCAGGGATGCAACAGTAAGATTTTGAGAAATATCTCCCCACCACAAACTACACTTTACATGGAACTTTTTTTAGAAAAATGTTATTTTCTCAAAAATGAATCTAACGATTTTAATTAAAATATCATATATTAAAGATATTTATCTGACAAATAAAATATATATCTTGAATTTTCTGTGAATAGCCTCTGAAGACTACTTTATTATGCATAAATTTTACGTAAGTTTACATAACTGCTTAACCGTCAGTAATGGACAAAACTTACAAGAAGAAGAAAAAAAAAAAACGTACAGTACGCTAAAATACACAATTTAAGTTATATGCATTTTTTTCGTGGAGTTGATCGTTTTTTAGATATTCCTTGTTTTCGGTTTCAGCTTTGTAAAACGTAAAACATACCCTTCTCATACAGGAATTTGTCGACTGGTGTCCATACAAACAAAGGAACTTCAGTCACATAGCAACCAGCTTTTGACTATCACTTTAACCTATGCTACTCCCTTATTTCGCTTCTACTTACAAGGGGGCAAGTAATAAGACTAATTTTGCTAATTTTTTCTCGATTAGATGAAGTAAATAGAATAATTTGTTGCAGAGATGTAGAGAAAGTCATGTGAATGGAACACATCAGACTTTTTATATATTTTTTCTAGAGATTTAATGTTCCTATTTCAAGGTAAATTTGTGCGCATGCGTTGTCACGCAGTGTAATTGGAAAGCTGTTGAAATATCTTTAGTTTCAAGTTGCCACAGATTTGCCATCACTGCGCAGTCATTTGTTACTGAAAGGTATTAGTGATGGTTACGGAGGCGGCCAATCAACAGCCTTCTCTCTCCCTCTCTCTCTGATAAAACCTTTCAATGGTCAAACAACATACCTGATGTGTTACACTCACAAGACTTTCTCTAGCTACTCTACAAAGTTCTTACAAAAGAATATTCTTCTCTCTACACAATGCTAATCGAGATAAACATTAGCAGAATGTTCTTATTACTTAGTTCCGTATAAGTAGAAGGCAACTAAAGGAATGTGTTATGTTAAAGTGATAGTCAAATGTTTTAAAAGTTGTCATTGCAATACGCTAGTATGCTTGACCAGGAGTAGACGGACACTTCCCATTTGAGAAAAGTATAAGTATTTTAAAATTGAAAGTAATAACAAAAATATCTTGGAAAGGATAATTGCACAACAAAACTGCATAAGTTATAAAGCATGCATTTTAGCACTACATAACTGATTTATGTAGTAAATGTTTCTCTATTTCTTACGGTTTAATGAAAAATTTACCCTAAAGAACAGGTCTTCAGAAACTAGTCCCAGAAAATTCAAAGTGTATCTTTTTTTTAGTGATACAAATATCTACCTATAATATACGATTTTTTTTTTCATCAAAATGTTTAGAGCCATATTTTTTTTCAAAAATGTATCCTTATAAAGGGTAGTTTGAGTTGGGGAGATTTTTTAAAAACTCTTAAGAGTCACATCTTTGAGAAATAAAAAAGTCAAATACCAAGTTTGGAATTTAACAGCATTTTAGTTTTTGAGCTATGCTGTCCACAGACACACACGGACCTTTTTTAAAATGTATTTTTTGGATTCAGGGGATTTCAAAAATGTATTCCCAGTGAAAATGTTATCAAATTTTGGGGTGGAATACATTACCTTCTGTACACACTATGCACATACTATGTGTAGAGAAAGTAACTGCCTTTAATTTCTGCCGTGTTTCTAAATGAATGTGCGGCATTCCCTCGGAGTTAAATGATATTTAGTTCTGTGTTCTCTATCTCAAAAACGCGTTTAAATCTGATGAATCAGTTAATGTTCCAAATATTTAGAAAATGCCGCAACAATAAAACAAATTTTTGCCTTTTATTACATCAAATGGACGTTTTATCAACAAAGGCGAAATTAAACTAGAAGGTTACTGTGCAAATGTTCAATTTAATAAAACAGAAATTAAATTCCCATCCTCTTCATTCTAATCCAGGTAAAAACAGATGAAAATCTGATGTGGCGTCTTCATATGACTTTTTCAACCTTTTCAGACAACGGAAATTAATTTTTTATCTACATAATGCTAATCGATATAAACACTAGCATAAATTAATTTATTTCTTAGTTCCTTGTAAGTTATGAGTTTCTTTTTACTTTCTCTATACGTACTCTGCATATAGTGTTAATTTTATGTCCATTATCATGAAGTGGATAGAAGAATAAGCTTTTTAACAATAATTTGTTACAGAGATGTAGAGAAAGTCATGTGAATGGAACACATGAGATATTTTAATGTGTTTTTTATTTTGGTCTTAACGTCTTTTAACCTGGTTGGTCTTAACGGACGAAGAATGAAATTGGTGAAATGATACTCAAATGTTCTCGGGGTCCACGGAGCTTAAAGTTACTCGACATTCGTCTTCTCAGGATAAGAGAAAACCTTATCCGGATAATTCACCCTAAGCGAGATTCGACCTCGCGACTTGTTGAGTGTGACGGAGATACGCTAACCCCTCTCTACCCAGGCGGGCATTACATTTTTGTGCTACTTCTTACGGTTTCCAGCTCTCAGATTAAACAGGTCTTTAGAGGCCATTACCAAGAATTTCATTGCCAAGAGGGTAAATAAAACACGGCATTTTAAGTAAAACTGTTAGAACCATTTTTCAGAAAATTCTAAAATTAGTAAAGTGTACTTTGGGGTAGTGAAACTTTTTTGAGTCGCATACTTGCAAGACTACTAAAGTTAAATACCAATGTTATTTAATAGTGTTTCCTTTTTGACTTATGTTGTCCAAAGATATACTGTCCTTTTTCTAATAATCTTTTTTTTTTTATTCAGTATTTCATTCAAATCATTTATTTCCAGTGAAACCTCAGTATCGAATTGTTGGGTGGAATGCAATATCTTATCTACCCACATTATTTACCTGCTACAGAATAAAAAGAAATAAGTCACCATAAGAAACAAGCTTTTAAGGGTTGGTCGCTATGTGATACTCTAAAATACGGTTCTCTCTCATGATCACGAGAAAAAATGTAAAGTATTTGAAATTGAAACCCGTAATAAAGAATAGATAAGCTGCACGATTTAAACGAGACTAGCTTTTACCTGTCATCCACAATAAACACGACTTCAGGGGCTGTTCGCAAAAAAGGGCAAATAGCTTTGGAGAACATTACAGGCAGCAAATTCTTCTTTCTCTACACGTACAATGTAAATGGTGTAATTATCAGGTATTGAATTCCACCCAAGAATCCTGTAGCGTGATTTCACCGAAATACATGTTTTGATACTCCCTGAATTAAAGAAAAGCACTTTTAGAAAAATGTCCCTGTGTTTGTGTCTGTGGGCATTATAGCTCAAAAAGGAGAGGCTCGTTAAATACCAAATTTGGTATTGAAGGTTGTGTTTTTCTATGGATAAGACATATTACTTAGTTCCTTATAAGTAGAATGGAAATAAAGGAATGCACTAGGCTAAAGTGATAGTCAAATGTTTTAAAAGCTATGCTATGCGATTGTCATTGCAAATCGCTTCTTTCCTTGACCAGGATCAGAACAAAAGAAAAACGGACACTCCCGTCTGAGAAAAGTATAAGTACTTCATAATTGAAGCTAAAAACAAGGAATACCTTGAAAACGATAAGCTACACGAAAAAAAAAATGTATATATCATAACTTGTGTATTTTAACAAGATCTACATTTTTTGTAAAGTAAGGTTTTGTCTATCTCTTACGGTTTACTAGTTATACTAAATTACGCAACATTCATCCACAATAAACACGTCTTTAGAAGCTATTCCCAGAAAATTCAAGATATACATTTTATTTGTCAAGTAAATATTTGAATTATACGAGATTTTAATCAAAATCGTTAGTCATTTTTAAGAAAATCTAAATTTTCGAAATGTTTTCCATGTAAAGTGTAGTTTGGGGTGGGGGGATGTTCTTCAAAATCTCCGTCTCGCATCCTTGGAAGATACCAAACATAAATACCAAGTTTGGTTTTTAACGGTCTTTTAATTTTTGAGCTATGCTCCCCACAAACACACACACGAACATTTGTCAAAAATGCCCTCAAAACATGTATTTCCGGTGAAATCTCGGTATGGAAAATTTGGGTGCAATACAATACCTTCTCTATACTCTATGTACATAATACGTATAGAAAAAATAATAAATTTTCTAAAATTGTAATTTTTCAAAAAGGGCTCTATGATTAAATACCGTATATTATACCACAATTAAAATGTACCCACATATATCCATAACAATAGTTTTAAGTGTTTAACCGCTTTGGTGTTTCATCAATTAATTAAATATTTCAAATATAAGAATTTCCAATCAATGAGTCCACAATACTTTAGAATAAATACTTCAGAAAACTTCTCCATTTTGCATATCTAGTAAACCGTTAGAGATGGACAAAAACTTACTGCACAAAATATGTAGATCTTGTTAAAACACACAATTTGTCATATGCAGTTTTTCATAGAAATTATGAATTTTCCGTTTCCGAGATATTTAAAGTATTTAAACAATTTGACAGGGAATTTGTCAACTTCAGCTTTTGAAACGTTTGACTATCACTTTATCCTAGTGTATTCCCATCTACTTACAAGAAGCAAGTAATAAGACAATTTCTGTTAATGTTTATCTCTATTTATATGAGGCAGAGGGAAGCGTAAGTTATTTAAGAATAATTTGTTACACAGATGTAGAGAAAGCCATATCAACGGAAAACGTCAGATTTTTTTTTACCTTCTCTACACGTACTATGTACATAGTGTATAGAGAAAGTATTGTAAAGCACCAAAATTAGATATCGAGATTTCATCGGAAATACATGTTTTGGGTTCTCCTAAATCCAAAAAAAGCATTTCTGGAAAAAGGTCCGTGTGTGTATGTATGTGCGCAGCATAGCTCAAAAACGAAAAGACCGTTTAATACCAAATTTTGCATTCAAGCTTGATATCTTGCAAGAATTCGACACGAAGATTTTCAAGAAAATCCCCCCACCCCCAAGTACACTTTACATAGAACTTTTTTTCGAAAATTTTGATTTTCTCAAAAATGGCTCTAACGATTTTGCTTATGATATATTAAAGATATTTATGTGACAAATAAAGTGTATATCTTGAATTTTCTGGGAATAGCCTCTGAAGACCACTTTATTCTGGATGCATTTTACGGAATTTTGTATAGCCGCTAAACCATAAGGTATTGACAAAATCTTACCACACAAAAATGTAGAGCACGTTAAAACACACACTTTATGTTATATACATTTTTCCTCCGGTGTTGAACGTTTTTGAGATATTCTTTGCTTTTGGTTTCTGGTTTAAAACACGTATACTTTTCTCATGCAGGGATTTGTCAACTCGTGTCCATACAAACAAAGGAACATAGCAACCAGCTTTTGACTATCACTTTAACCTATGGTACTCCCTTATTTCACTGAACAATAATTTGTTACACAGTTGTGGAGGAAGTCATGCGAATGGAACGCATCAGATTGTTAGAGGGTTCCACTTCAGTAGTAGAGTACACTTAAAGAGTTACCAACTTTTGTATTTAAAAGTAACATTGCTTTACAGGAACATTATTAAAAATTATGAAATGCTCCATTCATATGAATTTCTCTGTCCGTTTTTCAACAACATATTGTTAGAAAGAATTAAATATCCGCATTTACTTGTAGATAAAAAGCGACGAGGGGAAAAACGCGACCATCAAATTCTTTGATGGGCGCTCCCTATTTGATAGCTTTGAAATCCAATCCGCTTTGCATGATCCCGAGGAAAAAAAAAAAAAGTGAAAAAACTATTTTTCAGTTAAAAAGGGATAAAGTATCTGACATTTCATACCCACTGTAATTAATGTCTTGGACATTGCTAGTGCCAAAAAATTGTATGTGTTCCATTCACATGACTTTCTCTACATCTCTGTAAGAAATTGTTAATACGCTTATTGTTCTCACTATTTCAAGATACCCAAGGTAAACATTATTAGAAACTGCCTAATTACTTAGTTCCTTATAAGTAGAAGGGAATACACTAGGCTAAACCGACAATCAAATGTTTTAAAATATGGTTGCTATGGGATTGAAATCCGGTTCTTTGAGGAGCTAGGAGTTGACAATTTTCCATGTAAGGAAAGTATTTTAAAATTAAAGCTTATAACAATGAATATCTAAAAAATTTGACGTATTACATTTCTCACATGATTTTCTCTACATCTCTGCAACAAGTTATTGTTAAAAAGTTTATGCTCCTGTTCACTTCATGCTAATCGACAAAATTAGCAGAAATAGTCCTATTACTTGCTTACGTGTAAGTAGAAGCGAAATAAGGGAGTACCATAGGTTAAAGTGATAGTCAAAAGCTGGTTGCTCTGTGACTGATGTTCCTTTGTTGGTTTGGACAGGTTTTGACAAATTTCTGTATAAATAAAGTTAAGTTTTTCAATGCTGAAATCAAAAACAATCAACTCCACGAAAAAAAATTCACAACATAAATTGTGTGTTTTAACGTACTCCACATTTTTTGTGCGGTAACTTTTTCTCCATCTCTTACGGTTTAGCAGTTATGCAAAATTCTGTAAAATTGACCCAGAATAAAGTAGTCTTCAGGGGCTACTCCCAGAAAATTGCAGGTGTACATTTTATTTGTCAGGTGAATATCTTTAAATTACGATATTTTAATCAACATCGTTAGAGCCATTTTTGGAACCATCAAAATTCTCAAAAAACGTTCTATGTAAAGGGTAGTTTGGGGTGGAGGGATTTTTCCCAAAATCTTCGTGACGTATCCCTGGAAAATACCAAACTTAAACAACAAGTTCGGTATTTTACCGATTTTTCGTTTTTGAATTATCGTGTCCACAGACACACAGGGATCTTTTTCTGAAAATTATTTTTTTGGATACAGGAGACCCTTAAGCATATATTTCCGGTGAAATCTCGCTATTGAATTTTTGGGTGCATCACAATACTTCTCTATCCCTATGTACATATGGGGCTAGAGAAAGAAAAAATGATATGACGCTAATAGTGTGTTTTAACGACAAGTACGTTTTTGTCTGTCTTTTACTGGTTATGCGAAATTCTGAAAAGTCATTCCGAGTAAAGAGGTCTTCATTCCCAGAAGTGTAATCTATACATTTTATTTCTCTTTAACTTACAGTATTTAAATCAAAATCGTTAGATCCATTTTTTACGGTAATCAATGTTTTCCATGTAAGGGGTAATTTGAGTTGGGGGGGATTTTTCAAAAAATCTTTTTGTGCGCCCTTATAAGATATTAAACTCAAATACCAAGTTCGGTATTTTACCAGTTTTTCAGTTTTGAGTTAATCACAGGAACACACGGACCCGCGCAAACACACAACCTGACGTTTTTCTAAAAATGCTTTTATTGATACAGGACACCCTAAAACATATATTTCCGGTGAAATTTCGGTATCGAATTTTTGGATGGAATGCTACATCTTCTCTATACATTAAGTACATATTACTGCAGAGAAAGTTAAAATATAAATTATATGCTTAACCAGATATATATTTGTAGCAAGATGTTGTCTATGACTTACGCATTATAAATTATAACAATTTCATTCAAAAGGGCTATTGATAGAAAATTTAATATTTACAAGACCTCAAAGTGTCTTAAATATATGCTTATTTTAATCAAAATCAACAGAGCCGTTTTTGGGAAAACATTTTCAATATTTTTCATGTCAATTTTAGTTTAGGGTCGAGGAATTTTGTTTAAAAGCTTCGTGTAAATATATCTAATATGGTTATTTTAATATGAACCATTAGAAGCATTTTTGAGAAAACTTTTCAAATATTTTTCCATATAAAGGGTAGTTGGGGTGTGGGGGTTCTCCTGAAAATCTTCGTGTCCCATCTTTGGAAGAGTCTAAACACATATGCCAAGTTTGGTATTAAGTGCGATTTCCGTTTTTGAGTTATGCTGCCTACAAACACACACGCACCTTTTTCTAAAAATATTCTTTTGAACACAAGGGACCTCCAAAGATGTTTCCAGCGAAACCTCAACGTCAAATTTTGGGTGGAATGCAATATCTTCTCTAACTACTATGTGCATACGTATTTGAGAAGGTAAACAAAGAAAACATATGTGAATAAGGTATGACCAAAGTTGTTTTTTGTTTTTTCCTCTACAAATTCAGTTTTGTTTATTAAAATCTGTTTGCCGTAGGTATTTAGTTTCAAATCTGGATCGTCTATGTGTGTCTCTCCTACGGCTTAACAGAGTACAGGCTGTTCCCAGAAAAGTCAAAATATAGAGTATATTTGTGATGTAAATATATTTAATTGCGTCATTTTAATCAAAACTGCTAGAACCAATTTTGAAAAATGTTCAATGTAAAAGGTAGTTGGGGGTGCGGGGATTTTATTCTTTATCTTTTTGTCGTATCCTTTGCAGATATTGAGATTAGATACTTGATATGTAACCGAATTTTCGTTTTTCAGCCATGCTGTCCACAGACACACACACATACGGACTTTTTTTCTAAAAGTGCTTTTTTTGGACTAAGGGACTCCAAATTATATATTTCCGATGATATCTCGGTATCGAATTTTTTAGTGAAATACAATAGTTTCTCTATCCATTATTTACATTGTATATACAGACTAGAGAAAGGAATAGAGCTCGATAAAACACACAATTTATCTCTTGTAGTTTCTTATTCAGAGTGGACCATTTTGTGGATATTCCTTTATTTGGTTCCAGGTTTAAAATACCTCTACTTCTGTCATACGGGAATTTGATAACTTAAAGAAACGGATTTCAATTTCATAGCAACCAGCTTCTAAAACTGTCAGTTTATCCCAGTGTATTTCCTTATTTCTCTCCTACTTACAAGGAGGCAAGTTATATGACAATTTCTGCTAATGTTTATCTGATAAGCATATAGTAGAAGAATACGCTTTTATTTTTCGCTTAACGTCCTTTAACCTGGTTGGTCATATCGGACGATGAATGAAATTGGTGAAATGATACTCAAATGATCTCGGGGCCCATGGAGCTTAACGTCCTTTAACCTGGTTGGTCATATCGGACGATGAATGAAATTGCTGAAATGATGCTCAAATCATCTCGGGGTCCATGGAGCTTAAAGATACTCGACATTCGTTTTCTCAGGATAAGGGAAAACACCGAAAAAAACCCGTATTCGATTAATTCACCCTAAGTGAGATTCGAACCCGTGACTTGTTTGAATGTGAGGCAGACACGCTACACCCACACGCGGGCTAATACACTTTTTAGGAATAATTGTAACGGATATTTAGGGAAAGTCATGTAAATGGAACACATAATTTTGTTCAATCGATTTCAAAGCATATATTTCCGGTAAAATCTCCCTATCAAATACTTCCTCTACTTACTAAATGTAGCAGAGAATGTTATAAAATGTCTTAAGAATAATTAAACAGCACTAATAAATGACAGCGAGTAGAGAAGACACAAATATTTTTTGTGGCAATCTCTGACATAGCGATTCGCTCTCGAAAAATGTGACTCCCCATAGTTTGCTGTATCGTAAACCGAAATGTTTGATAAAAGTTTATCTAGATTAACAACAAGACAGCGTTTACTACAAATGGTATTGTTGACAATGGAGCACCGGTGGAATGCGATGGCGGGGGAATCCCAGGAAAACCCGCTTTGAGATCGAGTGGTCTAACCTCTCGGTCACCTGCAGGCCCATACAGACGATAGAGGTGTAAGAATAGTTTGTATGAGAATGAGTAGAGAAGAACATGTGAATGTAACACAACCAATTAATGCTATTATTTTAAAAATAATAATAATAATAATAAACACAATAGTAATAATCATAAAAATAATGATGATAATAATAATAAGCAATAATAATAACAACTTTACTTTTATTATTTTACCCATAAGAGCCGCCGTAAGAGTCGCAATAAATTTATAGGACCCTAAACCGCAAAGCGCAGGCGAGGGATCCCTTTGTGGATAAGATATCATTTTCTTGGTGCTAAATTATTAATTTGTCCTTACGCGTAGGTCGTTGTACGGAAATTTATATTTGAAGCACAAGTTAAACGTCACAGAACGAAACAAAAGAGAAAAGTAAAAGAAATGAAACAGAAAAAAATGACATTCTCTAGAAACTATTGTTACAAAAGTTTATACTTCTATCAGCTTAATGATAATAGAGATATGCATTAACAGAAGGTGTCTTATTACTTGCTTCCTTGTGTATAGGAGGGAAATAAGGGACTGCCATAGGTTAAAGTGATAACCAAAAGCTGGTTGCTATGTGACTGAAGTTCCTTTGTTTATATTCACAAAAGTTGTCAAATTCCTGTTTGAGAAAGGTATAAGTTCTTCAAAGCTGAAACCAAAAACAAGGAATATCTAAAAAACGATAAACTCGACGAAAAAAATGTTTCTGTTATAAATTGTGTGTTTTAAAGTGCTCCACATTTTTTGTAGTACGTTTATGTCCATCTCTTACGGTTTAGCAGTTATGCAAAAATCCGTAAAATTGATCCAGAATAAAGTAGTCTTCAGCGGCTATTCCCAGAAAATACAAGATATACATTTTATTTGTCAGGTAAATATATTTAACATACGATATTTTAATCAAAATCGTTGGAGCCATTTGCAAGAAAATCAAAATTTTCGAAAAAGTTCCATGTAAGGGTACTTGGGGGTAGGGGGATTTTCTTGAGAATCTTCGTGTCGCATCCCTGGAAGGTACCAAACTTAAATACCACGTTTGGTATTCAACGGTCTTTTCGTTTTCGATGCTATGCTGTCCACAGACAGACACACGGACACACCGACCTTTTTCTGAAAATGCTTTTTTTGGATTTAGGGAGACCCAAAACATGCACTTCCGGTGAAATCTCGGTATCGAATTTTTGGGTACAGTACAATATCTTCTATACACACTATGTAGGGAAAGTATAACTGTAAGCAGCCTTAAATCCAAACAAAGCATGTTATGGAAATGGCTAATCCAAGAAAAAATTGTGCGTTTTAAGAGGATCTACTACACTCTTACGGTTTACCAGTAGTTCAGATGAACTCTTCAGAGAATATTCCCAGAAAATTAAAATTATACATTTTCTTTGTCTTAGATGTATTTTAATTAAAATCGTTAGAGCCATTTTTGAGAAAATCGAATAATTTTGGAAAGTCTTCCATGTAAAGTGTAGTTTCGAGTGAAGAGATTTTTTATAACGATACTAAACCCAAATAAGTGTGCCGTATTTTACCAAATTTTCGTTTTTATTTTCTATACGCGTATTTTTCCCATAGTGTATAGAGATAGTATTGTATTGCATTCAAAAACTCAATGCCGAGATTTCACCGGACATAAATGTTTTTAAACTCCTGAATCCAAAATATCTGTGTGCGGCCTGTGGACAGCATAGCTCTAAAACCAAACTTGGTATTTAACTTCAATGTCTTCCAAGGATGCGACACGAAGATTTTCAGAAAAATCCCCCCACCCCAAACCACCCTTCCGATGGGAAAATTTGAAATATTTTGAATTTTTCAAAAATGGTTCTAACGATTTTGATTAAAATGTCATATTAAACCTGTTTCTATGACATACACAAGTTTGTGTTTATTTCCTTGGAAAAATGCCTCTGAGGACATCTTTATTCGGAATGAATTTTTCGCAACTGGTAAATCACAAAGGCATAGACAAAAACTTGGTGCACAAAAAATGTGATCTCGTTAAAACACTCAATTTATGTTACATTTTTTCGTAGAGTTGACTGCTTTTTAGATATTCCTTGTTATTGGTTTCAGTTTTAAAATACATATTTTCTCATACTGGAATGTGTCAACTCCTGGCCATATAAGGAACTTGAATCACTAAGCAACGAGATTTTAAAATATTTACAAGGAAGCAAGTAATAAGATTGTTTCTGCTAATTTTTCTCGATTAGCGTTAAATAAATAGAAGCATAAGATTTTTAACAATAATTTGTTGCAGAGAAATTCATGTGAATTGAACCCATAAGGGTTTTTAAAAAATTGTCACAATTTGAATTCGATTCACTTTGCAAAGGGCAGTCACAAAACATAAATAGAGCTGAAACGAAAAATTACTTCCCGTTTGAAAAACATTGAAGCCAGTGGGTTATAAAGAATATTTAGGGAAAATCTACGTGATCTCAGCTGTGTGTTTTATCAAGATGTACACATCTTGTGCGGTAAGTTTTTGTCTATCTGTTACGGTTTGCCAGTTATACAAAAGTCATCCAGAGTGAGAAGTTCTTCCCAGAACATTCAATCAAAATGGTTAGAACCATTTTATGTAAAGTGTAGTTTGGGGCCGGGACATTTTTCTAAAAATCTCCGCGTCGCAACTTGGAAGACACTGAAAGCGCCGCATTTGATCACATTTTCGTTTTTACCGTATAGACAAGGTTTAGTATTGCATCCAAAAATTCGAAACTGGAAATACATGTTTTGAGACCCCCTGAATCCAAAATGCCCTTTTGTGTGTATCTTCCAAGGATGCGACATGTAGATTTTCGAGAAAATCCCCCCAAACAACAACTACCCTCAACATAAATTTTTCAAAAAATTCCGTTTTCTGAAAAATGCCTTTAACGATGTTCATTAAAATATTTATATGACAAATAAATCGCATACATATTTAGCATTTTCTGAGAACAGCATTTGAAGACATGTTTACTATGGACGAATTGTGCGGAATTTTGCATAACTGGCAAACAGTAAGAGACAGACTAAAATGTAGATTTAGTTGAAATACACAATTTATGTTAAAAACGGTCAACTCCGCGAATAAAATGTACGTATACGAGATATTCCTTATCAATTCTTGGTCACGCAAACAAAGGAACTTCAATCACATAGGGATGGCTTATAAATATTTGACTGTCACTTTAACCTATGGTACTCCCTTATCTCCCTTCTACTTACAAGGAAGCAAGTAATAAGACTATTTCTGTAATTTTTTTACCCGATTAGTATGAAGTAAATAGAAGAATTAGCATTTTATCTTTAATTACTTTCTCTACACATATTATGTACATAGAGTATAGAGATGGTATTGTAATGCACCTAAAAACGAGATTTCACCGGTAATATATGTTTTGAGACCCCCTGAATCCAAAAAATGCATTTTTAAAAAAATGCCCGTGTGTGTGTGAGTGGGCAGCATAGCTCAAAAACGAAAGACCGTTGAATACCAAACTTGGAATTTAATTTTGGTATCTTCCAAGGATGCCATACGAAGATTTTCAAGAATATCCCCCAAGCTACCCTTTGCATGGAAATGTTTTCGAAACTGTTGATTTTCTCAAAAATGACTAACGATTTTGTTTAAAATAATGAATATTAAAGATATTTACCTGACAAATAAGAAGCATATCCTGAGTTTTCTGGAAATAGCCTCTTTATTCTGGATCAATTTTACGCAATTTGGCATAGCTGCTAAACTGTAAGAGATGGCCAAAAACGTATACACAAAAAATGTAGAGTACGTTAAAACACACAATTTATGTTATATACATTTTTTTTTTCGTGGTGTTGATCGTTTTTGAGATATTCCTTATTATTGGTTTCAGCTTTGAAAAACTTACACCTTTCTCATACAGGAATTTGTTAACTCCTGTCCATATAAACAAAGAAACTTCAGTGACATAGCAACCAGCTTTTGACTATCACTTTAACCTATAGTACTCCCTTATTTCGCTACTACTTTCAAGGAAGCAAGTAATAAGACTATTTGTGCTACTTTTTTCTCGGTTAGCATGAAGTAAATAGAAGCATAAGTCTTTTAACAATAATTTGTGGCAGAGATGAAGAGAAAAACATGTGAAAGTAACACACAACATTTTTGCGTGGAATATCTATTGTATATGCGCCCTAAAGAAGGTAAAATGTTCCCAGAGTTAATGTGTTTGTGTGTAAACTGAATAGGTGCAGATGGTTAACCGCCGGAGCGATAATGTAAACCACAAAACAAGACTCAGAGGGACTTGTTGACTCACCAGGATCGTCGTCGCTGTCCCAGTTCGCCCTGCAGGATCTCCCCAACATGAGCAGGAACATGGAAGCGATGACAAGGAGGTTTGTTTTGAGGGGCCTAACCTCGACAACGACTCTGCTGCTGGACATCGTGGACTGTCAATTCAAGCGACGACAGATCTGGTCACTTTGCACACTCACACGTACAACATGCTCGAGTACCTTTCTCTGCCACACGAACCTGTCACACTCCCACTTATAGTCGACATACACCTATCATTGTGTGTTTGGTTTTTCGTAAACAAATATGTCAGTGTTTTCTGTTGTAAAATATTTTAATTTTAAAAAATTATAAGGAACTGTCCCTGTTTGACCAATTCAAGTTACGTAAAGTTGTGGTAAACAAAAACAGGAAACGGTATTTACGTCTTTTTTCTTCTAACTGAAGGTATTTTAAAATTAACCACCATTTTTATCACTTGAGCTGTTTTAATTTCAGGCTATAGTAAAGCTAAAACAGTAATTTTGTAAGCCTATAAATATTTTCACTGCTTGACAAGCTTTAAGGAATGTATTTGGTAAATGCATGTTTACCTCACACTGTAATAAAATATTTAATCATAACTCATCAACACTTTTTTTTTTTCCTATTGTTTTTGTTCTTTTAAGTGTCGAAGATTGGCCTCGCGCGCGTCGCGATATTCAACTGTTCGCCACTACGTGAGGTCGGCGTCGGCTACTGTACTGAGGTCTAAGCCGGCGCTCACGTCCCCCAAGCATCGGGTTGCGTGTTCGGGTGTTTCCGTCGCCCCGAACTTGCCCGAAGTTGGGGTAGTACTTGAACAGCGGTATGCAACCGCAGCGCAGCGGACTTTACTGAAAGTGAATTTATTGGCTACGGATCTGTGAAATTTCAAACTTGTGTACCTGAGTCTGTCCGATCCTATAATATTGAATACCTGCACACCACATGTGAATGTACATGCATTTTACTCACTGCCTACAGTTAGATTCTGTACCTGAGCCTGTCTGATCCTATAGTATTGAATACCTGCACACCACATATGAATGTACATGCATTTTACTCACTGCCTACAGTTAGATTCTGTACCTGAGCCTGTCTGATCCTATAGTATTGAATACCTGCACACCACATATGAATGTACATGCATTTTACTCACTGCCTACAGTTAGATTCTGTACCTGAGCCTGTCTGATCCTATAGTATTGAATACCTGCACACCACATGTGAATGTACATGCATTTTACTCACTGCCTACAGTTAGATTCTGTACCTGAGCCTGTCTGATCCTATAATATTGAATACCTGCACACCACATGTGCCTGTACGCGCATTTTACTCACTGCCTACAGTTAGATTCTGTACCTGAACCTGACTGATCCTATAATATTGAATACCTGCACACCACATGTGCCTGTACGTGCATTTTCCTCACTGCCTACAGTTAGATTCTGTACCTGAGCCTGACTGATCCTATAATATTGAATACCTGCACACCACATGTACCTGTACGTGCATTTTCCTCACTGCCTACAGTTAGATTCTGTACCTGAGCCTGACTGATCCTATAATATTGAATACCTGCACACCACATGTGCCTGTACGTGCATTTTACTCACTGCCTACAGTTAGATTCTGTACCTGAGCCTGACTGATCCTATAATATTAAATACCTGCACACCACATGTACCTGTACGTGCATTTTCCTCACTGCATACTGTTAGATTCTGTACCTGAGCCTGACTGATCCTACCTGCAGTTAAATGGCGAGCTCTGGTCTACTGGGCCACATTCGCTACAAATCCGATGTGTGACTTTCACATGACTTTCTTTACACTGCAACAAACTGTTGTTATAGATGCTTATTCTTCCATCTGCTTCATTTCAGTCGAGATAAAATGTAACAAAAAAGGTCTTATTACTTAGTTAATTGTTTGCACAAGGTTAATAAGCGATAATATAATATTTTACGTAAACAAAAACAAATGACAATTTCACATTTAAGAAAATTATAAGTATTGGGAAATTTAAAGCAATAACAAGGGATATCTGGGAAAGCGTTAACTCCGTATAAAAATTTATTTGATAACTTGTGTAGATGGTAAAGCAAAGAAAAAGAGCCAACTATCTTTACATGGAAAATGTTGGATATTCTTCATTCTCTCAAAAGTGGCTGAAGATGTTTAAATAACAAAATGTTGGATTTCCTAGGAGCTGCCTCTTCATGTTTACGTAACTGGCAAACCGAAAACACACAAGTTATGTCAAATGCACTGTTTTTACTATACGTATAATTTCTCTAGTACATAGAGTAGGCATTCTATTCCCCTCAAAAATGCTATACCGGCATTTCACCGCAAATACATGCATTAGCTCCCCTGGATCCAAAAAAGGCATTTTCAGAACAAGGTGCGTGTGAACTCAAAACAAACTTGTTATCTCAGGTCACTATATCCCAAGGACACGAACATATTCAGCTACATTTTTTGGAAATACTCGATTTTTTCAAAAACGACTAACGATTTTGATTAAAATGCTTTATATTAAAGATTTATATATGCTTTGTAAAATGTACATCCTGAATTTCTTAGGAAGAGCCTTTTCATTGTGAAGGAATTCCGCACAACAGGTAAACCGTATGAGATGGACATAACTGCTACTCCAAAAATGTAGTTCCGCCTCAGTAGCGTATGTGCCTCACATTCAACAGGTCGCGAGTTCCAATCTCGCTTAGGGTGGTGAGTTACTCGGCTTACTTTCTCTACACGTACTATGTGCATAGTGTATAGAGAAGGTATTGTAATGTACCCAAAAATTCAATACCGAGATTTCACCGGAAATACATGTTTTCGGTCTCCCTGAATCCAAAAAAAGCATATATACAAAAAGCTCCGTGTGTGTGTGTCTGTGTGTGTATCTGTCCGTCTGTGGACAGCATACCTCAAAAACGAAAATATCTTTAAATACCAATTTCGTATTTAACTTTAGTATCTTCCAAGGATGTGACACGAAGATTTTCAAGAAAATGTCCCCACCCACAACTACCCTTTATATGAAACTTTTTTCGAAAATTTTGGTTTTCTCAAAAATGGTTCTAACGATTTTGATTAAAATGTCGTATATTAAAGATATTTACCTCACAAATAAAATGTATATCTTGAATTTTCTGGGAATTGCTTCTAAAGACTACTTTATTCTGGATGAATTTTACGGAATTTTGCATAACTGCTAAACCGTTAAAGATGGATAAAAACTTACCACATAAAAATGTTGAGCACATTAAAACATACAATTTATGTCATAGATATATTTTTTCGTGGAGTTGATCGTTTTTGAGATATCCCTTGTTTTTGTTTTCAGCTTTCTCATACAGGAATTTGTCAAACATACAAACGACCGAACTTTAGTCACATAGCAACCAGCTTTTGATTATCACTTTAACCTATGATACTCCTTCTACTTATAGGAAATCAAGTAATAAGACTATTTCTGCTATTTTTTTCTCAATTAGCATGAAGTAAATAGAAGAATAATCTTTATAACAATAAGTTGTTACAGAGATGTAGAGAAAGTCATGTGAATGGAACACAAGATTCTTCCAGTGGTTTTCCCTTATCCTGAGAAGATGAATGTCGAGTAACTTTAAGCTCCCTGGACCCCGGTATCTTTTCACCATCTGGCCAACCAGGTTAAAGGACGTTTAACTATAAAGATGTTAACACACATAGCCACTCCCGAGATGGTACGCGCCGTGGTCACTCCACTCTCTAGACCGTTCGGTTTCAAACCCATGATACTGTATGGGACTTATGGTGGACAAAGGAACGTGCTTTCTCCGGTTCCCATCGCATTCCACCGCTGCTCCATGTTTCATCAGTGTGCGGTTCCACAAGCAGTAAAAACTTCCGAGATATTCTCTGCCCTTGGTTTTGATTTTAAAACACTCGGTACTTTCCTCAAACACGAAGTTTTCATCCGTTTTAAATCTCTTTTGTTTTACTGTTGGCCATGAAAATAGCACCGTACCTCAATTTCATTCGCACGGTGACAGCTTTTAAAAGACGTCATTGTTAGTTTATCCTAGTATATAGAACAATAGTTTTATAGGAATAATTTGTGTACAGAACAGGTAGAGAAAATTATGTGAGTGGAGATACTAGCATTTTTTATTAAGCAGACCTCAAAATAAATATTTATGTGGAATCTCGACTTCAAATTTTTGGATGGAATACAATATTTCTCCTACTCATCAAAATAGCACAGAAATAAAATTTGCATCTCCTATTGTTAGGATAAACTGGAAGTCAAGAATGGAATAAGCTTTTGCAGGAAGCGCTTCAAGAAGGGTCGAGGAACTCTGTAACCGATTCTTGTGCATTAAATTAGTACAGCTATCTAGTGGCAAAGATTTGAACTATACACTTGTTGCTCAGAGCTGAAATGAAATGGTTTCACGTCAAAATATATCGGCATTAATTAACATTTCCTCTTGAACGTCAAGATGAGAACGTTCTTGTGAGACTCAGCCACAAAGTTGCTTTAACCAGCTTGTAGAGCAAGCGCTACGCTTAGATTAGCTTTTACTTTCTCTAGCACGTACTACGAGGGCATCCAGAAAGTGGCAGACGATTGACATAACTAAATAATAACGAAAGTTATCAACACAAAACTTGATTTACAAAGTTACACTACCTTACTTTATTTCTCAATGTAACCGTCATTGCTATCAAGGTGTTTATTGTCACGTGGTACCGGTTTTTCAACGCAAATGTTATACTTTTCAACCGCAAAAGATCTTATTCGTTTTGTTGAATGCACACAACATTCGCCAAATCGAATTTTATAACCAAATAACACAAGTGTATAGTGATAATGCAATGAAGGAGTCTTCAGCCAGGAAATGACACAATTTACGACACGAGTAATCAAGGAAGAACATAACAGTGTGTACGATAAAGACCGAAGTGGAAGTTCATCAATCGTTATGGAGAAGTTGAAAGGAAATGTTTCACTTTGGACACCGTACATGACTTTTTGGATGGAAAAGATTTGCCAGTCATGAAGACCTCAAAGTGACAGTGACATCTTGGCTGAGATGTTTAGCGGTGGAAGAGTATAACATGTGTACCACGTGACGATAAATACCTTGATGGCAATGACATTGAGAAATAGAGTAAGGTAGTGTAACTTTGTAAATAAAGTTTTGTGTTGATAACTTCCGTTATGTCAAATCGTCTGTCACTTTCTGAATGACCCTCGCAAAATGCACATAACAGATAGACAAAGTAGTGCATTCGACCCAAAAATTCCATTCCGGGACTTCAGGAAATATATTTCTTGAGGCCTCCTGAATAAAAAGAAATTCTGATGTGCTCATTTCACATGACCTTCTCCACATGTCTGTAACAAATTATTGTTAAAAAGCTTATTTCTATCTACTTCATGTTAATCGAGATAAACATTAACAGAAATTATCTTATTACTTGCTTCCTTGTAAGTAGAAGGGAATACACTAGGATAAAGTGGTAGTCAAATATTTCAAACGTTGGTTGCCATGTTATTGAAAACCGGTTCTGTGTATGGCCAGGAGTTTAGAAGTCGAATGAGAAAGGTTTAAGTATTGTAAACTGAAACCAATAAAAAGGAATATCTCGGAAACGGGCAACTCCACTAAAAAATACATACGACATATTTTGTGTGTTTTAACGAGATCTATGTTTTTGTATAGTTACTTTTTGTCTATCTTTTACGGTGTAACCGTTATAAAAATGTTTGAAATAATCCTGCTGAAAATAGTGGTCTTCAGAAATTATTCTCAGAAAATTCAAAATATAAATTATAACTATTATATAAATATTTTTAAGTTATAGTATTTTAATAAAAATCATCAGCGCCATTTTTAAAAATTCAAAATGTTCGAAATTTTCCATGTAAAAGGTAAATGGTGGAGATTTTTTTTTTTAATCTTCGTATCGTATTCTTGGATGATACTTAACTGAAATACGAAGTTTGGTATTTAAATGTTTTCTTCATTTTTGAGCAATGCTCTCCACAGACACACACGCGCGCCTGCGTGGACTTTTTCCTAAAATACGTTTTTCGGACACGGGAATACTAAACATGTACTTACTCCCGGTGAAATCTCGACATCTAATTTTTGGATGGAATACAATAGCTTCTTTAGCCATTGCGTACATTGTAAGTATATAGAGTCTCTAGAAAGTGAGAAAGCACTTTTAGAAAAAAACATCCCATATGTGTGTGTGTGTGTGTGTGTGTGTGTGTGTGTGTCTTTGAACACGATAATTGAAAAACGAAGATTTATTTAACTACAAAAATTGGCTCCGTGGTGTAATGGTTACCATGCTAACTTCATATACCCAAGGTCGCGGGTGTAAACCTGGCGCAGAACGATGAATTTTTTTGGGCGTAAAAATCCTTAGCATGGCTTCCTTCGGAAGGAAAGTAAAAGCGTTGGTCCCGTGTCGTAGATTTACGGCACGTAAAAGAACCTCAAGCCAGATAGAGAGGCATCTGAGCAAAATTATACGCTCTTTCACGCCCAATATGGAATCGGACGCTGAGAACCACATCAGTTTAAGATCGTCCATAAATAACACGCCATTTATTTTACTTGTTTTTACAAAACTTGGCATTTAAATTTGCTATCTTTCAAGCAATAATTTGAGGAAAATTGCCTTACATTTTACGTAGAAAATTAAAAAAAAAATGTATTCTCTCAAAAATGACGCTTACGCTGTTGATTAAAACGATGTATATTAAAGCTAATTGCATCACAGATAAAATGTATGTCCTGAACTTTCTGGAAATAACTTCTAAAGACATCTTCATTCTGGATGAATTCTGCACAACTGGTAAACCTTAGGATATAGACAAAAACTTAGTATAGAAAAATGTAGATTATGTCATGTACATTTTTTAATAGAGTTGTCAGTTTCCGAGATATTCCTTGTTATTGGTTTCAATTTTAAGCTACGCATCTTCTCAATCGGGGCCATCCCTCTTTTGGTTTTCTAAAAGTGTAAAGTGACCTGAAATTCAATTGCTCACTTATGGGATTGTAAAAGATATAATATATATAGCCTAACGTTCTTTAACCTGGTTGGTTATATCGGACGATGAATGAAATTGGTGCACTGATGCTCAAATGATCTCGGGGTCCGTGAAGCTTAAAGTTACTCGACATTCGTCTTTTCAGGATAAGGGAAAACTCCGAAAAAAAACCTTACCCGGGTAAACTCACCCCAAGCGAAATTCGAGCTCACGACCTCTTGAGTGTGAGCCTGACACGCTACCACCACACCACCATTTTAAAGATCGGAGCATCGCTTTGGTCTAGTATATTCCCTTCTACTTATAAGGGACTAAGTAGTACGCCTGGATAGGTAGAGGCAGACTGACAAATTCATTGCCAAGCACGGATATCCCGGTCTCTAGCCAGTTGCTACCATAGCAACATACCGGAATGGTATTAAATTCCTGAATTAACTCGCACGTAACCTCAGAGGAGGTTATCTCAAAAACAGTTGAGAACTTTAACGGTATGTTCCCATGGTAGCTTAGCGGTTAGAGATAATGGCTAGAGACCCGGAGGTCTATGCTTCAAATCCCAGCTATGAGACTGACCCAACATATCCATTTATGTCCTACACACGGCTTGTGTGAAAAAAAAAACAAAACAACGATTATATTAACGAGTAACGTGACTGTTTTTGTTAAATCCTGTCTTTATTACTATGAAGCTATCTTTTTAACAATATTTGTAGAGAAATTCATGTGAATGGAATATATTTTCAAATCTTCTAGAGCTTTTAAAGTCAAATGCTTATTGAATTTTTATTCGCGCTCATGCAAAAAACATAGGAGTTCAAACCATGACATGAGGACAAGCAGTTTATACTTTGAATCAATACTGGCTGTTAGGAGATAAGGCTTTGGTTTCTCTACACGTACCATGTACCTAGTATACAGAGAAGGTAATTACATTCCAACCAAAAATTCCATATTGAGAGTTCAACGGAAACATGTTTTGAAAGCTCTGAATACCAAAAATGGGATGTGTTCCATTCACATGACTTTCTCTACATATCTGAAACAAGTTACACTTAAAAAGATTTTGCTTCTATTTACTTCATGCTAATTGAGAAAAATTGGCAGAAATAGTCTTATTACTTGGTTCCTTGTAAGTAGAAGGGAAATAAGGGAGTAGCATAGCTTAAAGTGATAGTCAAAATCTGGTTGCTACAAATTCCTGTATGAGAAAAGTATAAGTTTTTCAAAGCTGAAACCAATAACAAGGAATATCTCAAAACCAACCAACTCCATGAAAAAAATGAATTTGGCATAAATTGTCTGTTTTAACGTGCCTTACATTTTTTCGTGTGCTAAGTTTTTGTCTATCTAGAATAAAGAAGTGTTTTGAGGCTATTCCCAGAAAATTCAAGATATACAATTTATTTACCAGGTAAATATCTTTAATGTAACAGATTCTAATTAAAATTGTAAGAGCCATTTTTAAGAAAATAAACATTTTAGAAATTTTCCATGTAAAAGGTAGTTAGGGGTGGGGGATTTTTTGTTGTTGTTGTTGTTGAAAATCTTCGTGTCGCATTCTTGGAAGATACCAAACTTAAATGCGAATTTTAGTTTTTAAGGTCTTTTCGTTTTTGAGCTATACTGTCCACAGACACAGAAACACACACAGGCACACACACACAGACACAACACACAGAAACACACAGGCACACACAGGCACACACACAGACACACACAGGCACACACAGGCACACACAGGCACACGCAGGCACACACAGGCACACACAGACACACACAGATACACACAGGCACACACAGGCACACACAGGCACACACACAGACACACACACACAGACACACACACACAGACACACACACAGAAACACACACAGACACACACAGGCACACACACAGACACACACACAGACACACACACAGAAACACACACAGACACACACACAGACACACACACAGACACACACACACAGACACACACACACAGACACACACACACAGGCACACACAGGCACACACACAGACACACACACAGACACACACACAGAAACACACACAGACACACACAGGCACACACAGGCACACACAGATACACACAGGCACACACAGGCACACACAGGCACACACACACAGACACAGACACACACACAGACACACACACACATACACACACAGACACAGACACACACACAGAAACACACACAGAAACACACACAGGCACACACACAGACACACACACAGACACACACAGACACACACAGACACACACAGGCACACACACAGACACACACAGACACACACAGACACACACAGACACACAGACACACACAGACACACACAGACACACACAGGCACACACACAGGCACACACACAGACACACACAGACACACACAGACACACACAGACACAGACACACACAGACACACACAGACACACACACAGACACACACACAGACACACACAGGCACACACACAGACACACACAGACACACACACAGACACACACACAGGCACACACAGGCACACACAGATACACACAGGCACACACAGGCACACACAGGCACACACACAGACACACACAGAAACACACACAGACACACACAGGCACACACACAGACACACACAGCCACACACAGACACACACAGGCACACACACAGACACACACACAGAAACACACACAGACACACACAGGCACACACACAGACACACACAGACACACACAGACACACACAGACACACACACAGACACACACAGACACACACAGACACACACACAGGCACACACACAGACACACACACAGACACACACACAGAAACACACACAGACACACACAGACACACACAGGCACAGACACAGACACACACAGGCACACACAGACACACACACAGACACACACAGAAACACACACAGGCACAGACACACACAGGCACACACAGACACACACAGACACACACAGACACACACAGACACACACACAGACACACACAGAAACACACACAGGCACAGACACAGACACACACAGGCACACACACAGACACACACAGACACACACAGACACACACAGACACACACAGACACACACAGACACACATAGGCACACACAGGCACACACAGACACACACAGGCACACACAGACACACACAGACACACACAGACACACACAGACACACACAGACACACACACAGACACACACAGACACACACAGTCACACACAGACACACACACAGACACACACAGACACACACAGGCACACACACAGACACACACAGACACACACAGGCACACACACAGACACACACAGACACACACACAGGCACACACACAGACACACACACAGACACACACAGACACACACAGACACACACAGGCACACACACAGACACACACAGACACACACAGACACACACAGACACACACAGACACACAGACACACACAGACACACACAGACACACACAGGCACACACACAGACACACACACAGACACACACAGACACACACAGACACACACAGACACACACAGACACACACAGACACACACAGGCACACACAGACACACACAGACACACACAGGCACACACAGACACACACAGACACACACAGACACACACAGGCACACACACAGACACACACACAGAAACACACACAGACACACACAGGCACACACACAGACACACACACACACACAGACACACACAGACACACACAGGCACAGACACAGACACATACAGGCACACACACAGACACACACACACAGTCACACACACAGGCACACACAGGCACACACAGACACACACAGACGCACACAGGCACACACATGCACACACAGGCACACTCAGACACACACAGACACACACAGACACACACAGGCACACACAAACACACACAGGCACACACACAGACACACACAGGCACACACAGACACACACAGACACACACAGACACACACAGGCACACACAGACACACACAGACACACACAGACACACACAGACACACACAGACACACACAGACACTCACAGACACACACAGACACACACAGACACACACAGACACACACACAGACACACACAGGCACACACACAGACACACACAGGCACACACAGACACACACAGACACACATACATTATTTTATTTTAAAAATGCCTTTTTAGGATTCAGAGATCTCAAAACATGTATTTTGTTATCTCGTGTCGAATTTTTGGGTGCATTACAATACCTCGTCTATACACAATATACATAGTTCCTATAGAGAAAGTGAAAGCAGTTTTAGAAAAATGTACGAGTGTGTATCTGAAAACGAAAAGTGCGTTAAACAGCAAACTTGACATTTAGATTCTTCTAAGGATGTAACATGCAGATTTTGAAGCAAACCCTCCCACCTTCGACTACCCTAACATTTTGGTTTTCTCCAAAATGGCTCTAACGATTTTTATTAAAATCTCTTATATTTAAGATATTTACATGAAAAATCATTCTTTAATTTTCTGGGAATGGCTTCTGGCTACAATTTGCTAAATTTCACATAACTGGTAAACTGTAAGAGTTGACAAAAACTTACACATAGAACATGTAGAGCACGTTAAAACACACAACTTATGTCACAGAGAATTTTGTTGCACAGTTGACCATTTTGAGATATTTCTTGTTTTCGCTTTCAATTTTAAACTACGCATCTTCTTAAATATGACACCCTTCGTTTCTTCTCTCCTTTGTTTTTCTGGAAATGCAGAGCGAACCGAACTCAATTGTTCACAACTCGATGATGCTTTAAAATATTTGACTATCGTCTTAGCCTGGTGGTTTATTCGCTTCTAGTTATGAGAAACTAACTCGTAAGTCTAAGTGTGCTACTGTTCATCTCGTGTAACATAAAGTGGATAAATGCTAAGTAGAGAAAGTCAAGTGAGTGTAACACATCAGATTTTTTCTTTCTGATGAGTTAACCGTTTCCGAATTATTCCTTATTGTTGCTTTAAGTTTTAAGCTACTTGAAATGTTTTCAAAGAGGAAAAAATCTTCGTTCCATCTTTTTTTTAATATTAGTTTTGAGAACCCCTGAATCCAAAAAGAGGCATTTTTAGGAAAATGTCCATGTATGTCTTTTATGTCAGTGTGTGAGTGTGTGTGAGTGTGTGTCTGTGGGGAGCATAGCTCAAAAACGAAAACACCATTTAATACCAAAATTTGTATTTAAGTTTTGTATCATCCAAGGATGCGACACGAAGATTTAAAAAAACAAGCCCCCCACCCCAAAATACCCTTTACATGGAAAAAAATTCCAAAGTTTTTATTTTCTTAAAAATGGCTGTAACGATTTTGATTAAAATGTCGTATATTAAAGATATTTACCTGCCAAATAAAATCTTGGATTTTCTGGGAATAGGCTCGGAAAACTACTTTATTCTGGATGAATTTAAAGGAATTTTGGATAACTGCTAAACCTTAAGAGCTGGACGAAAATTTAAATCGCAAAAAATGTAGAGCACGTTAAAACACTCAATTTATGTATATAATTTTTTTCTTGGAGTTGGTCGTTTATGAAATAGTCCTTGTTTTTGGTTTCAACTTTGAAAAACACAAAGGAACTTTAGTCACATAGCAACCAGTTTTTGACTATCACTTTAACCAATGCTACTCCCTTATTTCGCTTCCACTTACAAGGAAGCAAGTAATAAGACTACTTCTGATACTTTTTTCTCGATTAGCATGAAGTAAATAGGTTCATAAGCTTTTTAACAACAATTTGTTGCAGAGATGTAGAGAATCAGATTTTTTTAGTTAAAAATACCAAGTGTGAAATATAACAAAAATAGAAGAATCACGCGAGAATATAATGTGTGATATAGAACAATATTGCAAAGCCAACCGTTATAAAAGGCGATAGCTTTTGTTTAAACGCTCGTTTCTAATTTAGCTTATGAGCAATATGTTATCCGGATAAAAGGGTTTTAACATGTAACTGCAGAAAAGTGCATACCTTCCGGTAGATGTGAACCGCGATTAAGACGCAAGCTCGCGTTTAAAACAAACATTTACATTCACGAAACTTCCACTACTTGAAAAGGTGAATAAAAATATATACTCGATTTTTACTTTCTCTATACGTACTATGTGCATAGTGTAATACACCCAAAAATTTTATACCGAGCTTTCACCGGATAAATATGTTTTAGCGTCCATATATCCAAAAAAAGCATTTTCAGAAAAGGTTCGTGTGTGTGTCCATGTGTCTCTATGTCTGTGTGTCCGTGAACACAACTCAAAACGAAAAGTCAGTAAACTACCAAACTTGGTATTTAGGGTTGGTATCCTCCAAGGTTGCCTCAAGAAGGTTTTCAAGAAAATCCCTCCACCCCAAATCATCCTTTATATAGAAATTGTTTTTCGAAAATGTTAATTTTTAAAAAATGTGATTAAAATATCGTAGCTATATTTACCCAACAAAGAATTTCCTGGGAATAGCCTCTGGAGATATCTTTATTCTGGATGCATTTGCTGGGAATAGTCTCTGAAGATATCTTTATTCTGGATGAATTTCCTGGGAATAGTCTCTGGAGATATATTTATTCTGGATGAATTTCCTGGGAATAGTCTCTGGAGATATCTTTATTCTGGATGCATTTCCTGGGAACAGTCTCTGAAGATATCTTTATTCTGGATGCATTTCCTGGGAATAGTCTCTGAAGATATCTTTATTCTGGATGAATTTCCTGGGAATAGCCTCTGGAGATATCTTTATTCTGGATGCATTTCCTGGGAATAGTCTCTGAAGATATCTTTATTCTGGATGCATTTCCTGGGAATAGTCTCTGGAGATATCTTTATTCTGGATGCATTTCCTGGGAATAGTCTCTGAAAATATCTTTATTCTGGATGAATTTTACGGAATTTCTTGGGAATAGCCTCTGAAGATATCTTTATTCTGGATGAATTTTACGGCATTTCCTGGGAATAGTCTCTGGAGATATCTTTATTCTGGATGAATTTTACGGAATTTCCTGGGAATAGCCTCTGAAGATATCTTGATTCTGGATGAATT
This sequence comes from Hymenopus coronatus, assembly GCA_030762935.1. Taxonomy (NCBI): domain Eukaryota; kingdom Metazoa; phylum Arthropoda; class Insecta; order Mantodea; family Hymenopodidae; genus Hymenopus; species Hymenopus coronatus. The sequence goes on along the minus strand of CM060882.1, from coordinate 4,052,472 downwards.
TTACGGAATTTCCTGGGAATAGTCTCTGGAGATATCTTTATTCTGGATGAATTTTACGGAATTTCCTGGGAATAGTCTCTGGAGATATCTTTATTCTGGATGCATTTCCTGGGAATAGTCTCTGAAGATATCTTTATTCTGGATGAATTTTACGGCATTTCCTGGGAATAGTCTCTGGAGATATCTTTATTCTGGATGAATTTTACGGAATTTCTTGGGAATAGCCTCTGAAGATATCTTTATTCTGGATGAATTTTACGGCATTTCCTGGGAATAGTCTCTGGAGATATCTTTATTCTGGATGAATTTTACGGAATTTCCTGGGAATAGTCTCTGAAGATATCTTTATTCTGGATGAATTTTACGGAATTTCCTGGGAATAGCCTCTGGAGATATCTTTATTCTGGATGAATTTTACGGAATTTCCTGGGAATAGCCTCTGAAGATATCTTTATTCTGGATGCATTTCCTGGGAATAGCCTCTGAAGATATCTTTATTCTGGATGAATTTTACGGAATTTCCTGGGAATAGCCTCTGAAGATATCTTTATTCTGGATGAATTTTACGAAATTTCCTGGGAATAGCCTCTGAAGATATCTTTATTCTGGATGAATTTTACGGAATTTTGCATAACTGCTAAACTGTAAGAGATAGATAAAAACACACAATTTATGTTATATACTTTTTTTTCGTAGAGTTGATCGTTTTTAGATATTCCTTGTTACTGTTTTCAGCTTTGAAAACCATACTTTTCTCATACAGGAATGTGTCAACTCCTGTCCATACAAAGAAATTTCAGTCACACAGCTACCATATTTTGACTGTCACTTTAACCTGATACTCCCTTATATCTCTTCTACTTACAAGGAAGCAAGTAATAAGACTATTTCTGCTAATATTTTCTCGTTTAGCATGAAGTAAACAGAAACATTAGCTTTTTAACAATAATCTGTTACAGAGATGTGGAGAAAGTAATGTGAGTGTAGCACATCAGATTTTTGTTAATTGCAACCATAGCTAGTGGTTATATTGTAGGTGAAGTACAATGGTGTGTTTGAAACATGTTCACACCTTATTTGTAGTTTAATGTTGAGAAAGACACACTTGCAATGGCTTCTTTGTTCAGATCGTTCTTTACGGCAACATATATTTTATTCGTCTCGTTTCTGGAAATGCCTGAACAAAAGACCTTGTTAGGATCAAATGGCCTTATCGATATTATTCCAGCAGCAGCTCTATACTCTCGCTTCCCCTTTCTCTCTCGACTGCTCCGCCATACAATTTCACTCCACCGTCTGCAAATTCAATACTCTAAGCGAATATTGCTCTTAAATATATATCGGCACTTATATAACTTTCTCTATGCATTCTGCTACAAACTATTCCTAAATAAACTTATTCCTTTATTTACTTCACACTAATCATTTATAGAAACTTCTGTTGGTGTGCATTTGTTTGTACTTGGATGGGGTCATCCAGAAAGTGACAGACGATTTGACTTCAGTAAATAAACTAAAGTTATCAACACAAAACTTTATTTACAAAGTTACTCTATTTCTCAACGTAATCTTCATTACTATCAAGGTCACGTGGTATGGTTTATCAGCGCAAATGTTACACTTTTCTACTGCCAAAGAATTTATTCGTTTGTTTTGGATGCACGAAATGTTCCGCCAATCGAATTTTATAGGTAATAAGCAAGTGTATGTTGATAGTACAATGAACGAGTCTTCAGTGAGGAAATGGCATATAATTTACAAGTAATCAAGGAAGAACATAACAGTGTGTACGATAAAGACCGGAGTGGAAGTTCATCAATTGTTATGGAGCAGCTGAAAGCAAATGTTGACAAAAGAATTAAGAAAACTCTGATGTTATCCATTCACATGACTTTCTCTACTTCTCTGGAACAAATTGTTGTTAAAAAGCTAATGCTAATGAGAAAAAATAGCAGAAATATTCTTTTTACTTGCTTCATTGTAAGTAGAAGAGAAACAAGGGAGTACCATAGGTTAAAGCAATACTCAAAACTGGTTGCTATGTGACTGAAGTACATTTGTTTGTATGGACAGGAGTTGACAAATTCCTGAATGAAAAAAGTATACATAATTTTTTTATAGCTGAAACCAAAAACAAGGAATATCTCAAAAACGATCAACTCCACGAAAAAACTTAAATACCATATTTTGTGTGTTTTAATGTGCTCTAAATTTTTTGTATGGTAAGCTTTTGTCCATCTCTTACGGTTTAGCAGTTATGAAAACTCCGTAAAATTCACCTAAAATAAGGTAGTCTTTAGAGGCTATTCACAGAAAATTCAAGATATGCATATTATTTGTCAGCTTAATATCTTTAGTATACGATATTTTAATGAAAATCTTTTGAGCCGTTTTTTAAAAAATCAAAATTTTCGAAAAAAGTTCCATGTAAAGGGTAGTTTGGAGTGGGGAGATTTTTCTCAAAATCTTCGTGTCGCAACCCTGAAAGATATTCAACTGAAATACCAAGTTTTATATTTTACCGACTTTTCGTTTTTGAGCTATCGTGTTCACAGACACACGGACACACACACGGACCTTTTTGTGAAAATGCTTTTCTTGGATACAGGGTACCCTAAAACATATATTTCCGGTGAAATATTGGTATCGAATTTTTGGGTGTACATAGTACGTGTAGAGAAAGTAAAAATATGAATAAGTAAACATATTTACTTTGTTGGTACTAGAGGTCTGAGAGAGCGCTTCTTGAGTTCCAGACGATATAACTCAACAATGCAAACAAGCAGAATACTTCCACTTCCTTACACAGGCTGCAGACTCCCTGATAAGAAGGTGCAGATGTGTATATTTTAATAAAGCGTGAACATATATCACTTACTATTTCACCGGCGGTCCACAAGACTGTAGAATACCAGTTTAGGGTTAATCAGAAGAACCGTTTATAAAACTTTATGATCTGTAGGAATATCTCCAAGCGCCTTCGCCTCCCATACTACAATAAGTTCTGCTCTATCGCTACACGCAATTGTTAAGTAATAAAACCCAAAAGAAAGTTTTGTCAGAACTTTTCAAAAGACCGTCTGTTAATCGCCTCCATATTTGTTGTGGAGTTCGTAGTTGTCAGTTGTTTCTGTCTGCTTGCACCGCCGAATTGGTCAACTTGCGCCTCCTCTCGTCATTTGTTCGAAAGTTTTCAGCATATACCTGCGAACAGCTTCACTGTATTTCCCTGCGCGCGCGTTCTGCCGTCAGTCTTGCTTCTGCTAAAGAAAAGTGACAACAATGTCTTACACACTTATGTATTGATGTGTTATATATTCCTTTTAAGTGAATTTATCTTTTATATGAAGGTGTACTCTGTGTTGTGAATTTAAATTGCTGTATTTGAATATCTTTGTATTTTTATTTTCGTGTTTACTCTTTTATTTCTTTGTTGCTGTTGTTTTAATATTGCTTTTTATTTTGTGTATTAAAAAAGCACGTGTGGACCCGTGCGATTGTTGAAGTTCATTGTACGATATTGTTATGTCAATAAATACACTTATTCATTCATTCATTCTTCTGTTCCAGTCAGGTTAACACGTGAATAACATTAGCAATGTTTAGTTTTGCTTGCTGAAATATACAGTGTGTTTAAACCATCTTGTAGAGATCAAACTAAACTTCCTGACGTGCGTGTTCCAATTAGTAGCGTGTTCGTTTGCTTGTAAATAAGTTGAGGGAGACTGGATCAATTTGTGATAGGAAAAGAAAGGTAAACAGACGGGTGCTTATGGAGCAGAAATTAGAGGTATAAGAGAAAGGTTACAACGCTCCCACCGAAAAGTACTTAGGTGTCTTGTACAAGAAACTAACATCTCGAAAGTTTCAGCATGGAAAGCAACAAAACTTTTAGAACTCAAACCATACTGTTGTCCAGGAATGTTCAACATCTCCAGTGATAAGGTGTTTTGTGTTTATTTTGCTAATTGTTAATGCGATTTGAGATTTTATTTGACGTCCAAGCATGAGTGACTGCCAGCCAAGCGAACAGCACGTGACCGGGAGATGGACCGTGCTCCTGCCGGACAAGTTTTGTAGCAAACTTACTGTAGATCTTAATATAGCTCTAGATTAAACGATGACTTCCTAGCTCAATATTGAGTCTCTGTAAGGTCATATTGATATAAAATTGATAAATTGGCTTTTAAATTTGAATATTTCAATCTACTGTCATTGCGAATCACTGTCATCTGATAAATTATATCCAGGAAGTGCTACCATAAAACATTATTAGACATTTTATCAAAAACTGCTTAATGAATTACTTTGACACAACTTGGAAAAATGCAATACAGTTGACACTCGCTTATACAATCTTCGCACATCTACGCTAAAGTTTTGGGGACCAGTTGTTCTCCATTAAAATTGTGCTCAATTATACGTTTTCTCGCTAATACGCCACTTTCCTGATCCCCAACCACAAAATGTACCCATCTATACGTTATTATGGTGGTAAGTTTGCTGTGTATAGCCTTGGAATTGCCTGCTATGCGGAGCAAGCAAGAAAACAAGAAAATCCTTAACTTTTGGTGAAAATTAAAAATCCTGGATGAGGTCCATACCAGAAGAGAAAATCTGTTATACTGTATTTTAGTAGTCTCCCTTGAAAAACGTATAAGTGAAGTTCCACTGTATTTTATAAATACACAATATTTTTATGTTGTATTCAATGTAATATCGGAATTATTACTCTCATTTTACATGCACAATCTCAATTTTTGAGAAGTCCAATAATTTTACGAGTATTTTAATGCCATCAGCGACACCAACAACATCATAATCTTAAAAATCTGAAGTGTTCCATTCACATGACTTTCTCTACAACTCTGCAACAAATTATTGTTACTCCATGCTAATCGAGAAAAAAATTAGCATAAATAGTCTTATTACTTGCCTCCTTGTAAGTAGGAGGGAAATAAGGGAGTAGCTTAGGTTAAAGTGATAGTCAAAAGCTAGTTGCTATGTGACTGAATTTCCTTTGTTTGTATGGACATGAGTTGACAAATTCCTCTATCAGAAAAGTATAAGCTTTTCCAAGCTGAAACCAAAAGCAAGGAATATCTGAAAAACGACCAACTCCAAGAAAAAAATGTATAGAACAAAAATTGTGTGTTTTAAAGTGCTCTACATTTTTTGTGTGGAAAGTTTTTGGTCCATCTCTTACGGTTTAGCAGTTATGCAAAATTCCGTAAAATTCATCGAGAATAAAGTAGTCTTCAGAGTCTATTTCCAGAAAATTCAAGATAAACATTTTATTTGTGAGGTAAATATCTTTAATATACGAAATTTTAATCAAAATTGTTAGAGCCATTTTTAAGAAAATCAACATTTTCGAAAAAAGTTCCTGTAGAAAATTTGGGGTGGGAGGATTTTCTTTAAAATCTTCGTGTCGCATCCGAAGATATCAATGTTACATACCAAGTTTGGTATTTAACGGTTTTTTCTTCTTTGAGCTGTGCTGTCCACAGAAACACACACACAGACATACACACACGCACACACGGACCTTTTTCTGAAAATGTAATACCTTCTCTATACATTAGTATATACTACGTGAAGGCAAGGTAAAAATACTGCATTTCCCCAATGTTGAACTCTTCCATTGTATGAGTCTAATAATGTATTATAATTCACATTGTATGAGTGTAATAATGTGTTTTTACTCACATTGTATGAGTGTAACAATGTATTATAACTCACATTGTATGAGTGTAACAATGTATTATTACTCACATTGTATGAGTGTAATAATGTATTATAACTCACATTGTATGAGTGTAACAATGTATTATAATTCACATTGTATGAGTGTAACAATGTATTATAATTCACATTGTATGAGTGTAACAATGTATTATAATTCACATTGTATGAGTGTAACAATGTATTATAACTCACATTGTATGAGTGTAGTAATGTATTATAATTCACATTGTATGAGTCTAATAATGTATTATAACTCACATTGTATGAGTGTAACAATGTATTATAATTCACATTGTATGAGTCTAATAATGTATTATAACTCACATTGTATGAGTGTAATAATGTATTATAACTCACATTGTATGAGTGTAACAATGTATTATAACTCACATTGTATGAGTGTAACAATGTATTATAACTCACATTGTATGAGTGTAATAATGTATAATAACTCACATTGTATGAGTGTAATAATGTATTATAACTCACATTGTATGAGTCTAATAATGTATTATAACTCACATTGTATGAGTGTAGTAATGTATTATAATTCACATTGTATGAGTCTAATAATGTATTATAACTCACATTGTATGAGTGTAACAATGTATTATAATTCACATTGTATGAGTCTAATAATGTATTATAACTCACATTGTATGAGTGTAATAATGTATTATAACTCACATTGTATGAGTGTAATAATGTATTATAACTCACATTGTATGAGTGTAACAATGTATTATAACTCACATTGTATGAGTGTAGTAATGTATTATAACTCACATTGTATGAGTGTAGTAATGTATTATAATTCACATTCTATGAGTCTAATAATGTATTATAACTCACATTGTATGAGTGTAACAATGTATTATAACTCACATTGTATGAGTGTAATAATGTATTATAACTCACATTGTATGAGTGTAACAATGTATTATAACTCACATTGTATGAGTGTAACAATGTATTATAACTCACATTGTATGAGTGTAATAATGTATTATAACTCACATTGTATGAGTGTAATAATGTATTATAACTCACATTGTATGAGTGTAATACTGTATTATAACTCACATTGTATGAGTGTAACAATGTATTATAATTCACATTGTATGAGTCTAATAATGTATTATAATTCACATTGTATGAGTGTAATAATGTATTATAATTCACATTGTATGAGTGTAACAATGTATTATAATTCACATTGTATGAGTGTAATAATGTATTATAATTCACATTGTATGAGTGTAACAATGTATTATAATTCACATTGTATGAGTGTAATAATGTATTATAATTCACATTGTATGAGTGTAATAATGTATTATAACTCACATTGTATGAGTGTAATACTGTATTATAACTCACATTGTATGAGTGTAACAATGTATTATAATTCACATTGTATGAGTCTAATAATGTATTATAATTCACATTGTATGAGTGTAATAATGTATTATAATTCACATTGTATGAGTGTAACAATGTATTATAATTCACATTGTATGAGTGTAACAATGTATTATAATTCACATTGTATGAGTGTAATAATGTATTATAATTCACATTGTATGAGTGTAACAATGTATTATAATTCACATTGTATGAGTGTAATAATGTATTATAATTCACATTGTATGAGTGTAATAATGTATTATAATTCACATTGTATGACTGTAACAATGTATTATAATTCACATTGTATGAGTGTAATAATGTATTATAATTCACATTGTATGAGTGTAATAATGTATTATAATTCACATTGTATGAGTCTAATAATGTATTATAATTCACATTGTATGAGTGTAATAATGTATTATAATTCACATTGTATGAGTGTAATAATGTATTATAATTCACATTGTATGAGTGTAATAATGTATTATAATTCACATTGTATGAGTCTAATAATGTATTATAATTCACATTGTATGAGTCTAATACTGTATTATAATTCACATTGTATGAGTCTAATAATGTATTATAATTCACATTGTATGAGTCTAATAATGTATTATAATTCACATTGTATGAGTCTAATAATGTATTATAATTCACATTGTATGAGTCTAATAATGTATTATAATTCACATTGTATGAGTGTAATAATGTATTATAATTCATATTGTATGAGTGTAATAATGTATTATAATTCACATTGTATGAGTCTAATAATGTATTATAATTCATATTGTATGAGTGTAATAATGTATTATAATTCACATTGTATGAGTCTAATAATGTATTATAATTCACATTGATGCACAATAAAATACTGCATTTCCCCAATGTTGAACCCTTCCACTGTATGAGTGTAATAATGTATAATAATTCACATTCGATGCACAATAAAATAAAAAAAAAACATATTTGGGAATAACACATTTTACGTTATCTAGCACGTATGTGCATAGTAGCTAGAAAAATCTGATTTGTACCGTTCACGTGACTTTCCCTATATCCCTGCAACAAATTATTCTTAAAAAACTTATACTTCTATTAACTTCATGCTAATCAGTAAAACATTAGCAGAAATAGCCATATTACTTACTTCCTTGTAAGTAGAGGCGAAATAAGGGAGCACCATAGGTTAAAGTGATAATCAAAAGCTGGTTGCTATGTCACTGAAGTTCCTTTGTTTGTATGGACAGCAGTTGACAAATTCCGGTACGAGAAATGTATAAATTTTCATAGCAGAAACCAAAAATAAGTAATGTCACAAAAACGACGAACTCCACGATAAAAAATGTATAAAACATAAATTGTGTGTTTTATCGTGCTCTACATTTTTTGTGCAGTAAGTTTTTGTCCATCTCTTACGGTTTAGCAGTTATTCAAAATTTAGTAAAATTCATCCATAATAAACTACTATTCAGAGGCTATTCCCAGAAAATTCAAGATATACATTTTATTTGTCAGGTAAATATCTTTAATATACGAAATTTTAATCAAAATCGTTAGAGCTTAAAGTTGATAAAATCAAAATTTTCGAAAAAAGTTCCATGTAAAGGGTAGTTGGGCGTGGGGGGATTTTTTCTCAAAACCTTCGTGTCGCATCCCTGGAAGATACTAAACTTAAATACCAAGCTTGGTATTTTACCGACCTTTCGTTTTTGAGTTATAGTGTTCACAGACACACGGACGCACACACACACACACACACACACACACACAAACACACACACTACTTTTTCCAAAAGTGCTTTTTTTAGATAAAGGGTACCCTAAAACATATATTTCCGGTGAAATCTCGGTATCGAATTTTTTGGTGGAGTGCAATACTTTCTCTATACACTATGTACATAGTGCCTATAGAGTAAGTAAAAAGTATTGAATTCTACCGAAAACTATATGTTTTGACGACTCCAGGGTCCAAAAAATCATTTGGATTAGTTGTAGCAGATTATAAGCAGGACCTTTGAAACGCACTATATGACTTTCACTTAAACATCTGTTATTTTTACTTTCTCTACACGTACTATGTACATAGTGTATAAGGAAGGTATTGTACTCCACCCAAAAATTCGATACCGAGATTTCACCGGAAATATATGTTTTAGGGTCCCCTGTAACCAAATAAAGCATTCTTAGAAAAATGTCCGGGTGTGTGTGTCTGTGAACACGATAACTCAAAAACGAAAAGTCAGTAAAATACCAAACTTGGTATTTAAGTTTAGTACCTTACAGGGCTGCGACACGAGGATTTTGAGAAAAATCCCCCCCCCCCCAAGCTACTCTTTACTTTTTGATTTTCATAAAAATGGCTCTAACGGTTTTGATTAAAGTACGGTACATTAAATATATTTACCTGCAAAATAAAAAGTTTATCTTCAATTTTCTGGGAATATATTTATTCAGGATTGGTTTTGCGGAATTTTTCATAACTGGTAAACCGTAAGAGATGGACAAGAAATTAACACACAGAGCCCGTTAAAACACACAGTTTATGTTGTAAACATTTTGTTCGTGGAGTTTATCGTCTTTTAGATATTCATTGTTATTAATTTCAGTTTTAAAATACTTATATTTTTGTCATACGTAAATTTGTCAACCCCTATCCGTACTAACAAGGAACTTAAATCACATAGCAACGAGCTTTTAAAAGATTTGACTATCACTTTAGCCTAATGTCTTCCCTTATTTCTGATCTACTTTTAAGGAAGCAAATAATAAGACAATTGTTGCTATTTTTTTTCGATTAGCTTTAAGTAAGTATAAGTAAGAGCGTTTTAAGAATACTTTATTGTAGACTGGAACACTTGTGATTGTTTAGGTAATGTCTCAGCTGACGGAAAGAATCGATACGTTCACATAGGCTTGGAGGTCATGACTGAGAAAAGCACCGCTACAAGCGAAACTGCTGAGTGTAATAAAGATTCCTCTCGGCCAACTGCTGAGCGCGCTACAGAGCGCTATCACGCGACGATCCGCGCGCATGCGCTCACCAGCACGGTCACGTTAATAAAACACAGTTCCATTGTTTTCTATAGACCATAGTATTATTGTATTCCACCTGAAACTTCACACAAAATATATGACTTGATGTCCCCTGAATAAAATCAAATATTAATAATAATTCATGTGTTACATTCACATCAGATTCTCTATCTTTTCTGCAACAAACTATTCTGACAAAAGATTAGCCTTTTATCTACATCTTGATATTCGAGATAAAAATTAGCAGATTTTGTCTTATTACTTGCTTCCTTGTAAGTAGAAGAGAATATACTAGGCTAAAGTGATACTCAAATGTTTTAAAAATTGTCGCTATGTGTTTGTCCTTGGGCCACAAAAGAAATGTGAAACCAAAGATAGCTTCATTCTTAAGAAAGGTTTAAGTCGTCTGAAATTAAAACCAACATCAAGAAAAAAAAAAGTGTGGTTTAACCAGATGTGCATTTGTCTTCAGAAGATCTCTCCACATAATTCAGGGTATACGTTTTATTTGTCGTGTAGAATATGTTTAATATACGGTATTTTAACCAAAATGTTTACGTACAAAAGGTAGCTTGATTGTGGATTTTGTTGTTGAAAATCTAGGTATTGCAAAATACTTAATTGTAGTACCAAATTCGGCATTTAACGCTCCTTTCGTTTCTGAGCTTTGCTCTTCACGTACACACAAAGATACACACACACACACACACACACACACACACACACTGAGGTATTTCTACAAATGCATTTTTACTTTCTCTAGCCTGTACGTATAATGTACATAGTGGACAGAGAAGGTGTTGTATTCCACACAAAAATTCAAGTGGAGATTTCACCAAAATATAAGTTTTGAAGTCCCCTGATTCCGAAAAAACAGTTTTAGAAATAGGTCCGTGGGTGTGTGTGTGTGGACTGCATATCTGAAAAACGAAAACACAGTTAACAGGTAAGTCACTTAGGTACAAAACCTGACATAAATAATACCACCATCTTGCAGCGAAGAGATACGAAGGTTTTCAAGAAAATCCTCTCTTTCGCCAAACTACTATTTACATGGCATGAGCAATTATTAAAACAAAAGTTATATAAAATCCTCAAGTATTTAATGTTATTAAACCCCCTACATTTGATGAAAGTTTTGATTTTCTCATAAACGTTCAAAAAAGTTTTGATTAAACTTGCATATATTACAGATATATGTATCTATAAGGAATAATACACATATGTGTATATGAATTTCCTGGGAATATAACCTGAAGTCATCTTCATTCTGAATGACTTTGTATAACTGTAACTGTAGAAAATAGACCAAAAATATAGATTTCGTTAAAACACACGTGTTATGTCCAACTTTTGTGCAGTTGACCATTTCCGAAATATTCCTTATGATTGTTTTAAGTAGCAAAATATTTAAACTTTACTCTTTCGGAAAGTTGACAGTCTTAGCCATGTGAAGAGACAGATTTCAACCTGCAACCTGTGTTTGGGGTTCGAATCCCGAGAGCAAGTCTAGGATATTTACGGAATGGGTGGAGATGTGGGTACCCTATGTCAGAATGGAACCTTTCTCAGAGCTACTGCTGGTGGTTTTCTTTCAGTTCAACTAGTTTATTTATCTTCTTCGATATTTTCACACACGCATTACTCCTAAATGTTTCCCTACCAGCTACTCTATATGCGACCGCTTCTATCATCTCGTGACGTATCAACACTGTAGGTCATGTGTAGCCCATTCGTTTCCACCGCGGACTGGAATATCACGTCTTCACATGACTCCTCCATAGCAAGTGAAGTCGCGTCGCTTGGCCAGTAAGAGAAACGTTTCTATTTGCTTTGTTATGTTCACCCTCGGGCAGTGGAACTTCCAACCCCTTCTGTTCATTATCACGTCCTAAATGGTATACTTCTACCTGGGTTATATGCCAACTCGTGGTAAACTCTGTCGTTTGCGCTTTTAGATGTGTTTGATTCCTTTCCTGGAATATATTTCTCCATTCTTAATATAATCATGATCGGCTTACCATCCCGGTATATGTACGACTGACACTCCCCTAGGACTTACAAGCGGATGTCTAGGGGTCAGAAGCCTGTCGGGGAGCCAACGAAGCGAAACCACAGAATGGAGAACCTCTTACGAGTGGTCGGCCCGTAGCCAGGCATGAGTGTGAGGAAGTGGATGATTTGTACGACTGACACTCCCCTAAGACTTACAAGTGTTGGAGAGCCAACGGCACGAAACCACAGAATGGAGAGCCTGTTAGGAGGGGTCGGCCCGTAGCCAGGCATGAGTGTGAGGAAGTGGATGATTTGTACGACTGACACTCCCCTAGGACTTACAAGTGGATGTCTAGAGGTCAGAAGTCTGTCGGGGAGCCAACGAAGCGAAACCACAGAATGGAGAACCTCTTACGGGTGGTCGGCCCGTAGCCAGGCATGAGTGTGAGGAAGTGGATGATTTGTACGACTGACACTCCCCTAGGACTTACAAGTGGATGTCTAGAGGTCAGAAGTCTGTCGGGGAGCCAACGAAGCGAAACCACAGAATGGAGAACCTCTTACGGGTGGTTGGCCCGTAGCCAGGCATGAGTGTGAGGAAGTGGATGATTTGTACGACTGACACTCCCCTAGGACTTACAAGTGGATGTCTAGAGGTCAGAAGTCTGTCGGGGAGCCAACGAAGCGAAACCACAGAATGGAGAACCTGTTAGGAGGGGTCGGCCCGTAGCCAGGCATGAGTGTGAGGAAGTGGATGATTTGTACGACTGACACTCCCCTAAGACTTACAAGTGTTGGGGAGCCAACGGCACGAAACCACAGAATGGAGAGCCTGTTAGGAGGGGTTGGCCCGTAGCCAGGCATGAGTGTGAGGAAGTGGATGATTTGTACGACTGACACTCCCCTAAGACTTACAAGTGTCGGGGAGCCAACGAAGCGAAACCACAGAATGGAGAACCTCTTACGAGTGGTCGGCCCGTAGCCAGACATGAGTGTGAGGAAGTGGATGATATGTACGACTGACACTCCCCTAAGACTTACAAGTGTTGGAGAGCCAACGGCACGAAACCACAGAATGGAGAGCCTGTTAGGAGGGGTTGGCCCGTAGCCAGGCATGAGTGTGAGGAAGTGGATGATATGTACGACTGACACTCCCCTAAGACTTACAAGTGTTGGAGAGCCAACGGCACGAAACCACAGAATGGAGAGCCTGTTAGGAGGGGTCGGCCCGTAGCCAGGCATGAGTGTGAGGAAGTGGATGATATGTACGACTGACACTCCCCTAAGACTTACAAGTGTTGGAGAGCCAACGGCACGAAACCACAGAATGGAGAGCCTGTTAGGAGGGGTTGGCCCGTAGCCAGGCATGAGTGTGAGGAAGTGGATGATATGTACGACTGACACTCCCCTAAGACTTACAAGTGTTGGAGAGCCAACGGCACGAAACCACAGAATGGAGAGCCTGTTAGGAGGGGTCGGCCCGTAGCCAGACATGAGTGTGAGGAAGTGGATGATATGTACGACTGACACTCCCCTAAGACTTACAAGTGTTGGAGAGCCAACGGCACGAAACCACAGAATGGAGAGCCTGTTAGGAGGGGTTGGCCCGTAGCCAGGCATGAGTGTGAGGAAGTGGATGATATGTACGACTGACACTCCCCTAAGACTTACAAGTGTTGGAGAGCCAACGGCACGAAACCACAGAATGGAGAGCCTGTTAGGAGGGGTCGGCCCGTAGCCAGGCATGAGTGTGAGGAAGTGGATGATATGTACGACTGACACTCCCCTAAGACTTACAAGTGTTGGAGAGCCAACGGCACGAAACCACAGAATGGAGAGCCTGTTAGGAGGGGTCGGCCCGTAGCCAGACATGAGTGTGAGGAAGTGGATGATATGTACGACTGACACTCCCCTAAGACTTACAAGTGTTGGAGAGCCAACGGCACGAAACCACAGAATGGAGAGCCTGTTAGGAGGGGTTGGCCCGTAGCCAGGCGTGAGTGTGAGGAAGTTTATGATATGAAATGTAAGCGAAATTGATGATTAGAAAAGTAATCATGGAGCAATTAGTGATATGAGTGGCGGGGAAACCGGAGGACCCGGAGAAAACCCGTCTAGACGCCGCTTCATTCACCACGACTCCCACACACGGGCGTTTGGGATCGTACCCGGGCCGCCTAGATGGGGGCGGGTGATCTAACCTCTCATCCACGGCGCCATTGATTTATGTTGCGTTTAACTTGTATCTACCTTTTAGAGACTTTTTAATCCCATGAGACGAAATTTACTGTCTCAAACAACCAGCTTTCAAAACATTTGAGTGTCGCTTTATCCCAGTGTATTCCCTTCTACTTACAAGAAAGAAAGTAATAAGACAATTTCTGCTAATGTTTATCTATGTAGATAGAAGAATAACTTTTTTTTTGTCGGAATAATTGTTGCAGAACAGATAGAAAAAGTCGTAAGAATTGAAGGTTTCTGCACGATATTGTGGTTATTTGGGAACACAGAAACCCTTGTCTAAGAAAATAAGATTAACAAAGCACTTATTTCTCTGCTGAACACAATCTGGTCTTCACTTGATTTATTCCAGTATCTTGCTGAAGAACTCGAGTGTTCTTGGGAAGAACAAACGCTCCCCGTGACCTCGTCTTTGCCTTTGCTTTTTCGAGGGTTTTAATTTAATATGGTTTTGGCTTCCACCGCACACTAAATATACCAACTCGAAGGAAAAAGAAAGAGGACAGAAAATGGAAGAGGTAATTTTGTAAGGTAAGTAGAGGTAAGTGGCATAGGGGTAGACGGGGGTGCGGTGACAAAGCGAGTGGCTGTTGTTATAGTTTTCCGATATTGCCAACACAGAATGAGAAAGAAGGCGAAAACAATAACTTCAAGAACACAAGATGACACTCTCAGAAAATCCCATATGTTACATTCACATGACTTTCTCTACATCTCTGCAGCAAATTACTGTTAGAAAACTATCATGCTAATCGAGAAAAATTAGCAGAAACGGTCTTATTTCTTGCTTTCTTGTAAGTAGAAGGGAAATAAGCGAGTACCATAGCTTAAAGTGATAGTCAAATGTTTTAAAACCTGGTCGTATGTGAAGAACCGAAATTCGGTAGATTTTGCATTTCCAAAACAGCAAAAGAGAGATGAAATGAAAGGGCACTCCGTCCGAGAAGCTGCCTAACTTAAAACTGAAAACAATAAGATAGAATATATCGGAAACGGTCAAAAGTACAACAATAACAATACAGGGTTATTGAAAATGAAAGAACAGATTTCAAATATTTATTGCTTCCAAACTACAAAAGATAGAAACATGATTCCAACGTTCATGGAGAGAGAAAAGTTTAGAATTGAAATAACGTGGCGGGGTAGAAGTTCCAAACATGGCCGCATTGGCGCTGTTGTCAGAGTTGTGTCGAGCGATTCATTTTCAGCAATCGATTCATACGATTCGTTCATACAATATGAACCGATTCACACGATTCGTTAATTGTGGCCATGCCTTCTGTGCTTCACGTGTTGTAAACGGGGATTATAGTCATATGGTAGCTCCTTTAGCATTAAAATAGTAATTTATATAAACATTTCCTATTCTTTCCATTATTCGAAGAAAAAAAAAACAACATAAAGGTTTGTTTAAGTCAAAAATGTTACACTTAAACTTCGATTGCACGTTCTCATAACTATTATTTTCTCACAATAAAATAAATGGCTATAAATCCCTACACATCATCGTGCGCACTCGGCAGTTTTCGTCGAAGCTCGGCTTGGTACTTCAAAACGTGGAAGCAAAAGAAAATGAAACCTCAACATCTGATCACGACTCTCGCCAAAACTGACACTATTCTTTCCTTTTAGTCGTTCATGCCTAGTGAAATGGCGGCGTCGCCACGAGAGAGGTCACTTTGTGTGCTGCAATTAGCAAAGCTAGAGTCCATTGTGTCAGTTCAACAACCGGGGCGTCACCACTAGAGAAGTCACTTTGTGTGCTGCAATTAACAAAGCTGGAGTCCATTGTTGCAGTTCGACATCCGCCGCGTCACCACTAGAGACGCGTCGCCACTAGAGAAGTCACTTTGTGTGCTGCAATTAACAAAGCTGGAGTCCATTGTGTCAGTTCAACAACCGGGGCGTCACTACTAGAGAAGTCACTTTGTGTGCTGCAATTAACAAAGCTGGAGTCCATTGTTGCAGTTCGACATCCGCCGCGTCACCACTAGAGACGCGTCGCCACTAGAGAAGTCACTTTGTGTGCTGCAATTAACAAAGCTGGAGTCCATTGTTGCAGTTCAACAACCGGGGCGTCACCACTAGAGAAATCACTTTGTGTGCTGCAATTAACAAAGCAGGAGTCCATTGTTGCAGTTCAACAACCGGGGCGTCACCACTAGAGACGTCACTTTGTGTGCTGCAATTAGCAAAGCTAGAGTCCATTGTGTCAGTTCAACAACCGGGGCGTCACCACTAGAGAGGTCACTTTGTGTGCTGCAATTAGTAAAGCTAGAGTCCATTGTTGCAGTTCAACAACCGGGGCGTCACCACTAGAGAGGTCACTTTGTGTGCTGCAATTAGCAAAGCTAGAGTCCATTGTGTCAGTTCAACAACCGGGGCGTCACTACTAGAGAAGTCACTTTGTGTGCTGCAATTAACAAAGCTGGAGTCCATTGTTGCAGTTCGACATCCGCCGCGTCACCACTAGAGACGCGTCGCCACTAGAGAAGTCACTTTGTGTGCTGCAATTAACAAAGCTGGAGTCCATTGTTGCAGTTCAACAACCGGGGCGTCACCACTAGAGAAATCACTTTGTGTGCTGCAATTAACAAAGCTGGTGTCCATTGTTGCAGTTCAACAACCGGGGCGTCACCACTAGAGACGTCACTTTGTGTGCTGCAATTAGCAAAGCTAGAGTCCATTGTGTCAGTTCAACAACCGGGGCGTCACCACTAGAGAGGTCACTTTGTGTGCTGCAATTAGTAAAGCTAGAGTCCATTGTTGCAGTTCAACAACCGGGGCGTCACCACTAGAGAGGTCACTTTGTGTGCTGCAATTAGCAAAGCTAGAGTCCATTGTTGCAGTTCAACAACCGGGGCGTCACCACTAGAGAAGTCACTTTGTGTGCTGCAATTAACAAAGCTGGAGTCCATTGTTGCAGTTCGACATCCGCCGCGTCACCACTAGAGACGCGTCGCCACTAGAGAAGTCACTTTGTGTGCTGCAATTAACAAAGCTGGAGTCCATTGTTGCAGTTCAACAACCGGGGCGTCACCACTAGAGAAATCACTTTGTGTGCTGCAATTAACAAAGCTGGAGTCCATTGTTGCAGTTCAACAACCGGGGCGTCACCACTAGAGACGTCACTTTGTGTGCTGCAATTAGCAAAGCTAGAGTCCATTGTGTCAGTTCAACAACCGGGGCGTCACCACTAGAGAGGTCACTTTGTGTGCTGCAATTAGTAAAGCTAGAGTCCATTGTTGCAGTTCAACAACCGGGGCGTCACCACTAGAGAGGTCACTTTGTGTGCTGCAATTAGCAAAGCTAGAGTCCATTGTTGCAGTTCAACAACCGGGGCGTCACCACTAGAGAAATCACTTTGTGTGCTGCAATTAACAAAGCTAGAGTCCATTGTTGCAGTTCAACAACCGGGGCGTCACCACTAGAGAAATCACTTTGTGTGCTGCAATTAACAAAGCTGGAGTCCATTGTTGCATTTCAACAACCGGGGCGTCACCACTAGAGACGTCACTTTGTGTGCTGCAATTAGCAAAGCTAGAGTCCATTGTTGCAGTTCAACAACCGGGGCGTCACCACTAGAGACGTCACTTTGTGTGCTGCAATTAGCAAAGCTAGAGTCCATTGTGTCAGTTCAACAACCGGGGCGTCACCACTAGAGACGTCACTTTGTGTGCTGCAATTAGCAAAGCTAGAGTCCATTGTTGCAGTTCAACAACCGCCGCGTCACCACTAGAGAAGTCACTTTGTG
This sequence comes from Hymenopus coronatus, assembly GCA_030762935.1. Taxonomy (NCBI): domain Eukaryota; kingdom Metazoa; phylum Arthropoda; class Insecta; order Mantodea; family Hymenopodidae; genus Hymenopus; species Hymenopus coronatus. The sequence goes on along the minus strand of CM060882.1, from coordinate 4,034,282 downwards.
TGCTGCAATTAGCAAAGCTAGAGTCCATTGTTGCAGTTCAACAACCGGGGCGTCACCACTAGAGAAGTCACTTTGTGTGCTGCAATTAGCAAAGCTAGAGTCCATTGTTGCAGTTCAACAACCGCCGCGTCACCAAAGCTAGAGTCGATTGTTGCAGTTCAACAACCGCCGCGTCACCAAAGCTAGAGTCCATTGTTGCAGTTCAACAACCGCCGCGTCACCACTAGAGAAATCATTTTGTATGCTGCAATTAGCAAAGCTAGAGTCCATTGTTGCAGTTCAACAACCGCCGCGTCACCACTAGAGAAGTCACTTTGTGTGCTGCAATTAGCAAAGCTAGAGTCCATTGTTGCAGTTCAACAACCGGGGCGTCACCACTAGAGAAGTCACTTTGTGTGCTGCAATTAACAAAGCTGGAGTCCATTGTTGCAGTTCAACAACCGCCGCGTCACCAAAGCTAGAGTCGATTGTTGCAGTTCAACAACCGCCGCGTCACCAAAGCTAGAGTCCATTGTTGCAGTTCAACAACCGCCGCGTCACCACTAGAGAAGTCACTTTGTGTGCTGCAATTAGCAAAGCTAGAGTCCATTGTTGCAGTTCAACAACCGGGGCGTCACCACTAGAGAAATCACTTTGTGTGCTGCAATTAGCAAAGCTAGAGTCCATTGTTGCAGTTCAACAACTGCCGCGTCACCAAAGCTAGAGTCCATTGCTGCAGTTCAACAACCGCCGCGTCACCAAAGCTAGAGACCATTGTTGCAGTTCAACAACCGCCGCGTCACCAAAGCTAGAGTCCATTGTTGCAGTTCGACAACCGCCGCGTCACCAAAGCTAGAGTTCATTGTTGCAGTTCAACAACCGCCGCGTCACCAAAGCTAGAGTCCATTGTTGCAGTTCAACAACCGCCGTGTCACCAAAGCTAGAGTCCATTGTTGCAGTTCAACAACCGGGGCGTCACCAAAGCTAGAGTCCATTGTTGCAGTTCAACAACCGCCGCGTCACCACTAGAGAAGTCACTTTGTGTGCTGCAATTAGCAAAGCTAGAGTCCATTGTTGCAGTTCAACAACCGGGGCGTCACCAAAGCTAGAGTCCGTTGTTGCAGTTCAACAACCGCCGCGTCACCACTAGAGAAGTCACATTGTGTGCTGCAATTAGCAAAGCTAGAGTCCATTGTTGCAGTTCAACAACCGGGGCGTCACCAAAGCTAGAGTCCATTGTTGCAGTTCAACAACCGGGGCGTCACCACTAGAGAAATCACTTTGTGTGCTGCAATTAGCAAAGCTAGAGTCCATTGTTGCAGTTCGACAACCGCCGCGTCACCACTAGAGAAATCACTTTGTGTGCTGCAATTAGCAAAGCTAGAGTCCATTGTTGCAGTTCAACAACCGCTGCGTCAATACTAGTGAAATCACTTTGTGTGCTGCAATTAGCAAAGCTAGAGTCCATTGTTGCAGTTCGACAACCGCCGCGTCACCACTAGAGAAATCACTTTGTGTGCTGCAATTAGCAAAGCTAGAGTCCATTGTTGCAGTTCAACAACCGCCGCGTCACCACTAGAGAAATCACTTTGTGTGCTGCAATTAGCAAAGCTAGAGTCCATTGTTGCAGTTCAACAACCGCCGCGTCAATACTAGAGAAATCACTTTGTGTGCTGCAATTAACAAAGCTAGAGTCCGTTGTTGCAGTTCAACAACCGCCGCGTCACCACTAGAGAAATCACTTTGTGTGCTGCAATTAACAAAGCTAGAGTCCATTGTTGCAGTTCAACAACCGCCGCGTCACCACTAGAGAAATCACTTTGTGTGCTGCAATTAGCAAAGCTAGAGTCCATTGTTGCAGTTCAACAACCGCCGCGTCACCACTAGAGAAGTCACTTTGTGTGCTGTAATTAGCAAAGCTAGAGTCCATTGTTGCAGTTCAACAACCGGGGCGTCACCACTAGAGAAATCACTTTTTGTGCTGCAATTAGCAAAGCTAGAGTCCATTGTTGCAGTTCAACAACCGCCGCGTCCCCACTAGAGAAATCACTTTTTGTGCTGCAATTAGCAAAGCTAGAGTCCATTGTTGCAGTTCAACAACCGTCGCGTCACCACTAGAGAAATCACTTTGTGTGCTGCAATTAGCAAAGCTAGAGTCCATTGTTGCAGTTCAACAACCGCCGCGTCACCACTAGAGAAGTCACTTTGTGTGCTGCAATTAGCAAAGCTAGAGTCCATTGTTGCAGTTCAACAACCGCCGCGTCACCACTAGAGAAATCACTTTTTGTGCTGCAATTAGCAAAGTTAGAGTCCATTGTTGCAGTTCTACAACCGCCGCGTCACCACTAGAGAAGTCACTTTGTGTGCTGCAATTAGCAAAGCTAGAGTCCATTGTTGCAGTTCAACAACCGCCGCGTCACCACTAGAGAAGTCACTTTTTGTGCTGCAATTAGCAAAGCTAGAGTTCATTGTTGCAGTTCAACAACCGCCGCGTCACCACTAGAGAAGTCACTTTGTGTGCTGCAATTAGCAAAGCTAGAGTCCATTGTTGCAGTTCAACAACCGCCGCGTCACCACTAGAGAAATCACCTTCTGTGCTGCAATTAGCAAAGCTAGAGTCCATTGTTGCAGTTCAACAACCGCCGCGTCACCGCTAGAGAAGTCACTTTGTGTGCTGCAATTAGCAAAGCTAGAGTCCATTGTTGCAGTTCAACAACCACCGCGTCACCACTAGAGAAATCACTTTGTGTGCTGCATTTTGCAAAGCTAGAGTCCATTGTTGCAGTTCAACAACCGCCGCGTCCCCAATGCTAGAGCCCATTGTTGCAGTTCAACAACCGCCGCGTCACCACTAGAGAAGTCACATTGTGTGCTGCAATTAGCAAAGCTAGAGTCCATTGTTGCAGTTCAACAACCGCCGCGTCACCAAAGCTAGAGTCCATTGTTACAGTTCAACAACCGCCGTGTCACCACTAGAGAAATCACTTTTTGTGCTGCAATTAGCAAAGCTAGAGTCCATTGTTGCAGTTCAACAACCGCCGCGTCACCACTAGAGAAGTCACTTTGTGTGCTGCAATTAGCAAAGCTAGAGTCCATTGTTGCAGTTCAACAACCGGGGCGTCACCACTAGAGAAGTCACTGTGTGTGCTGCAATTAACAAAGCTGGAGTCCATTGTTGCAGTTCAACAACCGCCGCGTCACCAAAGCTAGAGTCGATTGTTGCAGTTCAACAACCGCCGCGTCACCAAAGCTAGAGTCCATTGTTGCAGTTCAACAACCGCCGCGTCACCACTAGAGAAGTCACTTTGTGTGCTGCAATTAGCAAAGCTAGAGTCCATTGTTGCAGTTCAACAACCGGGGCGTCACCACTAGAGAAATCACTTTGTGTGCTGCAATTAGCAAAGCTAGAGTCCATTGTTGCAGTTCAACAACTGCCGCGTCACCAAAGCTAGAGTCCATTGCTGCAGTTCAACAACCGCCGCGTCACCAAAGCTAGAGTCCATTGTTGCAGTTCAACAACCGCCGCGTCACCAAAGCTAGAGTCCATTGTTGCAGTTCGACAACCGCCGCGTCACCAAAGCTAGAGTTCATTGTTGCAGTTCAACAACCGCCGCGTCACCAAAGCTAGAGTCCATTGTTGCAGTTCAACAACCGCCGTGTCACCAAAGCTAGAGTCCATTGTTGCAGTTCAACAACCGGGGCGTCACCAAAGCTAGAGTCCATTGTTGCAGTTCAACAACCGCCGCGTCACCACTAGAGAAGTCACTTTGTGTGCTGCAATTAGCAAAGCTAGAGTCCATTGTTGCAGTTCAACAACCGGGGCGTCACCAAAGCTAGAGTCCGTTGTTGCAGTTCAACAACCGCCGCGTCACCACTAGAGAAGTCACATTGTGTGCTGCAATTAGCAAAGCTAGAGTCCATTGTTGCAGTTCAACAACCGGGGCGTCACCACTAGAGAAATCACTTTGTGTGCTGCAATTAGCAAAGCTAGAGTCCATTGTTGCAGTTCGACAACCGCCGCGTCACCACTAGAGAAATCACTTTGTGTGGTGCAATTAGCAAAGCTAGAGTCCATTGTTGCAGTTCAACAACCGCTGCGTCAATACTAGAGAAATCACTTTGTGTGCTGCAATTAGTAAAGCTAGAGTCCATTGTTGCAGTTCGACAACCGCCGCGTCACCACTAGAGAAATCACTTTGTGTGCTGCAATTAGCAAAGCTAGAGTCCATTGTTGCAGTTCAACAACCGCCGCGTCACCACTAGAGAAATCACTTTGTGTGCTGCAATTAGCAAAGCTAGAGTCCATTGTTGCAGTTCAACAACCGCCGCGTCAATACTAGAGAAATCACTTTGTGTGCTGCAATTAACAAAGCTAGAGTCCGTTGTTGCAGTTCAACAACCGCCGCGTCACCACTAGAGAAATCACTTTGTGTGCTGCAATTAACAAAGCTAGAGTCCATTGTTGCAGTTCAACAACCGCCGCGTCACCACTAGAGAAATCACTTTGTGTGCTGCAATTAGCAAAGCTAGAGTCCATTGTTGCAGTTCAACAACCGCCGCGTCACCACTAGAGAAGTCACTTTGTGTGCTGTAATTAGCAAAGCTAGAGTCCATTGTTGCAGTTCAACAACCGGGGCGTCACCACTAGAGAAATCACTTTTTGTGCTGCAATTAGCAAAGCTAGAGTCCATTGTTGCAGTTCAACAACCGCCGCGTCCCCACTAGAGAAATCACTTTTTGTGCTGCAATTAGCAAAGCTAGAGTCCATTGTTGCAGTTCAACAACCGTCGCGTCACCACTAGAGAAGTCACTTTGTGTGCTGCAATTAGCAAAGCTAGAGTCCATTGTTGCAGTTCAACAACCGCCGCGTCACCACTAGAGAAGTCACTTTGTGTGCTGCAATTAGCAAAGCTAGAGTCCATTGTTGCAGTTCAACAACCGCCGCGTCACCACTAGAGAAATCACTTTTTGTGCTGCAATTAGCAAAGTTAGAGTCCATTGTTGCAGTTCTACAACCGCCGCGTCACCACTAGAGAAGTCACTTTGTGTGCTGCAATTAGCAAAGCTAGAGTCCATTGTTGCAGTTCAACAACCGCCGCGTCACCACTAGAGAAGTCACTTTTTGTGCTGCAATTAGCAAAGCTAGAGTTCATTGTTGCAGTTCAACAACCGCCGCGTCACCACTAGAGAAGTCACTTTGTGTGCTGCAATTAGCAAAGCTAGAGTCCATTGTTGCAGTTCAACAACCGCCGCGTCACCACTAGAGAAATCACCTTCTGTGCTGCAATTAGCAAAGCTAGAGTCCATTGTTGCAGTTCAACAACCGCCGCGTCACCGCTAGAGAAGTCACTTTGTGTGCTGCAATTAGCAAAGCTAGAGTCCATTGTTGCAGTTCAACAACCACCGCGTCACCACTAGAGAAATCACTTTGTGTGCTGCAATTTGCAAAGCTAGAGTCCATTGTTGCAGTTCAACAACCGCCGCGTCCCCAATGCTAGAGCCCATTGTTGCAGTTCAACAACCGCCGCGTCACCACTAGAGAAGTCACATTGTGTGCTGCAATTAGCAAAGCTAGAGTCCATTGTTGCAGTTCAACAACCGCCGCGTCACCAAAGCTAGAGTCCATTGTTACAGTTCAACAACCGCCGTGTCACCACTAGAGAAATCACTTTTTGTGCTGCAATTAGCAAAGCTAGAGTCCATTGTTGCAGTTCAACAACCGCCGCGTCACAAGCAAATTTACGAGTGGCGTGGAAAACTCGTAGAAGATGGTTGCATCTGCAAAAGGGAAAAGCACGGGACGCGGATGTCGTTCACTCTACGAAAGGAGCCCACATCACGAGCAACCAACATCGTCTGCCCCTGAAGTCTCACGACCAAAACAAAAGCTACGAATGCTGCATTGACATTTTAGAAGATATGGAAAAAGTCAAGTTCGCTCACTGATTAATTTTTCCGATGAATGCACCTTTCATGTTTGTGGTAAAGTTAATCGCCATAATTTAGGGGCAAGTGAAAACCCCAGGGCAGTAGTTCAACATGAAGGAGATTCACCAAAGGTGAACGTCTTCTGTGCGATATCTGTAACCAAGGTTTGACGGAGAAAACTGTGACTGGACTAACCTATCTGGACATGCTTGAAAACTGGTTATTTCCCCAGCTTGAATGCCAGATGCTGCCCCGCCTCATTATACTTACCAATCCGACGTTGCTTGAATAGCACATTTCCAGGACTTTGGATTGGAAGAAGAGAAGCAGAAGATCACCTTTATCGCTGGTGGCCTTCAAGATCTCCAGATCTCACTCCTTGGGTTACGTAACAGACCGTGTTTTTATCGCTCCTATGCCTGCCACTCTTGAAGATCTACGCGATCGAATTGTTGAAGCTGTGAGTTCAGACCAGCTGATTTGTGTGGGAGCCACCGTTTTGACATATCTCGTGTAACACAGGGTGCTCATATTGCATCATATTATAAAACTGTAAACTTTTCTCTCTACATGAACGTTGGAATCATATTTCTATCTTTTGTAGTTTGGAAACAATAAATGTTTGAAATCTGCCCTTTCTTTTTGAATATGTGCAGGGTGTTAATGAACTATACCGAAATGATTTGCGAGATGGTGCGCGTGACTGAAATAAGTAACTTTAAATCGGCGATGCATGGTCCCCGGATAAACAAAACGCAGCTACATAGCGTTAAACGTGTGGGTTTCAGGTGCTGGTAAGTCGGTGTTAAAGCAAAGAGGTTGAAAAAATGTCTTTAAAACTGCTGCCCCCCGAGTATAGAAATATCATTACTAGCCTTCTCAAGATTTAATGTCGCGAAAATCTGTAGAGTCTGAACTTAAACAGTGCGACACTGAGCACGTTCTTGGGGCGTTTTTGTCAACTGCTTGATGGCTTAATGTGTAACGCTTGAAGCTACTATTTCAAAGGTCGTGAGTTCGATTCCTGTCATAGAATAAATTTCTTTTATTATTATTTGTTTCATTCCAGACGAAGTGCCGCGATACGTGGCGTACTGGCACTTCAGAAACTTATAGCTGTTACTTCGAAATTTCAATAAATAGGTCACATATCTCAAATTACTTATTTAAGTAATCTACATATTCTGTGAAAGTATTCCGGTATAGTTCATTAACACCCTGTATACACATATGGCGTTAAATGGTTATTTCAACAAGATCTGCATTCTTTCTTTTTGTATAACTCATGATTTATGCAACATTAGCAAAACTCATCCAGAAATAAAAGGTATTCCAAGAGAATTCAAGATAGCATTTTATTTTTAATGTAAATAGCTGTAATATATACGGTACTTTACTAAAAATTGTGACAGCCATCTTTGAGAAAAACATTTTCCATGTAAAGGGTAGTTTGGGGTGGGGATATATTCCTCAAAATCTTGGTGTCGCATCTTTGGAAGATACTATACATAAATTCCAAGTTTGGCTTTTTTTGTTTTTGAGCTATGCAGGTCATAGACACACACACGGACCTTTGTCTAAAAGTGGATCTCAATTCGGTGCAATTTCGGTATTGAATGTTTGGATGAAATAAAATTCCTTCTCTATCTAATATGCGCATAGTATGTATCAATAAGTTACTAACAATAATACTTATATAAACAGAGGAGATGAATAATAAAAATATAAACACAACGAAGTAATAAGTCCTAAAACTTCATAACAGCTTTATTAGCTTGGTGTTAAATGTTAATTTGACTAGAACTAAAGACTAAAAATTCTTATGTGTTACAATCACATGACTTTCTCTAGCTATTCTGCAAACAAAGTTCTTACAAAAGATTCTTCTTCTTTCTACACAATGCTAATGGAGATAAACATTAGCAGAATGTTCTTATTACTTAGTTCCTTATAAGAAGAAGGCAACTAAAGTGTTATGCTAAAGTGATAGTCAAATGTTTCAAAAGCTGTTATGCGATTGTCACTACAAATTGATTCTTTCTTTGACCAGGAGTAGAACAAAAGAAAAACGGACACTTCCGTCTGGGAAAAGTATAAGTAATTCACAATAGAAACTATAAACAAAAAATACCTCGAAATCGGCAAGAGAAATTAAAAATTAAAGGTATTTGACATCAGTCCGCCATAACATCGGATACCGGTTAGTTATTATAGGTTTATTTAAATTAAGAGTATATTGCTTCGATGATAGGTGGTCACCAGAATTTGTGATTAGATGTAGTAATTTCGTTAACCTTAAATTGTAACTAGTTGATTTTCTATGTTTTGTTTTAATTTTGCTGTTTTATGTAGTTATAAGTTATTTATCTGAAAATTGTAAACAAACTTAGCATATAATATTTTGGATAACAGATATAAGAATTTTAAAATAACGTCCCAGTTTAATAAATTACGCACGTTTCTATTTGTTTATTTTGCACGTGTAGAGAAAGCGAAGCACTCAACCATACTGAAGTTTTACTTTCCTTACACATAGTGTATTGTGTACTACACCAAACATTCAATACTCACATTTCACTGCAAATATATATTTGGAGTTCCCCTGAATAAAAAAAAAAAAAAACAACTTTCCGTTGGTGTGTGAACAAGCTTACTCAAAAACGAGAAGTCGGTAAAATACCAAAGTTGGAATAACTACCCTTTATATGGAAGATTTTTCGAAATTTTTTATTTTCTCAAAAATAGATTTAATGATTTTGATTAAAATACCGTGTATTAAAGATGGTAAATAAAATGTTTATTTTGAAAATTCTGGGAATAGCTTCTGAAAGACCTATTTATTCTGGATGAGTTTTGTCAAATTTTCCATAACTGGTAAAGCGTAAGAGAAAGACAAAAATTGCACTGTACAAAAATGTAGAACGCCTTAAAGCACACAATTTATGCCATATATTTTTTTCGTGGAATTGACATTTTCAGAGACATTTATTTTAATTTGTTTCATATTTAAAATTGTTAAAACTTTTCTCACACGGAAGGCAGTAAACCCCTAGTTATATATAGAAACGGATTTCATCAACATGGCAACCACGTTTTAAATCCTTTGACTATCACTTTAAACTATGATACTCCCTTATTTCACTTCTACTTGAGAGTAAGCAAGTAATAAGACTGTTTCTGCCAATGAATTAATTGTTTTTCACACAAGCCGTGTGTAGAACAGGGGTTGGATAGGTAGACTGAAATATTCAATGTCATAGCTGGCATTTGAACCACGGATCTCCCGATGAGATTCAATGCTATGCCGGCATGTTGCCATGGTAGCTCAGTGGCAGAGCAACCGGCTAGAGATCGGGAGATTCGTGGTTCAAATCCCGGTTATGGCATTGAATTTTTCAGTCTGACTATACCTATCCAATTTATGTTAATGTTTATCTTGATTAGCATGAATTAGATAGAAGAATAGGTTTTTTAACAATAATTTAGCCCGCCTGGGTAGTGTGGTGGTGGCGTGTCTGCCTCGTATCCAACAGGGCGTGAGTTCGAATCTCGCTTACGATGAATTACCCGGGTAAGGCATTTTTCGGTGTTTTCTCTTATCCTGAGAAGATGAATCTCGAGTAACTTTAAGCTCCATGGACCCCGAGATCATTTGATCATCATTTCACCAATTTCATTCATCGTCCGATATGACCAACCAGGTTAAAGGACCTTAACCTTAATAATTTGTTACAGCTATGTAGAGAAAGTCATGTGAATGGAACTAATTAGATCTGATTGAAAACCCTTTCACTGATTGGTTGAAACGCGATACACACAGACGAGTGTTTGAGACACGAATGACCTCAAGGACAAAGTCACGTGGGTGTTTTGGACAGTTTTCGGAGAGGTTGCGAAGCCCGGCGCCCGCCCGTCAGGCGTCTCTCTCTCTCTCTCTCTCGGCATGATGAATGTGAGGGAAGTTGCCTGCTACCTGCGGATACTAACAAAACACTAACTCCAAGGAAATGACGTTCACATTTTCCCTGGATTTATGCTAACCGGAATACCTCTACCAACATAACCACGTTATGTATAACACTATCCTAAAATATTTTAATACAGTAAATTGTCATGAGCCACATGCAAGAAAATTAACAAAAATTCGATTTTCTTCAATTTTAATTCCATAAGGTAATTTAAATATTCATGATTATAAAAATCTCATGTGTTCCATTCACATGACTTTCTCTACGTCTCTGTAACAAATAATTATTGTTAAAAATCTTATTTTTCTATCTACTTGATGCTAATCGAGATAAACATTAACAGAAATTGTCTTATTACTTGCTTTCTTGTAAGTAGAAGGGAAATAAGGGAGTACCATAGGTTAAAGTGGTAGTCAAAAGATGGTTGCTATGTGACTGAAGTTCGTTTGTTGGCATGCACAGCAGTTCGCACATTCTTGTATGAGAAAAGTATAACTTTTTCATAGCAGAAACCAAAAACAAAGAATGTCTCAAAAACGATGAACTCCACGAAAAGAATTTATATAACATAAATTGTATGTCTTAACGTGCTTTACAGTTTTTGTCCATCTCTTACAGTTTAGCAGTTATTTAAAAGTCCGTAAAATTCATCCAGAATAAACTACTCTTCAGAGACTATTCCCAGAAAACTTAAGATATAAATTTTATTTGTTAGGTAAATGTCTTTAACATATGATATTTTAATCAAAATCGTTAAGGCCATTTTTGAGAAAATCTAAATTTTCGAAAAAAGCTCCATGTAAAGGGTAGTTTAGGGGGGGGGGATTTTTCTAAAAATATTCGTGCCGCATCCCTGTAAGATACAAAACTTAAATACCAAATTTGGTATTTTACGACTTTTCGTTTTTGAGTTATCGTGTTCACAGGTACACGGACACACACAAGGACCTTTTTTGTGAAAATGCTTTTTTTATATATATATATATATATATATATATATATATATAGGGGACCATAAAACATATATTTCTGGTGAAATCTCGGTATCTAATTTTTGGGTGGAATGCAATACCTTCTCTATACACTATGTGCATAGTAAGTGTAAAGAAAGTAAAAATGCACAGGCCAAAGCGACAGTCTCGTCCTATAAAAGCCGGTGCTATGTGCAGCAATTGAATTATCAATCTCTTTGCTTGCCAGGAATAAAGAAACGACAAGAAAGATGTCTAAAATTGGACCTAATAACCCGGAATATGGTTAACTCTACCCCCCCCCAAAACAAAGGTCGCATACATTGTGTGTTTTTATCAGATGTTCATTTGTTTCTGCAGTCAGATTTTGTACATCTTTGACGGTTAGCCAGTTACGTAAAAGGCATCCAGAATAAGGAGGTCTTCAGAGGCTATTCCCAGAAAATTCAAGAAACACATTCCGTTTGTCAAAATATCTTAAGCTTAAGGCATTTTAATCAAAATCATTAGAGTCATTTTTGAGGAAATCAAAGTTTTGTCAAATGTTGCATGTAAATGGTAGTTTGTGGAGGAGGGATTTTGTTGAAAATGTTGCATTTAACGGTATTTTTGTTTTTGAGCTATGCTGTCCACAGACATACACAGAGTTACAGAAGCAGACTCTCGGACCACTGTTATGGATTCAGGGGGACCCAAATTTCTGATAAAATCTCGGTATTGATTTTTTGGGTGCATTACAATACCTTCTCTATACACTATCTACATAGTACGTGTAGAGAAAGTAAGCCACCACAATTTCCCGTTTTCCTTCCCTGTATTACCACAAGAAATATTCATTTGTTTGTGTTTGAAAGGAAAAACTGGGACGGGGTGCAAATAGTTGCCGCGGGAGTGGAATATCGGTACTGCAGGGAACTGATTTATCCTTTGTGGGGGTTTGATGATGCAGCTTTTGATGTGGTCTGTTGCGTTGTTGTCTGTCATAACCTTAAAAATGATTCAGGAAGTTGGCGTTTCTCGCTTCCAAATTGAAAATAGCTTCGTTTCCCGGCCCGTCAACTGGAAAATGACATTCTGTGTGTTCACGTTTTGTTTCCGACTGCACCCGAGGTCACACAATAGCGAATAAAACTAATTGTTCTTGAAAATGACGTCCGTGCTGGGACAGACGTACTTTTTATACTCTAAAACAACTACACAGCGCATTTGGGGTACGCCAAGAGTGAAATTCTCTGCGCATTTTTCTGTAGACGCAAGCAGCAGGTGCTCTATGCACCGGTTCTTGAACTGCTCGGGACTTGTACACTCCCCGGCCGTGATCGCAGCATGGTTTGCTGATTCTTGGCATCCATTGTTACACCTAATGTACGGATACCTGTGCCGGCGGCAAGTTCTTTTGGCATCGCAGCTGCTAGAGGACACGTGTTCTGTCGGAAGGTTCTTTGATGTAAAAGCCTGCATAACTGTGAACACCTGCTGTGTTTTGCATGTGCGACGGCTTCAGTAAACTTCCAGTTACGTGACCTAGACGTCCTGCCCAGAGTTTAGTTTTCTCTCGGAATGATTCGCATGCAAAAAAATTCATTCACCGAGTTTCATAAAGAAACTCTACTCAGATTTTTTTTGTAAACAATTAAATAAAGACAGCTATTTGTGAGAAGATTCTGACTGTGAGAAGTTTGTGAAAGAAATACATTTGTTGTTCAGAAAACAGAGTTTCTGTTACTAATAAACATTATAGCTTGCCGTGGTTTTATGCCAAGGTCACAGCCGCCTTATGTGTGTGTTAGCCAAGGCGGCCGTGACATCTGTATTACTACGCAGGACGCGTCAAGAGTACGTTTGTCAGCTGTGATAGTCTCAGTCTTTCCTTAGGATCAATATAGCAAACTATTTCGACAACACCTGTAATTTCCTTAGAAATGTAATTCTCTTAGTAGTCCAAGAAATATCTGGCAACAAATTTACGCTTGAACACCGTATTTTTGTGCACAATACATAAATGAAAAAATCTAATGTGTTCCGTTCACATGACTTTCTCTACATCTATGTAACAAATTATGTTACAAAGCTTATGCTACTATTTAGTTCATGCTAATAGAGAAAAAATTAGCAAAAATAGTCTTATTGCCTGCTTCGTTGTAAGTAGAAACGAAATAAGGGAGTACCATAGGTTAAAGTGATAGTCAAAAGCTGGTTGCTATGTGATTGAAGTTCCTTTGTTTGTATGGACAGGAGTTAACAAATTTCTGCATGAGAAAAATATACGTTTTTAAAACTGAAATAAAAAAAAAGGAATATCTCAAAAACGATCAACTCCACGAACAAAATGTATACGACATAAATTGTATGTTTTTCGTGATCTACATTTTTTGTGCAGTAAGCTTTTGTCCCTCTCTCACTGTTTACCAGTTATGTAAAATTCCTCAGAGGCTATTCCCAGAAAATTCAAGATATACAATTTATTTGTCAGGTAAATATCTTTAATATATGATATTTTAATAAAAAACGTTAGTGCCATTTTTGAGAAAATCAAAATATTCGAAAAAAGCTCCATGTGAAGGGTAGTTTGGGGTGGGGGATTTTTCTCAAAATCTTCGTGTCGCATTCCTGGAAGATACTAATCTAAAATACTAGGTGGGGTATTTTAACGACTTTTCGTTTTTGAGTTATCGTGCTCAAAGGCACACGGACACACGGACCTTTCTTTGAAAATGCTTTTTTTGAATACAGGGGACCCTAAAACATATACTTCCGGCGAAATCTCGGTATCGAATTTTTGGGTGGAGTGCAATACCTTCTCTATACACTATGTACATAGTACGTGTAGAGAAAGTAGAAATGAATCATGTAGACAGATGTGCGTAGAGAATTTTATCAGCAATTTCCGGGTAAAGACACTGTGAGACGTTTCGTGGATACATTTAGAATAACGGGATCGCTAAACGCTAAACCAAAGAAGCCACGTTCTAACGAACGGAGGTGCTGTACTCGAGCGCTCACCCTAGAAGTCCCTCGGTGGTGCTGCAGAGAGAGTAGGTGTTACACAACATTAGTATCTTCCAAGCAACACAAAGATTTTGAGGAAAATCCGCTAACCTCAAACTGCCCTTTACACGGATCAAAATGGAAAACTTTGATTTTCTGAAAAACGCTTCTAGCGATTTTGTTTAAAATATCTTATATTAAAGATATTTACATGAAAACTAGAATATATATCTTCAATTTCCTGGGAATAGCCTTTCATTCCCGGTGACTTTTACGTGACTGCTAAACCATAGGAGATAGAAACAACTTAAAGCACATAAAAGATGTCAAAACACACAAAATGCGTCCCTTAACTTATAGAACTAACCATTTCCGAGATATTTTTGCTATTGCTTACAGTTTTAAAATACGTTCACCTTTCTCAAACAGGAAGTCGTCCGTGTTTCGTTTGTTTTACTCCTGCCAATGCAAGCCTGCGAATTTTAAAGATAATCGCATAAGCACAGCTGTTAAAAGATTTGACTATCACTTTATCCTAGTGTATTCTTTTCTACTTAAATGGAAGCAAAAAATAAGACCATTTCTGTTAATGTTTATCTCAGTTAATATGAAGCAGATAGAACAAAATTTATGTGTTCCATTCACATGACTTTCTCTACATCTCTGCAACAAATTGTTCTTAAAAAGCTTATGTTTCTATATAATGCATGTTAATCGAGAAAAAATTACTTGCTTCCTTGTAAGTAGAAGCGAAATAAGGGGTTACACTAGATTAAAGTGAAAGCCAAAAGCTGGCTGCTATGTGACTGAAGTTCCTTTGTTTGTATGGACAGGAGTTGACAAATTTCAGTATGAAAAAAGAATAAGTTTTTTGAAGCTGAAACCAAAACAATGAATATCTCAAAAACGATCAACTCCACGCACAAAATGCATATAACATAAATTGTGTGTTTTATCATGTTCTACTTTTTTTTCTGATAAGTTTTTCTCCATGTCTTACGGTTTAGCAGTTATGTAAAATCTATTCAAAATAAAGTACTGTTCAGAGGCTATTCCCAGAAAATTCAAGATATACATTTTATTTGTTAGGTAAATATCTTTAATATACGATATCTTATTCAAAATCATAGAGCCATTTTTGAGAAAATAAAAAATTACAAAAATGTTCCATGTAAAGGATAGTCGGGGAGGGCGGGAACTTCTCGAAAATCTTCGTGTCGCATCCTTGGAAGGTACCGAACTTAAATATCAAGTTTGGTATTTTACCGAATTTTTGTTTTTGAGTTATCGTGTTCACAGACACGGACACACACACGCGGACCTTTTTCTGAAAATGGATTTTATGGATTCAGGAGACCCTAACACATATATTGCCGGTGAAATCTTGGTATCGAATTTTGGGTGAAGTGCAGTACCTTCTCTATATACTATGCACACATTTACGTGTAGAGAAAGTATAAAAGGCTTTTGTAATAAACTTTTTTGTAGAACGGGTAGAGAAAGTCATATGATTGGGACACATCAGGTAGGTGTACATAATAACCAGGGAAAATACTTGACGAATTAATCTCGGTGCCATTCACTTAGCATCAGGTATCTGTGTTTTTATTAGAGTTAATTCGTTCAAGGGAACATCCCAGAATTTAGTTTCCTCGTGGGATATTCATAGAGTAGCAAAAGTTAAAAATATACATATTAAACAAGTCCAATATGATTTTTGTGAATACCATTATCGTTTAACTTTATTTTCTTTCTATAGAAAAGCTTATTTTTGCGTCTGCTTTATGTTAAATCAAAATAAACGTCTGCGTCATACAGAATTGGCATTTCCACCTTTGGCGTTTTAATATTTGTATCACGTATATGGAATCAGGTTCTACAGGCTGAGGCTAAGTGCTGAAAACACGAGGGTGGTTTAACATGACAAGTTCATATTGTCGTTTGTTATACACAATTGGAAACCTCTCGGATGGGATACATTTAAATGGCGGGCCAGGCAAACAGGCGGAGTATTTGGAGAAAAATTAAGAACCACCTCTGTGATATTGACCGACAGCAAATAATTGCACAATGCACGGAGGTTTCATTGGAAGTACAGTCTGTGCTAAAATCTGAGTAGAGTCTGGAGCAATGCATCAAAACAAGTACTAAACATATTCATGTGACAGGGGCTCGCGTGGATTTGACTAGGAGCATAGCGGATGATACAAATTACTGAAGAGAATCTGCTCCATTTGCGAGGAAGAAGGGTCGTATCTTGGCAAGTCGTAGGGGTACGAAGGAATGGAGGGGGAAATATTTACCACGACCCTTTACCACTGCGAATCGACGGAAGCATGTTGGACGCTACTGGCAGGCACGGACGGACTAGATTAATTTCTACTTAAGGTGAGAGAGCTGAGATCTGAGAACGGACGATAATAGAGAAGAGGAGGGGGATAAGAAGAGTTAAACAAACCTGATTATAATGTTGTACATATATTTTAAAAATAATTTTCGGTCACTGTTTTGTTATGGTGTTAGTATTGTGTGTATATATTTCCCTTAAAGGTATTTGTCTGCTATAATAGTGTACATTAATACATCAGAATACGGTTTATTATGTGTTATAAATTTAAGTTGTTGTGTTTAAGTCTTTGTCCCTTTATTTTCGTCTTTACTCTTTTAATATTTTGTTTCTTACTTTCTCTACACGTAGTATGTACATAGTGTATAGAGGAAGTATTGTATTCCATCCAAAAATTCGATACCGAGATTTTGCCGGAAATACATATTTTAGGATCCCTGAATCAAAAAAACAACAAACATTTTTAGAGAAAGCTCCGTGTCTGTGTGTGTGTGAGTCCGCGGACAACATAGCTCAAAAACGAAAAGACCATTAAATACCAAATTTGGTATACTATCTTCTAAGGATGCGGCACGAAGATTTTCAAGAAAATCCCCCCACTACAATCTACCCATTACATGGAAAACTTTTCGAAAATTTTGATTTTCTTAAAAATTTCTCTAAAGGTTTTTATTAAAATCATGTATATTAAAGCTATTTGCACTCCGAATAAAATATATATCTTGAAATTTCTGAGAATAGCTTCTCTTTATTCTGCATGAATTTTGCCAAATGTTGCATAACTAGTAAACCGTAAGAGAAGGACAAAAACTTACCATACAGAAAATGCAGAGAACATCAAAACTCAGAATATACTTTTATACATTTTTTTCGTGGAGTCGATTGTTTTTGAGATATTCTTTGGCATTAGTTTCCGTTTTGAAAAACTTATACTTTTCTCATACAGGAATGTCCATACAAACAAAGTAATTTCAGTCACACAGCAGCCAGCTTTAGACTGTCACTTTAACCTATGATACTCCTTTATTTCGCTTCCACTTACAAGGAAGCAAGTAATATTTCTGCTAATTTTTTCTCGATTAGCATGAAGTAAATAGAAGCATAAGCTTGTTAACAATACTTTGTTGCAGAGACGTAGAGAAAGTCATGTGAATGGATCACATCTGATTTTTTAAATATATTTACTATATTGTGTATTACAAAATTATGTGCGGTCTGCGGACCGTGAGATTAATGTAGATCAATATATGTATACTCTTATTCATTCATTGTTGTTCTTCTTCTGTTACTTTACAGATTTCTCCGGTATGTTATCTGTAACGTTTAGAGCCAGCGTCCCTTAAAAAGAAGCGCAGCCTTGCAATCATATCATGATACTTCTTGTGTATTTTGCCCACTTGAACTCCATCATCGAGTATGGAATAATATTCTCGGGTAATATAATGGATAGTAAATGCACATCCCGGATACAGAAGAAAACTATACGAATAATCTGTAATGTTTATAGCAGACAGTCATGGAAAAACTGGGCAAACTCACCTTACCTTGTGTTTATACATTATCCATTTTAAAATTCTATGCAGTAAATCGACATAGTTTTATAACAAATATGGAAATGCATAACATTAATACTAGACAAAAGGGATATATTCATTGTCCCAATGCTAACCTTCTTGCTTTCAGAAATGTGTATACGATGTACGTCCAGAAAGTAAGTTCCGTTTGGTAATAAAATTAAATTGTGTACAGATACAGAATAATTATTTATTGCACAAAATTCTACAACTCTTAAACTACTTTTCCATATAACTGCCGAAATTTTGCAGGCATTTGTCATAGTGTGGCACAAGTTTTTGTATACCTTCTTCATAGAAGTTTGCCGCCTGTGTCTTCAAAAAGTTGGAAACATTTTCTTTCAGCACTTCGCCATTGTTGAAGTGTTGACCGCCAAGGAAAGCCTTGAGATGTAAGAACAGATGAAAGTCGGTAGGAGCGAGGTCAGGGCTGTACGGAGGATGGTCAAACACGTCCCAGCCAAACCCCTGTAGGAGGTTTTTCGTCACATTTGCAGTGTGTGGTCGCGCGTTGTCGTGAAGAAAAACAACACCTTTTGACAGCAATCCTCAGCGCTTATTCTGTATTGCGCGGCGCAATTTCCTAAGTGTCTCGCAATAAACATCTGCTTTGATTGTTTGACCACGCGGTAAGAAATCAATGAGTAAGATGCCTTTCCAGTCCCAGAACACTGTGCACATCATTTTTCGAGGTGTCAAGATTTGTTTCGGCTTAACCTTTGCTGGGGATGAAGTGTGCCTCCATTCCATTGATTGCCGCTTACTTTCAGGGGTGTCGTAAGAAACCCAAGTCTCATCTCCTGTGACTATCTGTGTCAGAAGATCTTCGCTGCCTTCATAACAATTTCATGAATTAGTGATCGTGAGCTTTTGGGGAAATTCCATAGCGAGGGCACTAATTGTAAACTTGCTGTTTTCCTGGATCTTGTCATCAATCGCTTGAACCTGTTCTTCTGTAACCAAAGATGAACGCCCACTTCGTTCTTCATCGTGCACTTCACTACGTCCTTCATTGAACTGTCGGACCCATCTTCTCACCATTGAATCACTCATCGCATTTTGTCCGTATACTTCGCAAATTAGTCGATAAATTTCAATTGGTTTCACTTTCCTAGCATACAGAAAACGAACCACAGATCTGTTTTCACAAGCGGCGGGATTTTCAATCAACACCGACATTGTAAACAAGCACAACAAAGCGTATGTGGCTGACAGCGATCTCAAAATGGCGCACGTTTCTTCTCCTTGATACAGAGCGTCTACCGCGCAAGTGCGGAACTGCCATCGCAGCATTGCAGCGGAGATAATTGAAACGGAACTTACTTTCTGAACGTACCTCGTATTATGAAACAATCAAGATATTTAATGCTATCCCCAGTAATCTCAAAGAAAATGTTGGGAATTTCATGGCTTTTAATGCCTCTCTTAAGGAAAACCATTGCAATAAATCACTCTGTAGATGAATATTTGAGTGACAAATCTGTCTGACAATACCGTAATAATCAGTGTATTTATAAGTATTATAAAGTATTGCATTTTGTGTATATTAGTGTATGTGTTTTATTTTCAAGTTAAACTGGTGTATTCTTTGACTTGCACGAATGTGTCAAATGAATTTTTTAGCATTTAGCAATGACACAAGGTCTGTAAAGCCTGATGCTTTGATATTTTACACTCTAGTATATAATTGTACATTTTTGCATTGTATATTCTATAACATATTTGTAAAAATGTATTGTAATTTGTTGACATTTATGAAGAGTACATAATACAATAATCATATTTTAGTTTTATATAATTACTACTAGTAACTATTATGTCGATAATTAGAAAACTATCATCTGACATTACATCAGTGTTACATAATGAAATTATATTTATTTATACAATTTAACACTAATTTTGTTACTCTTTGTTTTTATGTGCATGCAAAAAAATAAATAAATAAATAAAATAAAATAAAATAAAAAAGGAAGTACACTACGATTTTATAGAGCACAATAAATATAGTGCAGTGGTGTACAGACCTAAAAAACAAGTGGTGTAATTAAATGTCTATTCTGTTGTTTTTGTAAACCGTGCATTTAGCAGTAGAGCTTTATACATTTTTTCCGTAGCATATAAACATATGTATATATTGGCATTGACAAATTCTGTGTTCAGTGGCTTCCTGGCCTAAACGAACCTACAGAATGCTTTCTAATCTAATCTAATCTGGTTCTATCAAAATGTTCCCAAAAGCTTTGTATGTCCTGCTGCTCGGTTTCACTGTCCTTCCTGTAGTCTAAGTTGCCCTGAAGCACTCCAATTGTGTTCAGATGCATTAATTGTTCTCAGCTACATTTTGGCAGGCTCTCAGCTCTTTCCTTACATGGTCCTTTGATACATAGTTCCCCATGTATGTTTCCTGAGGTTTTATGTCAGGTCTTGCAATGTTCTCACCGAGATGTTCCTGATCCAATAAATTGTGAGGCTGCTCCTTGTCTTGCAAAGTTCTCACCGAGATGTTCCTGATCCAACAAATTGTGAGGCTGCTCCTTGTCTTGCAATGTTCTCACTGAGATGTCCTGGTCCAACAAATTGTGAGGCTGCTTCTTGTCTTGCAATGTTCTCACCGAGATGTCCTGGTCCAACAAATTGTGAGGCTGCTCCTTGTCTTGCAATGTTCTCACCGAGATGTCTTGGTCCAACAAATTGTGAGGCTGCTTCTTGACTTACAATGTTCTCACCGAGATGTTCCTGATCCAACAAATTGTGAGGCTGCTCCTTGTCTTGCAATGTTCTCACCGAGATGTCTTGGTCCAACAAATTGTGAGGCTGCTCCTTGTCTTGCAATGTTCTCACCGAGATGTTCCTGATCCAACAAATTGTGAGGCTGCTCCTTGTCTTGCAATGTTCTCACCGAGATGTTCCTGATCCAACAAATTGTGAGGCTGCTCCTTGTCTTGCAATGTTCTCACCGAGATGTCTTGGTCCAACAAATTGTGAGGCTGCTCCTTGTCTTGCAATGTTCTCACTGAGATGTCCTGGTCCAACAAATTGTGAGGCTGCTTCTTGTCTTGCAATGTTCTCACCGAGATGTCCTGGTCCAACAAATTGTGAGGCTGATTTTTGTCTTGCAATGTTCTCACCGAGATGTTCCTGATCCAATAAGTTGAGAGGCTGCTCCTTGTCTTGCAATGTTCTCACCGAGATGTTCCTGGTCCAACAAATTGTGAGGCTGCTCCTTGTCTTGCAATGTTCTCACCGAGATGTCCCGGTCCAACAAATTGTGAGACTGCTCCTTGTCTTGCAATGTTCTCACCGAGATGTTCCTGATCCAATAAATTGTGAGGCTGCTCCTTGTCTTGCAATGTTCTCACCGAGATGTCTTGGTCCAACAAATTGTGAGGCTGCTCCTTGTCTTGCAATGTTCTCACCGAGATGTCCTGGTCCAACAAATTGTGAGGCTGATTTTTGTCTTGCAATGTTCTTACCTAGATGTCCTGGTCCAACATTTTGTGAGGCTGCTCCTTGTCTTGCAATGTTCTCACCGAGATGTCTTGGTCCAACAAATTGTAAGGCTGCTCCTTGTCTTGCAATGTTCTCACCGAGATGTTCCTGGTCCAACAAATTGTGAGGCTGCTCCTTGTCTTGTAATGTTCTTACCGAGATGTCCTGGTCCAACAAATTGTGAGGCTGCTCCTTGTCTTGCAATGTTCTCACCGAGATGTTCCTGATCCAACAAATTGTGAGGCTGCTCCTTGTCTTGCAATGTTCTGACCGAAATATCCTGGTCCAACAATTTGTGAGGCTGCTCCTTGTCTTGCAATGTTCTCACCGAGATGTCGTGGTCCAACAAATTGTGAGGCTGCTCCTTGTTTTGCAATGTTCTCACCGAGATGTTCCTGAGCCAATAAATTGTCAGGCTGCTCCTTGTCTTGCAATGTTCTCACCGAGATGTCTTGGTCCTGCAAATTGTAAGGCTGCTCCTTGTCTTGCAATGTTCTCACTGAGATGTTCCTGATCAAACAAATTGTGAGGCTGCTCCTTGTCTTGCAATGTTCTCACCGAGATGTCCTGGTCCAACAAATTGTGAGACTGATTTTTGTCTTGTAATGTTCTTACCGAGATGTCCTGGTCCAAAATTTTGTGAGACTACTCCTTGTCTTGCAATGTTCTCACCGAGATGTCCTGGTCCAACAAATTGTAAGGCTGCTCCTTGTCTTGCAATGTTCTCACCGAGATGTCTTGGTCCAACAAATTGTAAGGCTGCTCCTTGTCTTGCAATGTTCTCACCGAGATGTCCTGGTCCAACAAATTGTAAGGCTGCTCCTTGTCTTGCAATGTTCTCACCGAGATGTCTTGGTCCAACAAGTTGTGCAGCTGCTCCTTGTCTTGCAATGTTCTCACTGAGATGTTCCTGATCCAATAAATTGTGAGGCTGCTCCTTGTCTTGCAATGTTCTCACTGAGGTGTTCCTGATCCAATAAATTGTGAGACTGCTGCTTGTCTTGCAATGTTCTCACCGAGATGTTCCTGATCCAACAAATTGTGAGGCTGCTCCTTGTCTTGCAATGTTCTGACCGAAATGTCCTGGTCCAACAAGTTGTGAAGGTGCTCCTTGTCTTGCAATGTTCTCACCGAGATGTCGTGGTCCAACAATTTGTGAGGCTGCTCCTTGTCTTGCAATGTTCTCACCGAGATGTCGTGGTCCAACAATTTGTGAGGCTGCTCCTTGTCTTGCAAAGTTCTCACCGAGATGTCTTGGTCCAACAATTTGTGAGGCTGCTCCTTGTCTTGCAATGTTCTCACCGAGATGTCGTGGTCCAACAAATTGTGAGGCTGCTCCTTGTACTGCAATGTTCTCACCGAGATGTTCCTGAACCAATAAATTGTCAGGCTGCTCCTTGTCTTGCAATGTTCTTACCTAGATGTCCTGGTCCAACATTTTGTGAGGCTGCTCCTTGTCTTGCAATGTTCTCACCGAGATGTCTTGGTCCAACAAATTGTAAGGCTGCTCCTTGTCTTGCAATGTTCTCACCGAGATGTTCCTGGTCCAACAAATTGTGAGGCTGCTCCTTGTCTTGTAATGTTCTTACCGAGATGTCCTGATCCAACAAATTGTGAGGCTGCTCCTTGTCTTGCAATGTTCTCACCGAGATGTTCCTGATCCAACAAATTGTGAGGCTGCTCCTTGTCTTGCAATGTTCTGACCGAAATATCCTGGTCCAACAATTTGTGAGGCTGCTCCTTGTCTTGCAATGTTCTCACCGAGATGTCGTGGTCCAACAAATTGTGAGGCTGCTCCTTGTATTGCAATGTTCTCACCGAGATGTTCCTGAGCCAATAAATTGTCAGGCTGCTCCTTGTCTTGCAATGTTCTCACCGAGATGTCTTGGTCCTGCAAATTGTAAGGCTGCTCCTTGTCTTGCAATGTTCTCACTGAGATGTTCCTGATCAAACAAATTGTGAGGCTGCTCCTTGTCTTGCAATGTTCTCACCGAGATGTCCTGGTCCAACAAATTGTGAGACTGATTTTTGTCTTGTAATGTTCTTACCGAGATGTCCTGGTCCAAAATTTTGTGAGACTACTCCTTGTCTTGCAATGTTCTCACCGAGATGTCCTGGTCCAACAAATTGTAAGGCTGCTCCTTGTCTTGCAATGTTCTCACCGAGATGTCCTGGTCCAACAAATTGTAAGGCTGCTCCTTGTCTTGCAATGTTCTCACCGAGATGTCCTGGTCCAACAAATTGTAAGGCTGCTCCTTGTCTTGCAATGTTCTCACCGAGATGTCTTGGTCCAACAAGTTGTGCAGCTGCTCCTTGTCTTGCAATGTTCTCACTGAGATGTTCCTGATCCAATAAATTGTGAGGCTGCTCCTTGTCTTGCAATGTTCTCACTGAGATGTTCCTGATCCAATAAATTGTGAGACTGCTGCTTGTCTTGCAATGTTCTCACCGAGATGTTCCTGATCCAACAAATTGTGAGGCTGCTCCTTGTCTTGCAATGTTCTGACCGAAATGTCCTGGTCCAACAAGTTGTGAAGGTGCTCCTTGTCTTGCAATGTTCTCACCGAGATGTCGTGGTCCAACAATTTGTGAGGCTGCTCCTTGTCTTGCAATGTTCTCACCGAGATGTCGTGGTCCAACAATTTGTGAGGCTGCTCCTTGTCTTGCAAAGTTCTCACCGAGATGTCTTGGTCCAACAATTTGTGAGGCTGCTCCTTGTCTTGCAATGTTCTCACCGAGATGTCGTGGTCCAACAAATTGTGAGGCTGCTCCTTGTATTGCAATGTTCTCACCGAGATGTTCCTGAACCAATAAATTGTTAGGCTGCTCCTTGTCTTGCAATGTTCTCACCGAGATGTCTTGGTCCTGCAAATTGTGAGGCTGCTCCTTGTCTTGCAATGTTCTCACTGAGATGTTCCTGATCAAACAAATTGTGAGGCTGCTCCTTGTCTTGCAATGTTCTCACCGAGATGTTCCTGATCCAACAAATTGTGAGGCTGCTCCTTGTCTTGCAATGTTCTCACCGAGATGTCTTGGTCCAACAAATTGTGAGGCTGCTCCTTGTCTTGCAATGTTCTCACCGAGGTGTTCCTGATCCAATGAATTGTGAGGCTGCTCCTTGTCTTCCAATGTTGTCACCGAGATGTCTTGGTCCAATAAATTGTGAGGCTGCTCCTTGTCTTGCAATGTTCTGACCGAGATATCTTGGTCCAGTCACCCTCCGTAGTGTAGTGGTTACCATGCTGACTTCCTATACCCAAGGTCGTGGGTTCGAACCCGGCGGAGGACGATGGATTTTTTCGGGCGTAAAAATCCTTAGCATGGCTTCCTTCGGAAGGGAAGTAAAGCCGTAGGTCCCGTGTCGTAGATTTATGGCACGTAAAAGAACCTCAAGCCTGATAGAGAGACCTCTGAGCAAAAGTAAGCGGTCCTTCACGCCCAGTATAGAATGGGACGCTGAGAACCACAGCAGTTAAGGAGCGTCCTTAAATAACACGCCATTTCCATTTTGTCTTGGTCCAACAAATTGTGAGGCTGCTCCTTGTCTTGCAATGTTTCCTGATCCAACAAATTGTGAGGCTGCTCCTTGTCTCGCAATGTGCTCACCGAGATGTCTTGGTCCAATAAATTGTGAGGCTGCTCCTTGTCTTACAATGTTCTCACCGAGATGTTCCTGATCCAACAAATTGTCAGGCTGCTGCTTGTCTTGCAATGTTCTCACCGAGATGTCCTGGTCCAACAAATTGCGAGGCAGCTCCTTGTCTTGCAATGTTCTCACCGAGATGTTCCGGATCCAATAAATTGTGAATCTGCTCCTTGTCTTGCAATGTTCTGACCGAGATGTCTTGGTCCAACAAATTGTGAGGCTGCTCCTTGTCTTGCAATGTTCTCACCGAGATGTCTTGGTCCAACAAATTGTGAGGCTGCTCCTTGTCTTGCAATGTTCTCACCGAGATGTCCTGGTCCAACAAATTGTGAGCCAGCTCCTTGTCTTGCAATGTTCTCACCGAGATGTTCCGGATCCAATAAATTGTGAATCTGCTCCTTGTCTTGCAATGTTCTCACCGAGATGTCCTGGTCCAACAAATTCTGAGGCAGCTCCTTGTCTTGCAATGTTCTCACCGAGATGTTCCGGATCCAATAAATTGTGAATCTGCTCCTTGTCTTGCAATGTTCTGACCGAGATGTCTTGGTCCAAGAAATTGTGAGGCTGCTCCTTGTCTTGCAATGTTCTCACCGAGATGTCTTGGTCCAACAAATTGTGAGGCTGCTCCTTGTCTTGCAATGTTCTCACCGAGATGTCCTGGTCCAACAAATTGTGAGCCAGCTCCTTGTCTTGCAATGTTCTCACCGAGATGTTCCGGATCCAATAAATTGTGAATCTGCTCCTTGTCTTGCAATGTTCTCACCGAGATGTCCTGGTCCAACAAATTCTGAGGCAGCTCCTTGTCTTGCAATGTTCTCACCGAGATGTTCCGGATCCAATAAATTGTGAATCTGCTCCTTGTCTTGCAATGTTCTGACCGAGATGTCTTGGTCCAACAAATTGTGAGGCTGCTCCTTGTCTTGCAATGTTCTCACCGAGATGTCTTGGTCCAACAAATTGTGAGGCTGCTCCTTGTCTTGCAATGTTCTCACCGAGATGTCCTGGTCCAACAAATTGTGAGCCAGCTCCTTGTCTTGCAATGTTCTCACCGAGATGTTCCGGATCCAATAAATTGTGAATCTGCTCCTTGTCTTGCAATGTTCTCACCGAGATGTCCTGGTCCAACAAATTCTGAGGCAGCTCCTTGTCTTGCAATGTTCTCACCGAGATGTTCCGGATCCAATAAATTGTGAATCTGCTCCTTGTCTTGCAATGTTCTGACCGAGATGTCTTGGTCCAACAAATTGTGAGGCTGCTCTTTGTCTTGTCTTACCAATATGAGCCGGTACCCACGTAAGTTGAACCTCATTCTATTCTGCCAGGTCATTGAGCACATTTGAGTCATGTTTATCAAAGACTTATGTAACATTTCTTGTAAATGACTTACCTCAGTAATTTACAGATGCTCTTCCTTCTCGTGCCCCGAAGGTGTGTCTGTGAGCTATATAAGTCAAAATCATAAATTCCGTAAAATATCCAAATTTATATTGTAAAAAAAACCCTTCTTTTCTTTTGCTGTTTACAAATGAAGATCTGTTCACAAAGATATGTCTTTATTCAATGTTTGCGCAACGATTCTCTCGTACAAGAGTTTCCTTTCGACGCTCGCTGCGGTGACTACTACTACATGCAACGAATTTTTCGTCGAAACTGATTCAACTGCTACACGTTGTGCACTTCCAGTGGACACTGAACTCTTTGTGCTTTATTTATTACCTTCTCTACACGTACTATATACATAGTGTATAGAGAAAGTATTGCATTCAACCCAGAAATTCGATACCGAGATTTTACAGGAAATTGACGTTTTAGGGTTCCCCATATTAAAAAAAAACATTTACAAAAATTCCGTGTGTGTACCTGTGATCACGATAACTCAAAAATGAAAATTCGGTAAAATACCAAAATTGATATGTAATTTTAGTATCTTGCAAGGATGCGTATATCTTGATTTTCTGGGAATAGTCTCCGGAGACCTCTTTATTCTGAATGGAATTTGCTGGATTTTCCATAGCTGGTAAACCGTAAGAGAAAGACAAAAACTTAGTACACAAGATATGTACATCACGTTGAAATACTTAATTTATGTCCTATTCATTTTTATCGCAGAGTTGATTGTTCTGTAATATTTCTTGTAATTGGTTTGAGTTTTGAAATATTTAACTGTTCATACACACGGGCATTTGTCAACTGTTGGCAATGCAAAGGAATGGATTTTATCCTCTTGGCAACCAGTTTTAGATTTGACTATCGTTCTAACGCAGTGTATCCCATTTTTTCCATTCGGCTTACATGAGAGCATCTCTGCTAATATTTACCTCGATTAACATAAAGTAGAGAGAAGAATAAGCTGTGTAACAATAATTTGTTTCAGAAACGTAGAGAAAGTCTTGTGAATGTAACAAATTTGATTTATTGAGTGCAGAGGAAAAATGCAATGGCTGGGAGGATTAGTGAGGTTCTCCGTTCGGCATGCCATCTAAAAACCCCTCCACTGTAAGATCTGTGAAGAAGGAGAAAGAGGAATATCAGTATAATAGTGAGGCGGTACCGCTGTTGCACCTGCTGCGGATACAACTGGAACGAACGTGAGGCCAGGAGTGTAGACAATTGGTAGCTAGAGTTCGCGTCAGGTCTCTTGCAGTAGCCAATAGGAGTGCGGTACATCGTGAGAGAGATAGAGGTAGTAGCATGCAGCGCAAGGTGTTACCGAGGGCTATTTAGTGCAACTATAGATTAAAACCCTAGTAAAATTTGGTTGCATTTCTGAAGACATCATATTTACCTAACTATCGGGTCCTATTTACTTCTTCCTTTCACCACTCCACATTTCTTCCTATTCCTTATTTATAACTTTTTTTATCCAGCATCTTCTTACTACATTTAAATATTTTCCTATTTCTATTGAACTTTCCTTTGATTTATCTCTTTGCATCCTTTCACCTTGAATTTCATTTGGTAAACTATACCAATTGTTTTTTCGTAATTCTTCTCTCATATTCATTGTTCCTTCGCGTTCTAGAATTAAATGCCAATAAACTTCCTATTGCACACGACACATTTATCTTGGTCTGCTCATTTCCCTAACCCTTTTAACCTCACCACCCCTGTCCTAGCCCATCCAGACTTGCTCGATCATTCTCATTATATCTGATATAAGTTTTAAGGTTGTAATAATCTATTAGTGTCGAGCGTAAATCTGGTAATTACTAAGGGAAACGTGATTGGTTCTGGCTTGGCAACGTTGCACGCATGTAATTTGCTACAGCCCTGCAGTCTCTCAAGGTCATATGCAGGACGTATGACAGGCTTGACCGAGACCGAGTTGAAGGAGAAATTTGATTGATTCAAGGAGAAGTTACAGGTAAGACTGTCTGCGACGATGCTCTGTAGGATCACGACCTCTGGAACCAGATGCCGGTGCTCTCGCTGGCTTCTGTGAAAGCGGATGTCTGGAGGGCTGCCATCTTCGTGTCGCAGGAAATGCTGAACTCAAATACTAGGTTTGGTATTTAACGGACTTTCAGATTTGCTGTCCACAGAAACACACACAGACAGACACACACACATATAACTTTTTTTTCGGACTCAGGAGACCTCAAAACATGTGACTCCGGTGAAATCTCGACATCAAATGTTGCAATTCAATACCTTCTAGCCGTGGGTAGGTGGTTGGAACGCTTCGATTCCGAGCGCCCGCATGTGAGAGTTGTGGTGGACAAAGTGGTGTCTGGATGTGTTTTCTGCAGGTGCTCCGATTTCCCCACCACTCAATTACTACATCATCACCTTACCTACCATCCATTCGCTAACATTTCATATGATCCACATCCACTTGTAAGTCTTAGGGGAGTGTCAGTCAGAAATTCGGGAAGGGTTGGCGACTACGAAATGAAACAATACTTTCTCTATCCGCTATGTACACTGTATATCAGGGTTAGATAAAGTTACAACATATCCTTCTACTCTTTACATCGAACATTTTCCCAAAAAGTTTTATTTTCTAAAACATGGCTTCAATGATTTTAATTACGATTTCATATGTTTAGCATATTTTTAAGAAAACGAAATTTATGTATTTTGTGGTAATAGCCTTTGAGGAGCCTCTGGATGGTTTTTGTATAATTGGCAAACCGCAAGAGACAGACAAAATTTGCCTCACCAACATTTAGATATCCTTCTTCCCATCTCTCTTTTGCTTTACTCCTGGTTATGCAAAGGGAACTGAATTTCAATTCTTTCACATGGTGATACGCTTTATCCTGGCGTATTGCCTTATTTCTTTCCTACTTACAAGGAAGCAAGTAATAAGACAATTTCTATTAATGTTTACCTGCGTTACCGTCAAGTAGATAATGTGTGGTGAGAATACTTTATTTGTGGAACGGTCAGGGAAATTCATGTGAATGAAACACCTCAGATTTTTACTTACTTGCTACAAGTAGAGAAGTGTTGCACTCTACGCAACAATGCGACACCAGAAATACACGTCTTGGGGTTCCCTGTATCCAAAAAAGAATTTGTAGAGAATGGTCAATGTGTGAGTGTCTATGAACAAGATACCTCAAAAACGAAAATTCGGCAATAAGTCAAACTTGGTATATAAGTTTAATATTCCAAGGATGCGATACGATGGTGTTGAGGAAAATTCCTTCCACTTCAAACTGTCTTTTTCAGAGGAAAAGGAACTTAAAATTTTGATTTTATTAAAACTGCCTCTCACGATTTTGATTAAAATACCTATCAAATATCAAAGATTTACACATGACAAAGAAAATGTATGTGTTTAATTTCTTGGGAATAGCCTCCGAAAACCTCTTCCTTCTGTATAGCTCACAGACTGTAGGAGTCAGAAAAAGACTTATGGCACCAAAAATGAAAATCTCATCAAAACATATAATTAGTGCTGTATATTTTTGTTGTGGCTCTAGCCGTTTCCGAGATATTCAATAAGGGAAGTCCAAATGTTGCCAATGTTAAAGTGTGACCCATTATCTCAGCTACTGTTTAACTTTCAGCAACACTTTACTGTTGATTTATACAACATAGAACACTTCGGTTCATCAGAAGTATTCTTTTTTAAAAAATAAAGTTCTTAAAATTGTATTGAAAAATGATTATTTTTAATTTAAATTAAATTTAATTTAAAAAAAAAAATAATCCGTATACAGAAATCCTTTTTCGTTGATATAAAGCATATTTTGGTGCCAACATTTGATAAAAATGTCAGAAAATCAAAAAGTATCTGAGATCATGGGACACTCGTATACAAAAGTTTGCTTCTTCAGAAACTGCGTTCAAACATAATATTAAAAAAAATAGCCTAACTTTCCACACATAGTTGCGAAGTACTTAAAGAAAAACGGAGCGGGATGTCAATGCTGCCAACAGCTAAAGTAAAACTTTTGATCAAAATAAAAGGAAAAGGTCTCCTATCTAACACCAATGTTTACAAAGTTATTGATGTTTTATCAACTGGGTGTACCAAAATGTTGTAAACAACCAACATGCAGAATTATTTTCAGCAGTATTTCTAGAATATTTACAGTTAAGTGTATCTCTATGAACGCTTATCAAAATTAGCGGGAGATTTTGATATGCAATTAATCCATGAAAATGCAATAAAATTATTAAAATCCCATTTCAATTCCCTTTAAAAGAAAATTTTTCTCAGAGCGGAAGCCGACCCTGTTTCGTTTGTTTTACGCCTGGTCATGTAAAGCAGCGAATTTCAAAAAATCGCATAGCGACAGCTTTTAAAATATTTGACTGTTCCCTTAGGGTATTCCCTTCTTTTATAGGAAATTAGTAATAAGATGGTTTAGACAATGTTTATCAGTATGAGTAGAAGAATTGTCTTTTATAGAACAGGTAGAGAGAGCCATGGAACAAACCAGGTGTACATGATAACGAGGGAAAATTCTCGACCGAGTAACTTGTGTGGCATTCACCGAACACGTGCTAGTCTTCTTTTTATTAGAGTTAAAATTCATACAAACTAACATTAAACGGTTTTGCCAGGATTTAGTGCCCTCGACAGATATTGCCAAAGTAGCAAACATAAAAATGAATAAAAGCACCGGATGTGATTTTTATGAATAGCACTGATCATTATCGTTTAGCTTTATGCGTCTTCTATGGAAACGTTATTTTTGCATTCACTCTACGTTTAATCAAGATGGGCGTTTCCAGAAATGGCTATGTTACACATAAATGGCTTTTTCACGTCTGGTCTTTTAACATTCGAATGACGTATTTTTATGAATTGCGAGGGTAGTTCATCAAGCCCTTAGAAAAAGTAATTATTTTCATCAGATTGTTTTTAATTTTGCAAAGTAATCTCCTTTAAGCTCGATACACTTACTCCAGTGCTTTTTCAAGCAGTAGGATTTTGGAAGGTCCTCAAATAGACATCTGTTTGGGAGATGACCTCTTCGTAAGACGTGAATCCGTTTCCACCGAGCGGCTTTTTCAACTTTGGAAATAAAAGAAGGTTGCTGGAGGCCAAATCTGGTGAATACGGTGGATGTTGTAGTAATTGGAATCTTAATTCTAAAATGTTCACCATCGAAACTGCCTTGAATTGTCTTGATGGAAGAGAATATTTTTCTTAGCAGATGAGGGCGTTTTTCCTTGATTTCTCCGTTCAACCTGTGCTATAACGATGCATGATACTCTCCATTTATCGCTCTTCTTTTCTGCAACTAATGAATCCGCGTGCATCCCAAAAAAACCGAGGGTATCACCTTGTCTGCACATTTCACCAACTTTGCTTTCTTCGAAGCTGGTTCGCCTTTTAAAACATATTGATTCCACTATACTTCTGTCTCTGGAGTGGAGTAGTGTATCCATGTTTCATGCACAATTATGTATTGACACAGAAACTGGTCAGGATTGCGACGGAAATGTGCCAAACGATTGTGTTTATTCTCCATTGAGAGCAAACACGGCATCCATGCTGCCGAGATTTTTGAGACTTCATTTCTGCAGCCGCGTGCAGACGTTATTACAACAGACGCCATTGTTCATGCAATTGACAACTGAGCAATACCACTGCATCTTGACTTTAGATGAACCACTCTCTCTGGAGCTATTATAGGAATGGTTCCTATTCACTCAAGAAGAGACGTGAGCTAACTCACCCTCAAGACACATGCTCCAAATGTCTGCAGGTGCTCAAAAGGCAACCTAAACCCCTGCAAACGTGTTCAAGCCAACGCATTTCTATACTTCATGCTAATCGAAGAAAAATTAGCATAAATAGTTTGATTACTTGCTTCCTTGTAAGTAGAAGCGAAATAAGGGAGTAACATAGGTTAAAGTGATAGTCAAAAGCTGGTTACTATGTGACTGAAGTTCCTTTTTTTCTATGGATAGGAGATGAAAAGGTCCTGTGTGAGAAAAATATAAGTTTTTAAAGCTGAAACAAAAAACAAGGAATATTTAAAAAAGGATCAAGTCCATGAAAAAATGCATATAAAATAAGTTGTGCGTTTTTGTGTAGTAAGTTTTTGTCTATTTCTTACGATTTAGCAGTTACGCAAAAATTCCGTAAAATTGGTCCACAATAAAGAGGTTTTCAGTGGCTATTCTCAGAAAATTCAAGATATACATTTTATTTGCCAGGTAAATATCTTTAACACATGCTATTTTAATCAAAATCATTTTTGAGAAAATAAAACTTTTCGAAAAAGGTTCCATGTCAAAGGTAGTTTGGGGTGGGCGGATTTTTCTCAAAATCTTCGTGTCGCATCCCTGGAAGATACTAAACTTGAATTCCAAGTTTTATATTTTACCAATTTTTCGTTTTTGAGTTATCGTGTTCACAGACACACGGACACATGTACACCCACACACACACAAGGACCTTTTTGTGAAAATGCTTTTTTTTTGGATATAAAGGACCCTATAACATATATTTCCGGTGAAATCTCGGTGTCGAATTTTTGGGTGGAGTGCAATACCTTCTCTATATTTACATAGTTCGTATAGAGAAAGTAAAAATAATATTTGCATGAATAATTTTGGACAGCTAGAGAAAGTTTCCGGGCATTTTCATTTTTAGAAGTAAAGCTGTTGGTCCTGTAGGTATCCATACATAAAATAACTTCAAGACTGATAAAGAGGCCTCTGAGCATAATTAAGCGTTTTGGACGATTCATATCGAACGGAGCTCTAAGTTAAAGGCCGTCCATAAATAAAACTTTTTTTTTTTCTTTGTATACGATTTTATCAATCGTTTGAGGTTTACGGTTTTGTAGAGTTAATTTCCCGATAACTTACTTGTTATTCACTTCAATTTCAAGCTACATACATTTTTCTCAAGCGGGAAGTCATCTATCGTTTTATATTTCTTTTATTTTATTCCTGGCATGCAGAGAGAACCGTATTTCAATTTGCTTCATATAGCGACACCTTTAAAACATTTGACTATCACTTTAGTCTAGTATATTCCCTTATTTCACTTCTACTTACAAGAGAGCAAGTAATAAAACCAGTTTTACTTTCTCTACACATACTCGTTCCATAGTGTATAGAGGAGGTATTGTAATGCACCCAAAAATTCGATACAGAGATTTCATTGGAAATATGTGTTTTGAAATCTCCTGAATCCAAAAAAGTATTCTTAGAAGAATGTCCTCTGTGTGTGTGTGTGTGATGTGTGTGTGATGTGTGTGTGTGTGTGATGTGTGTGTGTGATGTGTGTGTGTGATGTGTGTGTGTGATGTGTGTGTGTGATGTGTGTGTGTGTGATGTGTGTGTGTGATGTGTGTGTGTGATGTGTGTGTGTGTGTGATGTGTGTGTGTGATGTGTGTGTGTGTGATGTGTGTGTGTGATGTGTGTGTGTGATGTGTGTGTGTGATGTGTGTGTGTGATGTGTGTGTGTGATGTGTGTGTGATGTGTGTGTGTGTGATGTGTGTGTGTGTGATGTGTGTGTGTGATGTGTGTGATGTGTGTGATGTGTGTGTGATGTGTGTGTGTGATGTGTGTGTGTGTGTGATGTGTGTGTGATGTGTGTGATGTGTGTGTGTGATGTGTGTGTGTGATGTGTGTGTGTGTGATGTGTGTGATGTGTGTGATGTGTGTGTGTGATGTGTGTGTGTGATGTGTGTGTGTGATGTGTGTGTGATGTGTGTGTGTGTGATGTGTGTGTGTGATGTGTGTGTGTGATGTGTGTGTGTGATGTGTGTGTGATGTGTGTGTGTGATGTGTGTGTGTGATGTGTGTGTGTGATGTGTGTGTGATGTGTGTGTGTGATGTGTTTGTGTGTGATGTGTGTGATGTGTGTGTGTGATGTGTTTGTGTGTGATGTGTGTGTGTGTGATGTGTGTGATGTGTGTGTGTGATGTGTGTGTGTGTGTGATGTGTGTGTGTGATGTGTGTGATGTGTGTGTGTGATGTGTGTGTGTGATGTGTGTGTGTGTGATGTGTGTGTGATGTGTGTGTGTGTGATGTGTGTGTGATGTGTGTGTGTGTGATATGTGTGTGTGATATGTGTGATGTGTGTGTGTGATGTGTTTGTGTGTGATGTGTGTGTGTGTGATGTGTGTGATGTGTGTGTGTGATGTGTGTGTGTGTGTGATGTGTGTGTGTGTGATGTGTGTGTGTGATGTGTGTGTGTGTGATGTGCGTGTGTGTGATGTGTGTGTGTGATGTGTGTGTGTGTGATGTGTGTGTGTGATGTGTGTGTGTGTGATGTGTGTGTGTGTGATGTGTGTGTGTGATGTGTGTGTGTGTGTGATGTGTGTGTGTGTGATGTGTGTGTGTGATGTGTGTGTGATGTGTGATGTGTGTGATGTGTGATGAGTGTGTGATGCGTGTGTGTGTGATGTGTGTGTGTGTGAGGTGTGTGTGTGTGATGTGTGTGTGTGTGTGATATGTGTGTGATATGTGTGTGTGTGTGATGTGTGTGATGTGTGATGTGTGTGTGTGATGTGTGTGATGTGTGTGTGTGATGTGTGTGTGTGTGTGATGTGTGTGTGTGATGTGTGTGTGTGTGATGTGTGTGTGTGTGTGATGTGTGTGTGTGTGTGATGTGTGATGTGTGTGATGTGTGATGTGTGTGTGTGATGTGTGTGTGTGTGTGATGTGTGATGTGTGTGATGTGTGATGTGTGTGTGTGTGATGTGTGTGTGTGTGTGATGTGTGATGTGTGTGTGTGTGATGTGTGTGTGTGTGATGTGT
Source organism: Hymenopus coronatus (assembly GCA_030762935.1). Lineage (NCBI taxonomy): Eukaryota > Metazoa > Arthropoda > Insecta > Mantodea > Hymenopodidae > Hymenopus > Hymenopus coronatus. Next base: position 3,999,202 of record CM060882.1, on the reverse strand, counting down.
GATATGTGTGATGTGTGTGTGATGTGTGTGATGTGTGATGTGTGTGTGTGATGTGTGTGATGTGTGTGTGTGATGTGTGTGTGTGATGTGTGTGTGTGTGATGTGTGATGTGTGTGATGTGTGATGTGTGTGTGTGATGTGTGTGTGTGTGATGTGTGTGTGTGTGATGTGTGATGTGTGTGATGTGTGATGTGTGTGATGTGTGTGTGTGATGTGTGCGATGTGTGTGTGTGTGATGTGTGTGTGTGTGTGTGTGATGTGTGTGTGATGTGTGATGTGTGTGATGTGTGATGTGTGTGTGATGCGTGTGTGTGTGATGTGTGTGTGTGATGTGTGTGTGTGTGATGTGTGTGTGATGTGTGTGTGATGTGTGTGTGTGTGATGTGTGTGTGTGTGATGTGTGTGTGATGTGTGTGTGATGTGTGTGTGGGATGTGTGTGTGTGATGTGTGTGTGATGTGTGTGTGTGATGTGTGTGTGTGATGTGTGTGATGTGTGTGTGTGATGTGTGTGTGTGATGTGTGTGTGATGTGTGTGTGATGTGTGTGTGATGTGTGTGTGTGATGTGTGTGTGTGATGTGTGTGTGTGATGTGTGTGTGTGATGTGTGTGTGTGATGTGTGTGTGTGATGTGTGTGTGTGATGTGTGTGTGATGTGTGTGTGTGATGTGTGTGTGTGATGTGTGTGTGTGATGTGTGTGTGTGATGTGTGTGTGATGTGTGTGTGTGATGTGTGTGTGATGTGTGTGTGTGATGTGTGTGTGTGATGTGTGTGATGTGTGTGTGTGTGTGATGTGTGTGTGTGATGTGTGTGTGTGTGATGTGTGTGTGATGTGTGTGTGTGATGTGTGTGTGTGATGTGTGTGTGTGATGTGTGTGTGTGTGTGATGTGTGTGTGTGATGTGTGTGTGTGATGTGTGTGTGTGATGTGTGTGTGATGTGTGTGTGTGTGTGTGATGTGTGTGTGTGATGTGTGTGTGATGTGTGTGTGTGTGATGTGTGGGTGTGATGTGTGTGTGATGTGTGATGTGTGTGTGATGTGTGTGTGATGTGTGTGTGTGATGTGTGTGTGTGTGATGTGTGTGTGTGATGTGTGTGTGTGATGTGTGTGTGTGATGTGTGTGTGTGATGTGTGTGTGTGTGATGTGTGTGTGTGATGTGTGTGTGATGTGTGTGTGATGTGTGTGTGATGTGTGTGTGTGTGTGTGATGTGTGTGTGTGTGATGTGAGTGTGATGTGTGTGTGTGATGTGTGTGTGTGATGTGTGTGATGTGTGTGTGATGTTTGTGTGTGTGATGTGTGTGTGTGTGATGTGTGTGTGATGTGTGTGTGTGATGTGTGTGTGTGTGATGTGTGTGTGTGATGTGTGTGATGTGTGATGTGTGTGTGATGTGTGTGTGTGATGTGTGTGTGATGTGTGTGTGTGATGTGTGTGTGATGTGTGTGTGTGATGTGTGTGTGATGTGTGTGATGTGTGTGATGTGTGTGATGTGTGTGATGTGTGTGTGATGTGTGTGTGTGATGTGTGTGTGTGTGATGTGTGTGATGTGTGTGATGTGTGTGTTTGTGTGGTGTGTGTGTGTGTGGTGTGTGTGTGATGTGTGTGTGTGATGTGTGTGTGTGAGATGTGTGTGTGATGTGTGTGTGATGTGTGTGTGTGATGTGTGTGTGTGTGATGTGTGTGTGTGATGTGTGTGTGATGTGTGTGTGTGTGTGTGTGATGTGTGTGTGATGTGTGTGAGTGATGTGTGTGTGATGTGTGTGTGTGTGATGTGTGTGTGTGATGTGTGTGTGTGTGTGTGATGTGTGTGTGATGTGTGTGTGTGATGTGTGTGTGTGATGTGTGTGTGTGATGTGTGTGTGTGATGTGTGTGTGTGTGTGTGTGATGTGTGTGTGTGATGTGTGTGTGATGTGTGTGTGTGATGTGTGTGTGATGTGTGTGTGTGTGATGTGTGTGTGTGATGTGTGTGTGTGATGTGTGTGTGTGTGATGTGTGTGTGATGTGTGTGTGATGTGTGTGTGATGCGTGTGTGTGTGATGTGTGTGTGTGTGATGTGTGTGTGTGATGTGTGTGTGATGTGTGTGTGATGTGTGTGTGTGTGATGTGTGTGTGTGATGTGTGTGATGTGTGTGATGTGTGTGTTTGTGTGGTGTGTGTGTGTGTGTGGTGTGTGTGTGATGTGTGTGTGTGATGTGTGTGTGAGATGTGTGTGTGTGATGTGTGTGTGATGTGTGTGTGTGATGTGTGTGTGATGTGTGTGTGTGTGATGTGTGTGTGATGTGTGTGTGTGTGATGTGTGTGTGATGTGTGTGTGTGTGATGTGTGTGTGATGTGTGTGTGTGTGATGTGTGTGTGATGTGTGTGTGTGTGATGTGTGTGTGATGTGTGTGTGTGTGATGTGTGTGTGATATGTGTGTGTGTGTGATGTGTGTGTGATGTGTGTGTGTGATGTGTGTGTGTTATGTGTGTGTGTGATGTGTGTGTGTGTGATGTGTGTGTGTGATGTGTGTGTGTGTGATGTGTTTGTGTGTGTGATGTGTGTGTGATGTGTGTGTGTGATGTGTGTGTGTGATGTGTGTGTGTGATGTGTGTGTGATGTGTGTGTGATGTGTGTGTGATGTGTGTGTGTGATGTGTGTGTGTGTGATGTGTGTGTGTGATGTGTGTGTGTGATGTGTGTGTGTGATGTGTGTGTGATGTGTGTGTGTGATGTGTGTGTGTGTGATGTGTGTGTGTGTGATGTGTGTGTGTGTGATGTGTGTGTGTGATGTGTGATGTGTGTGTGTGTGATGTGTGATGTGTGTGTGTGATGTGTGTGTGTGATGTGTGTATGTGTATGTGTGTGTGATGTGTGTATGTGTATGTGTGTGTGTGATGTGTGTGTGTGATGTGTGTGTGATGTGTGTGTGTGTGTGTGATGTGTGTGTGATGTGTGTGAGTGATGTGTGTGTGATGTGTGTGTGTGTGATGTGTGTGTGTGATGTGTGTGTGTGTGTGTGATGTGTGTGTGATGTGTGTGTGTGATGTGTGTGTGTGATGTGTGTGTGTGTGATGTGTGTGTGTGATGTGTGTGTGTGATGTGTGTGTGTGTGTGTGTGATGTGTGTGTGTGATGTGTGTGTGATGTGTGTGTGTGATGTGTGTGTGATGTGTGTGTGTGTGATGTGTGTGTGTGATGTGTGTGTGTGATGTGTGTGTGTGTGATGTGTGTGTGTGATGTGTGTGTGATGTGTGTGTGATGCGTGTGTGTGTGATGTGTGTGTGTGTGATGTGTGTGTGTGATGTGTGTGTGATGTGTGTGTGATGTGTGTGTGTGTGATGTGTGTGTGTGATGTGTGTGATGTGTGTGATGTGTGTGTTTGTGTGGTGTGTGTGTGTGTGTGGTGTGTGTGTGATGTGTGTGTGTGATGTGTGTGTGAGATGTGTGTGTGTGATGTGTATGTGTGTGTGTGATGTGTGTGTGTGTGTGATGTGTGTGTGTGTGATGTGTGTGTGTGATGTGTGTGTGTGTGTGTGTGATGTGTGTGTGTGTGATGTGTGTGTGTGTGATGTGTATGTGTGATGTGTGTGTGTGATGTGTGTGTGTATGTGTGTGTGATGTGTGTGTGTGTGTGTGATGTGTGTGTGTGTGTGTGATGTGTGTGTGATGTGTGTGTGTGTGATGTGTATGTGTGTGTGATGTGTGTGTGTGATGTGTGTGTGTGATGTGTGTGTGATGTGTGTGTGATGTGTGTGTGTGATGTGTGTGTGATGTGTGTGTGATGTGTGTGTGTGATGTGTGTGTGATGTGTGTATGTGTGTATGTGTGTGTGTGATGTGTGTGATGTGTGTGTGATGTGTGTGATGTGTATGTGTGTGTGTGATGTGTATGTGTGTGTGTGATGTGTATGTGTGTGTGTGATGTGTGTGATGTGTGTGTGTGATGTGTGTGATGTGTATGTGTGTGTGATGTGTGTGTGTGATGTGTGTGATGTGTATGTGTGTGTGATGTGTATGTGTGTGTGTGATGTGTATGTGTTTGTGATGTGTGTGATGTGTGTGTGTGATGTGTGTGATGTGTATGTGTGTGAGATGTGTGTGTGTGATGTGTGTGTGATGTGTGTATGTGTGTATGTGTATGTGTGTGATGTGTGTATGTGTATGTGTGTGTGATGTGTATGTGTGTGTGATGTGTGTGATGTGTGTGTGTGTGTGATGTGTGTGTGTGTGTGTGATGTGTGTGTGTGTGTGTGTGTGTGTGTGTGTGTGCAGCATAGATCAAACACGAAGTGTCCGTTAAATCCCAAATTTCATATTTAAGTTTGGTATCTTCCAAGGATGCGACACGAAGATTTTGAGAAAATCCCCCAACCCCAATTACTCTCTACATGGAAAAAACATCTAAATTTTTGGTTTTCTCAGAAATAGCTCTAACGATTTTGATTAAAATACTGTATATTAAAGGTTTTTACATGAAACTAAACTGTATATCTTGAATTGTCTGGGAATAGCGTCTGAAGACTTTTGCTAAACTGCCAAACCGTAAGAGATAGACAAAAGCCTACTGAACAGAAAATGCAGAGCATGTTAAAACATACAATTTACGTTATATACTAGATTAATGTTTTTCACACAAGCCGTGTATAGGACAGGAGTTGGATAAGTAGAGTCACCCTGAGATCACCTTGTGGTTTATCGGGAAACATGCGCGTCAGTTGAGAAATTCAATGCTATGCCGGCATGTTGCCATGGTAGCTCAGTGGAAGAGCAACCGGCTAGAGACCGGTAGGTCCGTGATTCAGATCCGGGCTATGGTATTGAATTTTTCAGTCTGACTCTTTGTTGCCATGGTAGCTCAGTGGAAGAGCAACCGGCTAGAGCCCGGTAGGTCCGTGATTCAGATCCGGGCTATGGTATTGAATTTTTCAGTCTGACTCTTCCTCTCCAACTTATGCCATATACATTTGTTTTGTGTAGTTGATCTTTTTGAGATATTCATTGTTATTGCTTTTAGATTTAAAAACTTATACTTTTCTCATACGGGAATTTGTCAACTCGTGTCCATACAAACAAAGGAACATCAGTCACATAGCAACTAGCTTTTGACTATCACTTTAACGTTATTTTCCTTCTAGTTACAAGGGAGTAATTAATAAGACCTTTTCTTATTCTCGAATAGCTTTAAGGAAATAGAAGAATAAGCTTTTAAACAAAAGTGTATTGTAGAGATGTAGAGAATGTCATGTGAATGGAACACGTCAGAGTTTTACTTTCTCTAGCCCCATATGTACGATGTACAGAGAAGTATTGTTTTCCACCCAAAATTTCGATTTCACAGGAAATACATATTTTAGGACTCTTTAATCCAAAAAAAAACATTTTCACAAACTGGTCCGTGGTGTATGTGTGTGCCTCTGAGCAGCATAGCTCATAAACGAAAAGACCGTTGAATTCCAAACTTGGTATTTAAGTTTGGCATCTTGCGACACGAAGATTTTCATGAAAATCCCCCCCACCCCCAACTACCCTTTATATAGAACCTTTTTCGAACATTTTGATTTTCTCAAAAATGACTCCAACGATTTTGATTAAAATATCGCACCAATAAAACGTTCACCTTCAATTTTCTGGGAATAGCCTTTGAAGACTATTTGCATGAATTTTACTGAATTTTGCATAACTAAAATGTATGTTATATACAATTTTTCGTGGAGCTGATCCTTTTTTAGATATTCCTCATTTTTGGTTTCAGCTTTTAAAACTTATACTTTTGTCATAGAGGAATTTGTCAACTCGTGTCCATACAAAGGAAGAAACTTCAGTCACATAGCAACCAGCTTTTGACTATCACTTTAACCTATAGTACTCCCTTATTTCGCTTCTACTTACAAGGAAGTAAGTAATAAGACTATTTCTGCTAATTTTGTCTCGATTAGCATGAAGTAAATAGAAGCATAAGATTTTAACAATAATTTGTTGCTGTGATGTAGAGAAAGTCATGTGAATGTCTCACATAAGATGTTGTTAGTAAGAAGGGTAAAGTCGCCCGTGTCTTGTTTTATTACGCATGAATGGAAGAAGCCGGACAAAAGAGAAACGCGGTTCTTCAGCATAAACAAAATAAAGATCGGAAGTTGGTGCAGCAGAATGGCTTCAGCAACACAATGCCTGTCGCACTACAAGGAAAAGCGAACTGAAAAACACAATTAGCGTTAAATAAGACTTCTATTCAAATCATTTCTGCTCCGCGATGTTGCCCTTTGTCGGTGTTACACTCTTTCTTCTTCTTAAATTAAAACTTTCTTCCTTTCTTTTCGACAAACCTTTTCTTTCACACTTTGCAGTGGAGATACTGAGGTGTTTGGTTTTACTTTCTCTAGCCTACATGTATAATGTGGACAGGGAAGGTATTGTATTCCGCCCAAAAATTCTATGTCGAGATTTCACCGGAAATATATGTTTTAGGGTCTCCTGAGTCCGACAATATCATTTTTAGAAAAAGGTCCGTGTGTGTATGTCGACTACATAGCTCAAAAACGAAAAGTCCGTTAAATACCAAACTTGGTTTTTAGGCTTAGAATCTCTCAAGGACATGACACGAATATTTTCAAGAAAATCCCTCCACCCTAAAGTACACTTTACATGGAAAAAATTAGACAATTTTGAGTTCCTCAAAAATGGCTCTGATGATTTGTATGAAAATGTGGGATTTTTGGGAATAGTGAGTAAAGACCTCCTCATTTTGTATGACTAGCAAGCCATAAGAGATACACAAAAACTTACTGTATAAACAAATGCAGGTCGTGATAAAACACACAACTAATGTTATATACTTCTGGTTTTCGAGATATTGCGGATTGTTTTTTTCAATTTTAGCCACTTAACCTTTTTCAAGACATCTTTCGTCTTGTTTCTCGTTTGTTTACTCCTGGCAAGCAAAGAGATTGGAAGTTCAATTGTTTCACATAGCGACCAGGACGAGAACATCGCTTCAGTTTGTGCATTTTCGTATTTCCTTTCTACTTAGCAAGTAATAATACTAATTCTGCTATTGTTTATCTTGATTAGCAGATGTAGATAACAGATTAATGTTAAAGGTTAGTTGGGTGAGGGGATTTTCTTGAAAATCTTCGTGTCGCATTCTTTCGCATTTAACGGACTTTTCGTTTTTGAGTTATGCTGCCCCCCCACACATACACACACGTATTCAGGGATCCAAAAGCACGTAATTCCGGTGAAATCTCGGTATCGAATTTTTTGGAGTGCAGTACCTTCTCTATGCACTATATACACAATACGTGTAGAGAAAGTAATTAGAACACCCAAAGAAGCATACCACTAATAATAAGTGGAAAAAGATGAAATATATAGAACTCAAGGTGATAGGTGCATGAGTGCGCAGACTCCATCGGCAAGTTCCTCACTTTGCGCAGACGGACGCAAGGCTTCTTTCGGAAGGGAAGTACAGCCGGTGGTCCTGTGTGATGTTTATTTGCAGTAAAAGAACCCCATTATTTTATAGAAGAAGGGCAAAATTTCAGCGGAGTGTCAGCGAGGCTTGTGTGCCGCTACAGTCAAGTGTCGATGCTGATGGATTTGCCACAACTTGACGTTCTAAAGGTTGCACAAAGCGCTACAAACCATCACCATTTGCCACGCGGAGTGTCAGCGAGGCTTGTGTGCCGCTACAGTCAAGTGTCGATGCTGATGGATTTGCCACAACTTGACGTTCTAAAGGTTGCACAAAGCGCTACAAACCATCACCATTTGCCACGCGGAGTGTCAGCGAGGCTTGTGTGCCGCTACAGTCAAGTGTCGATGCTGATGGATTTGCCACAACTTGACGTTCTAAAGGTTGCACAAAGCGCTACAAACCATCACCATTTGCCACGCGGAGTGTCAGCGAGGCTTGTGTGCCGCTACAGTCAAGTGTCGATGCTGATGGATTTGCCACAACTTGACGTTCTAAAGGTTGCACGAAGCGCTACAAATGCCTGCAGAGCTTACGCCTTGACAAATATACTCAATTTACTTCTCGCCTCGGCTTTGAAAAATGAGACCTTATTCCGCGTCTCTCCAACTCATTTTCTTTATCGCAAAGCAGTGCTGCCAACATTAGCAACGTTCCTTTCCTCTTAATACAACGTTATACACACCTCTGTAATAAATCATTGTTAAAAAGCTTATTCTTCTATTTACTTCATACTAATCGAGATAGACATTAACAGAAATTGTCTTATTACTTGCTTCCTTGTAAGTAGAAGTCAATACACTAGGAAATGAAGAGCAGTTTTATTTATGAACGTTCTGTTAACTGCTGTGATTCTCAGCATCCCATTCTATACTGGGCGTGAAGGGCCGTTTTATTTTGCTCAAAAGCCCCTCTATCAGGCTTGAGGTTCTTTTATGTGCCGGGCTGAGCCGTGGCCGAGTGGTTCGATTACTCGCCTCTCGCCTAGAAGGCCCGGGTTTGACCGCATGTGAGACTTGTGGTGGACAAAGCGGTTCAGGGGCGGGTTTTCTCCGGTTTCCACACCAATGAATTCCACCGGTGCTCCATCTTCATTCCATAAACCATCAGTGTCAGCGTCTGCGGTGCCACAAAAAGTAAAAGCGGGCGTTAAAGATTGCCAACAAGAACCTAAATCTACAACACGGGATCAACAGCTTTACTTGCCTTCTAAAGGAAGCCATGCTAAGAATTTTTACGTCCAAAAAATGCATTGTCCTCCGCCGGGTTTGAACCCACGACCTTGGGTTTATGAAGTTAGAATGGTTAAAATTACACCACGGAGGGCGACGCTAAATCAACAGTCAAATGCTTTAAAATGTGGTTGCTATGGGATTGAAATCCGTTTCTTTGCTTGGCCAGGAGTTGACAAGTTCCCGTGTGAGAAAAGTTTATTTTAAAACTGAAACCATTAACAACCAATGTCTTGAAAACGGTCAACTCCACGAAAAAACGTATATACAACATAAACTGCGTGTTTTAGGATAACTACAATGAGCTTTTGTCTATGTCTTACTAGTAATGCAAAGTTCAGAAAAAAATCATTCAAAATAAACTGCTCCTCTCAGGCTATTCGTAGTAAATTCATCATATATATTTTGTTTGTCATGTAAATATCTTAAATATAAGAGATTATAATGAAAATCCTTAGAGCCATTTTTGAAAAAAAAAACTTTTGAATTTTTTTCATGTAAAGGGTACTTGAGCGTGGGTGAATTTTCTTGAAAATCTTCGTGTCGCATCTTTGGAAGATACTGAACTTAAAAATCAGGTTTAGCATTTAACGGACTTTTCGTTTTTGAGCTATACTGGTCACAGGCAGACATACACACGGATATTTTTCTATTTTGTTAATTCAGGGGGTCTCAAAACAAGAATTTCAAGTAAAATCTCGGTATCAAATTTTTAGGTGCATTATAATACCTTCTCTATACACTATGTACATAGTACGTATAGAGAAAGTAAAATAATGATGTGTTCCATTTATTTGAATTTCTTTAAATCTCTGTAATAAGTTATTGTTGAAATGTTGTTATTGTGTTTGAAGCTACTCGAGCTAGACAGGGCTTATGACTGCAGCAAGTGTAAATATTTAGCAAGAAGTTGATATAAATAAACTGTGCAATAATAGAAAACAGTATATGATTAGAAGCTGACAACATAAGTTTAATTATAAGGGTGATCATATTATAGCTAAAACTATATAAGAGTTATAAAATATAAATCTCTCGCAAGGTTTTTGTGGACAATAGCCACGGAGCTGGGGTGAAACGTATAAAAGAATGTCCTTGAGTTAAAAAGCTACGAGCCTTAGAAGGGACGTTCAATAATTCCTTAGAAAATTATAGAAAAACAAATTATATTTGGCAGATTTTTCTTATGTTTCAACATAATCTCCTTTTAGCTCGACACACCTTTTTCACCTTTTCTCCAACTGTTTTAGTTCTTCCAAAAAATAGAATTTCGAAAGGTCGACAAAATAGGCATATTTTTGTGAGATGACCTTTTCGTTAGACGTGTATCGTTTTCCACCGAACCACTTTTTCAAGTTTGGAAGTAAGAAAAATCATTGGGGGTCAAATCTGGTGAATACGGTGGATGTTGCAGTAATTTGAACCTTAATTTTACAATGTTCGCCATCGAAACTGAGCAGAGTGCCATTTGCGTTGTGCTGATGGAAGGGACTAGTTTTCTTTTCCAGACGAGGGCGTCTTTTCTTGATTTATCCGTGCGACCGGTGCAATAACGATGCATAATACTCTCCATTTATCGTTCTTCCTTTCTGCAAGTAATCAATGTACATAGATGATTACGCGTACATCCCAAAAAATCAAGGCCATCACCTTAAGTTTTCACCACAGTTGCCTTCTTCGGAGCCTTTAAAAACCCACTGTTTCGACTGTATGTTTATCTCTGGAGTGTAGTACTGTATCTATGTTTCATCCACAATTATGTATCGACGCAGAAACTCGTCACGATTGCAACAGAAAAGTGCCAAGCCAGCTTCCGAATCCATCACACAATTGCGTTTTTTCTCCATTGAGAAGAAACGCGGCAGCCATATTGCCGAGACTTTTGTCAGATCTAACTTTTGGCACAAAATTGAGAACACTGTATCTTGTGATATGTAAATAAAAATAAAATAAAATGATATGTGTATATTAAACCCCGATAATTAATTACTTAAACCAGCGTAAAATAACCCACACTTCATACATGTATTAATATTTATACCAATTACAAAATATGTAAACATACAATTTAAATTTACAGATATATACTTAACCTAACAGCCTAAGATGTTTATAAATTAAAATCATAATTATTATCAATTAAACTGTGTGTTAATATTTAATTAATTATAATTTTCAATTTAAATAATATTAATATTATTATAATTTCGTATTTCTAATATGTATTAGACTTTTTTTATTTAATTTCGGTATATAGTTTTATTATTGTTTATTAAAATGTATTTAAATTATTTATTTATATTATACACATATTTTATTTTAAAAACCATTCTATTATTTTAATAACTATTCTATTAAGTGATTTAATTATATTACTTTTACTATTGCTATATTATTATTTAAAATTGTATATATAAATACTGTTTTGTGTATAAAACTGCCATCTAGTGAGATACTGCGGTTACTAAATATAAAATTTTTCAATGATACGAGTGTCATTTCTCGGATTTTCTGAGCACTTATTCAAGGCGCTGGTATCAAATATCCAGTAAGACATTGGCGACTGAGGGAAAAACCTCAGCCAAATTCAGAGACCCATGGGATTTGAAGCGCACGTTACCACCTGAGCCATTCGCCGTGTTGTGGAAAACATTTGACTATTATATATATATATATATATATATATATATATATATATTATTATATATATAATAAATGATAGTTGTACCAAATCTTCACTCATCTTTTGGAATCCAAAAACTAAATTGCATCGTCAGCTTAGTTTGTTTTTGGTCCCAGTTTCTTTTGTTTGCTATGGTTACTGGCGTTGCTAACTACTGGAATCAAAACAAAGTTGGTGAGAGAGTCCATTGGTAGTATATCAAAATGCATTGCAAGGTGTTCACTTTCTTTACACGCACTATGTGTAGAGAAGGTATTGTATTGCACCCAAAATTCAATACTGAGATTTCACCGGGAATATATGTCCCCTGTATCCAAAAAAAAAGAATTTTCAGAGAAAGGTCCGTGTGACTCTGAACACGATAAGTCATAAACGAAAAGTCGGTAAAATACCAAACGTGGTATTTAAGTTTAGTATCTTCCAGGGATGTGACACGAAGATTTTGAGGAAAATATCCCCACCCCAAACTACCCTATATATGGAACATTTTTTGAAAATTTTGAAATTTTTAAAAATGACTAACGATTTTAATTAAAATATGGCATATTACATATATTTACCTGACAAATAAAATGTATATCATGAAATTTCTGGGAATAGCCTTCTGAAGACTACTTTATTCTGGATGAATTTTTACGGACTATTGAATAACTGCTAAACCGTAAGAGATGGACAAAAACTTACCACACCAAAACTGTAGAGCACGTTAAAACACACAATCTATGTTACATACAGTTTTTTCGTGAAGTTGATGGCTTTTGATTTCACCTTTAAAAAACTCATACAGGAATTTGTCAACTCGTGTCCATACAAACAAAGGAACTTCAGTCACACAGCAACCAGCTTTTGACTGTCACTTTAACCTACGGTACTCCCTTATTTCGCTTCCACTTACAAAGAAGCAAGCAATACGACTATTTCTGGTAATTATTTCTCAATTAGTATGAAGTAAATAGAAGAATAAGCTTTTTAAAAATAATTTGTTGCAGAGATATTGAGAAAATCATGTGCATCAGATTTGTATAGTTTAATATAAATACCTTTTCCCAAACCATTAAATCTCTGGGTACATTTAAGTGTTTTAATAATTTAACATCTGGATTTATTTAATGATAAAATATCGAAAATATTCTGCCACAGCTGATTTATGAATTTGTTTATATTTAATAACCCGAAAATATTCTTTTACTCTGGTTTCTAAATGACGTTTAGTCTTATCACTATAAACAACGACACAAATTAAACAATTTGATTGATAAATGCCAAATTTTTATTTTCTCTATACGTACTGTCTACATAGTGTATAGAAAAGGTACTGTATTGCACCTAAAAATTCCTAGGTGTTCCCCTTGCCAGGAAGCAAGACCATGAGGCGAGTGAGAAGTGTCACGTGATATAGCAAATAGCGACACTTTATCCTGGGTGTTCCCCTGCTGCTTGCCAGGAAGCAAGACCATGAGGCGAGTGAGAAGTGTCACGTGATATAGCAAATAGCGAAACTTTATCCTAGGTGTTCCCCTGCTGCTTGCCAGGAAGCAAGACCATGCTGGCGAGTGAGAAGTGTCACATGATATTGCAAATAGCGAAACTTTATCCTAGGTGTTCCCCTGCTGCTTGCCAGGAAGCAAGACCATGAGGCGAGTGAGAAGTGTCACGTGATATTGCAAATAGCGACACTTTATCCTGGGTGTTCCCCTGCTGCTTGCCAGGAACCAAGACCATGCTGGCGAGTGAGAAGTGTCACGTGATATAGCAAATAGCGACACTTTATCCTAGGTGTTCCCCTGCTGCTTGCCAGGAAGCAAGACCATGAGGCGAGTGAGAAGTGTCACGTGATATTGCAAATAGCGACACTTTATCCTAGGTGTTCCCCTGCTGCTTGTCAGGAAGCAAGACCATGAGGCGAGTGAGAAGTGTCACGTGACATCGCAAATAGCGACACTTTATCCTGGGTGTTCCCCTTGCCAGGAAGCAAGACCATGAGGCGAGTGAGAAGTGTCACGTGACATCGCAAATAGCGACACTTTATCCTGGGTGATCCCCTTGCCAGGAAGCAAGACCATGCTGGCGAGTGAGAAGTGTCACGTGATATAGCAAATAGTGACACTTTATCCTGGGTGTTCCCCTTGCCAGGAAGCAAGACCATGCTGGCGAGTGAGAAGTGTCACGTGATATAGCAAATAGTGACACTTTATCCTAGGTGTTCCTCTTGCCAGGAAGCAAGACCATGAGGCGAGTGAGAAGTGTCACATGATATTGCAAATAGCGACACTTTATCCTAGGTGTTCCTCTTGCCAGGAAGCAAGACCATGCTGGCGAGTGAGAAGTGTCACATGATATAGCAAATAGCGACACTTTATCCTAGGTGTTCCCCTTGCCAGGAAGCAAAACCATGCTGGCGAGTGAGAAGTGTCACGTGATATAGCAAATAGCGACACTTTATCCTAGGTGTTCCCCTTGCCAGGAAGCAAGACCATGAGGCGAGTGAGAAGTGTCACGTGATATTGCAAATAGCGACACTTTATCCTAGGTGTTCCCCTGCTGCTTGCCAGGAAGCAAGACCATGCTGGCGAGTGAGAAGTGTCACATGATATAGCAAATAGCGACACTTTATATTAGGTGTTCCCCTTGCCAGGAAGCAAGACCATGAGGCGAGTGAGAAGTGTCACGTGATATAGCAAATAGCGACACTTTGTCCTAGGTGTTCCCCTGCTGCTTGCCAGGAAGCAAGACCATGCGGCGAGTGAGAAGTGTCACATGATATTGCAAATAGCGACATAGCAATACCCAAAAACCTGTTACAGACAGAGACAGACAAGGAATCCTTTTTCCAAGGCAAGGAATTGTCTGCAGCGGGAACAATGGAAGTGTGTACCATTGTCGCGGGCCGTCGATGAACCTCCTGCTCCTATTGGTGCTCTGCCAACAAACGTCCTGCAAACAAAAGCAACTCAAGGTGCGAACAGAGAAGAAGAAGAAAACTCTATTGAATGAAGTACCGGCATCACGAGAATACTTCCTTTCGTCCGCACCATAAGCATGGCAAAGTTGGCACAACTGCCGTCCAAAACTTGAATCCCTTTTTGTAATAGTACAATTATTTTTGTAACTCAACGAGCTGGAAATGTTCACATTAGAAACTTTTCTTACTTCACTTGTGTAGTATTTAAAGTCTTTTCTCCATTCACTCTGCTAAAAGCGTTTCGTATAAAACTTATTCTTGTTTTTACTTTCTCTCCATGTACTAGTAGAAAAGCAGTAGTGGTATTTTATTATTAAGTATACAATAATATAATATTTGCGACACGCAGTTGCATGACCGTACATGTTGTCTAAAAATACTGGGATTTAAAATATTACCTACATATCTATTTTATATACGAGGGTTTGGGCAAAAGTTATGACAACTATTTATTTTCTTGAAGATACCAGTCCGGTTGGAAAATGTGACATATACAGACGAACGGACAAGGTGTTAACTACATGTGTGGACAATGAATATTGTAACACTCTAACGGTGGTATACAGTAGACATGGGGCGATTCATGACCGAATCGCTCATATGAACGAGTACAAGGAAAGAATCGTCTGAATCGTGTCAGCCTGAATAGTCGTTCAAAAAGAATTGTAAGAAACGTGCTAGTCTTAACATGAATTGTTGTTCTAAACGAATTGTGTGAATCGAAAAGATTCACATGAATTGAAAAGAATTGCATGAATCGTGTCAACCATAGTAGGTGTCGTCGTTCGAAGAAAATCGCAGGTTTGAAATATCGTGATCAGCCATTGGGGTTTGTTATTCTTTTGTTTCGACCTTTCGGAGTACCAAACCGTGTTTCGGCGGAAACTGCCGAGTGAGTACGATGTGTTAACCATTTATTTTAATGTGAAAAGCCTACAGCGCTGAAGCCACAAGGCTAAATAAGCAAATGTATCTATAAGAAAACGAACACTGCCGATCATTGCCGAAGCCACCACGAGCGTCTTTATTTTAGATGAGTTATTGTACAGGTTAAAGTAAGTTTACAATTTACAATTGCTTTGCAGAATGTTAAATGTAACATATGCACAGGTAGATCGTCACTACGTTAGCAAGATATGTGACTTCAAAAATTAATTTTACGTAAAGAAAGAAAAAAAAAAAAAGGCTCCAACATATTACAAATAACTTTTATTGTAGTGCTGCTAAAGCAATAACCTTTTTGTTCTCTTTGTTTGACCAGCATAAAGAAAAACGATTAACGAATTTCCATTTGAGAAAAGTATAAATATGGAAAGACAGAAATAAATAACAAAATAACAGAAATATGTAGGAAATGTATATAACTTATATATAGAGTCACATCGTAGGTAGATGCAGAACTTAAATATCAACCATTGCATTTATCTAGCAGACTTTTCGTCTTTGATTTATGCTGTTCATTCACAGCTACATAAACACACATGCACGCACACATAGCCCTTTTGAATTCAGGGGACCTCAAAATATAATTTCCGATGAAATATCAACTGAAATTTGTAGCTGGGAAACGATAGTTCACTATGACACATACAGAATAGAGAACGTTAATAATAGAAAACAAGTTTTTGTCAGGTTTCTGAGGCACCATTAAATTGATTATTCAAGTAATATGAAGGAATTTTTTCTAAAAGTTAAACTTCACGTTCCTGATCATTTACCAAATTGTGAATTCCTCCGACAGCTCCTCAATATGAGATAATCCAGCATCATGTAGTGCAATTAATATTGCCATTAATAATTCTTTTGAAATTAGATGCCCTTACAATCCAACATGCTGTACGTTGAATGCAAACATGAAATGCATACACAAATTTGCTTGTGGCCTAATCGGTAAAATCAATGAAATGAGACTGAAGTCTGGTATGCAATGTATGCAATGTAAAGGGTAACTCATGCCTCGCAATTTTATAACCTGCCTCTTTCACGACACGTTTTGATGAGTTGCTAGGTGATTTTCTTGAAATTCATGACGTTTCTTTGGAAAATAAGAGAACTTGAATACCAAGTTTGCTATTTAATTAACTTTCCATTTGTTAATTATGCTGTTTAGAATCAGGCGCGCGCGCGCACGCACGCATGCACGCACACACATTTTTCATTTTAATTAACGAGGCTTCAAAAGATATTCCCGGTGAAATCTCCATTTCCAATTTTTAAGTGGGTTGCAATATATTCTCTATCTAATATGTACGAGTATATGGTTGAGAAAGTAAAGAGAACACAATCTAAATAATTATTTATAAGAGATTCCTGGAATTTGATAAAAGGAAATCGATGCAATACTCTGTGTTCTAACATGATCTTATTAACAGGTGTTAAATAATAATAATAATATTAATACATTTATATAATTTGTAATATATCTCATGTAACACAACTAAAGTGCAATTTCATAGAGCAATTTTATTGTAAAATTCAGAAAACTCCAGAATAATAGGGAAAGAATACGTTCAGTTTTACATTGTTTTTCTTTTATGCCAAAAATAGCTCCTAGCCCCTATCGTAATAACAAAGTCGGGATTACAAGGTTGTTTGCATAGCAGGGCGATTCATGCAAGAATCGTGAATCGTGCACCTGGGCAGGCTAAAAGACAAGACGACGCTTCATGAACGAATTATGAATCGTGCACCCTGGAAGGCTAAAAGACAAGGCGACGATTCATGAACGAATTGTGAATCGTGCACCTGGGCAGGCTAAAAGACAAGGAGACGATTCATGAACGAATTGTGAATCGTGCACCCTGGAAGGCTAAAAGACAAGGCGACGATTCATGAACGAATTGTGAATCGTGCACCCTGGAAGGCTAAAAGACAAGGCGACGCTTCACGAACGAATTGTGAATCGTGCACCCTGGAAGGCTAAAAGACAAGGCGACGCTTCACGAACGAATTGTGAATCGTGCACCCTGGAAGGCTAAAAGACAAGGCGACGATTCATGAACGAATTGTGAATCGTGCACCTGGACAGGCTAAAAGACAAGGCGACGATTCATGAACGAATTGTGAATCGTGCACCTGGGCAGGCTAAAAGACAAGGCGACGATTCATGAACGAATTGTGAATCGTGCACCCTGGAAGGCTAAAAGACAAGGCGACGCTTCACGAACGAATTGTGAATCGTGCACCTGGGCAGGCTAAAAGACAAGGCGACGATTCATGAACGAATTGTGAATCGTGCACCTGGGCAGGCTAAAAGACAAGGCGACGCTTCACGAACGAATTGTGAATCGTGCACCCTGGAAGGCTAAAAGACAAGGCGACGATTCATGAACGAATTGTGAATCGTGCACCTGGACAGGCTAAAAGACAAGGCGACGATTCATGAACGAATTGTGAATCGTGCACCTGGGCAGGCTAAAAGACAAGGCGACGATTCATGAACGAATTGTGAATCGTGCACCAGGGCAGGCTAAAAGACAAGACGACGATTGATGAACGAATTGTGAATCGTGCATCTGGGCAGGCTAAAAGACAAGACGACGATTCATGAACGAATTGTGAATCGTGCACCTGGGCAGGCTAAAAGACAAGGCGACGAGTCATGAACGAATTGTGAATCGTGCACCTGGGCAGGCTAAAAGACAAGGCGACGATTCATGAACGAATTGTGAATCGTGCACCAGGGCAGGCAGGCTAAAAGACGGGACGATTCATGAACGAACTGTGCATAAGGTTACTGCGTTTAGCCAAGTGAGAGTTGCCAAGCCGAGTGCGGCCGAATACTGCCGAGCACTGTCGACATTCCGTGATTGCCGTGCCGAGTGAGTACTGAACAGTACCATGGATTCTGATGTTCTATAATCAGTCTGGCTCTGGTTAGCGAAAACAGAAAACCACTGCCATTAAATAGAATATTGTTGAGTTCTGACGATATGGAGTTAACGATTATGATTAATTTTTTAAAAACAATGGCGTATTATCGAAATCGCAGTAAATTGAATCGTAAACATCTCCATTGAAACTACAACACCACATATAAGGAAAGGATTAATGTTCAGTAACTATTTTACTGAACATTATTAAATATCTAATACATTGTATTGTATTGTGCGACTGTATGTTGTAGATATACAAAAATTGTTAATGGAGGGAAAAACAGAACTTTTAGAACTCCAGGATTAAATAAATTAATATCTACGTTTACATTATAATTTAACGGCATTGATTTATACACTATAGCCTATACTAAATGCTGGTATAGAAACATGACTTCTAATATTAATATTACCTCGGAAGAAAATAATAATTATTCTGGGTACTAGCGTTGCCTTATAATGATGTATTTATAAACATTATAGACTTACTAGCGTGCAACCGCGGCGGTGATGAATAACAATTACTCTGCTTATTAACATTACACAAATACCGCCAGGCGCCATGCAATATGTGTAAATTTTAGATTTAAACAGACTCTTATGTGGTTTTACCTTTTTCGTTTAATAGAGGACATTTTACCAAATGTTTGCAAAAGAGCACAACAACGCTTTATATAAATTACATTCTGCCATATGACTACCATCCCCGTGTGAAAACGAGACAGCTCAACATGAACACAAGACGATGATTAATGCATCGTGAACGAATCGTATGAATCGATTCATATTGCATGAACGAATCGTATGCATCGGTTATTGAAAATGAATCGCTCGACCCAACCCTAATATACAGGACACTATGGCCTTCACGGTGCATAAGAATGACAACACAGTACACATAGGTAGTCGCTGAACACCAATTGCCGCAGCATTTGCCGCACCATATGTGAATCGGGTCGTCTGTTCGCGCACAGCATTAGCAATGTCCTCTCGTGTTGCAAACCACCTACCACGTAGTGGTTCCTTAATCTTTCCAATGAGACCAAAGTCACAGGGCGAAATGTCCGGAGAGTACGGTGGGTGCTCCAATTCTTCCAATCTGTAACGTCGCAGCGGCTGCCCTTCACACTTTGCTTTATGTGGATTTGTATTGTCGTGCAGGATTATTGCACTGTCCACAAGCTCCGGACGCTTCTCCCGAACGCCACGTCGTACCTGTCGCACCAGGAAGTCCCTGTAGTACTGTGCGGTCACTGTTCTGCCATGTGGAACAAAGTGGCAAACAATGACACCCCTGACGTCATACGCGACGATCACTATCAATTTGACTGGGGAAGGATTCTGACGAACTTTTGCATCCTTGGCGAACCAGCATGTCGCCATTCCACGGACTGGCGTTTCAGTTCTGGTTCGTATGCCCTGGCCCAAAATTCATCGATGGCAATTATTCATGACAAGAATTGATCGCCGACCTGTTGGGAGCGTGCAAAGTGGTCGGAGCATATCGCATAGCGCACCCACCTTTGAACTTCCGTCAGTGCATGCGGTACCCACAGCGATGCGATTTTGCGCAGTTGCAGCTCATTACGCAATATCCAGTGGACGGTGCGTTTCTCGATGCCACTTGCCCTGTCTAACTCCAGTCTTGCTTCATCCAGGAGCTGCTCGACGACGGTCCGCACACTGACAGGTCCTCCCGAACGTTGTTCATCACTGGTCCTTGCTGAAACTTTCCTACCTGCCGTGCTACTGTACTGTACTGTACTGTTTTATTTATATATATTATTAATCAAACACCAAATAAGTCTATACAATATCTACACAAATATTTTATCTCTTAGTGGACGAGCTTCCATTAAGTATGTGCCCAGGCTTGGCCAGTTTTGTCTGTTTAGAATCAAATCCTAGAATGCTGAATTCGTCTGTTTGAAGCTAAAAATAATTCCAGCAGTAATTTGTCCTAACATCCTCCATTTGCACGCAATCTGTCAAAATATGCGTCCAGTCTTCCTGATCCCCACATAATGGGCAAATCCGCCTACCAGCGTCATCAACTACCCTCCCAGCCTGAGCCACGCTATTCCCGATCTTTGTTTCATACTAATTTTAACGACCTACCTGGGTAGTGTTGTGGTAGCGTGTCTGCTTCACATTCAAAAGGTCGTGAGTTCGAATCTCGCATAGGGTGAGTTGCCCGTATAAGGTTTTTTGGGGGTTTTCCCTTATCCTGAGAAGACGAATGTCGAGTAACTTTAAGTTCCACGGACCACGAGATCATTTGAGCACAATTTCACCAATGTTATTCATCGTCCGATATGACCAACCAGGTTAAAAGATGTTAAGCTAAAAAAAAATTAACATATATGTTTCTTTATCCCCCCCAGTTTTTATTCCGGTTTGTAACTGCAATGACGATTTGTTTCTACAATCATATTCTATTTCCTGCCCGTTTATATCACATAGTCGTCTTTTTACTCTATTCACGACCTTTTGTCTCTTTTGGTTACCCCTTTGCCAAATATCGTTTAAGCCAATCTTTGATAATCCCCGTTGTAGCCCCACCATTTTGTATGTTCTATGTTATTCATCTGATGTCGATAAAATATTGCTCTTAGAGTTGTTTGGTCACCTTTAATTATTCGCAGTCAGTATCTAACTACACTTACTTTAGCATCTTCCCAGCATCCTACCTCACGAAGAACACGTCATTAGAAGTTCCCCTCCGCAATCACAGAATACTTTCCAGATTATTTAGATTATCTACCCTACCACACCTCACTTCCATATAGTACTGAACACCTAACCATTGCCTCATACATGGTTCGTAGTGTTTTTACTGGCATATCCGGGTCAATAACTTCAATATTTCAGAAAGTTGTCCAATCCCTTTGTGTTTTACAAACTCTGTGTTCTTGTGCCATGTCAAACCTTACACCTAGATTGTCGAAATGTTAACGTTTTTAATTTCCTTCTTCCCGTATGTCCACTTTTCCTGCTAACCATACACGTCACCATTTTTAAATGTGAGTGCTTTAGTTTTAGGAATATTCACTTCCATGCCCCATTGTCTACAAAATGTTGCAATGCGTTTAAAGAGATTGCAACCCATTTATTGTTTTAGAAAGAGGTAGACAGAAGAAGAATATTTTATAAGAATAGCTATTAGAACAGGTTGTTTATTCACATTTCCGATAAAATCCGGTTATGGAATTCTTTAGTGAAATACTTTGCTTCTCTATAGAGATTGTAGAAGGTAAAAATGGGCAAATTGAATCCATTTCTAAATTAGTTTCTCCACAAAGGAATCGATCGACAGTAAACTGAGTACTATAAAAAGTTGCCCTTCAGCGGTTATTGCTTTATGGACGACAGACAGCCTGACCACCACGTGTCATTCCAATTTGGACCTAATAATCTATATTCATACCCTCTACCTCTGTCTGGCCCACGAGAGTTAAAAATCTGATGCTTTCCGTCCTTATCTCTCCAACAAATTATTGTTAAAAAGCTTATGGTTCTGTTTGCTTCATTCTAATTGAGAAAAAATTAGCAGAAATAGTCTTACTACTTGCTTACTTATAAGTAGAAGCGAAATAAGGGAGTACAGTAGGTTAAAGTGATAGTCAAAAGTTGGTTGCTGTGAGACTGAAATTCCTTTGTTTGTATGGACAAATTCCTGTATGAGAAAAGTAAAAGTTTTTCAAAGCTGAGTCCAAAAACAAGGCATATCTAAAAAACGATCAAATCCACGGTAAAAATATATAACCATAAATTATGTGTTTTAACTTGCTCTACATTTTTTGTGTTTTACGTTTTTGTCCATTACTTACGGTTTAGCAGTTATGCAAAATTTGGTAAAATTCGTCCAGAATAAAGTACTCTACAGAGGCCACTCCCAGAAAATTCAAAATATACATTTTATTTGTCAATATCTTTAATATATAAATATCTTTAACATACGATATTTTAATCAAAATCGATAGAGCCATTTTTGAGAAACTCAAAATTTTCGAAAATTCCATGTAAAGGGTAGTTGGGGCTGGGGTGATTTTCTTGAAAATGTTCGTGTCGCATCCTTGTCAGATACGAAACCTAAATACCAAGTTTGGTTTTTAACGGTCTTTTCGTTTTTGAGCTATGCTGCCCAGAGACACACACACTCACATATATACTCAGCCACACTCACAGACAGACAGACACACACACACACACACACACACACACACGAACATTTTTCTGAAAACTTTTTTTTTGATTCGGGAGGACTCAAAACATATATTTCCTGTGAAATCTCGGTATTAACCTTTTAGGTGCAATACAATACCTTCTCTATTCACTACATAGTATGTACATGGTACGTGTAGAGAAAGCGAAAAGGTATATAATCGGATGCTCTAGAATAAAGAGGTCTTGAGAGACTATATTCAGAAAATTGAAGGTATGCATTTTACTTATCATCTAAGTATATTTAATGTACCATATTTTAATCAAAATCGTTAGAGCCATTTTTGGGAAAGTCAAACTTTTCAAAAATATTTCTGTATAAAGGTAGTTTGTGGTGAAGGAATTTTCTGGAAAAAGGTTGTGTTGCATCCTTGGGAGATGTTAAACCTTAATACTAAGATTGGAACTTTTCTATTTCGAAATATACTGTCCCGACACACAAACATACAGAGCTTTTTCTAAAAATGCTTTGCTTGGATTCATGGTGTTTCAAAACGTGTATTTACGGTGATACCTCGGAATTGAATTTTTGGGTAAACTATAATACCCTCTCTATACATTGTGTACACGGTACGTGTAGAACAAGTAATTAGATACCAAGATCATTTTTAGAAAAAGGTCCATGTGTGTGGGTGAACAGGATAACTCAAATCGAAAAGTCTGTAAAATACCAAACTTGGTATTTGAGTTAAGTATCTTCCAAGGATGCGATACGAGGATTTTCAAAACAATCCTGCCAAGCGAACTGCCCCTTACATGGAACATTTTTCAAAAACTTTGCTTTTCTTAAAAATGACTAACGTTTTTTACTTTCTCTGTGAACACGATAACTCAAAAACGTCGATAAAATACCAAACTTGGTATTTAAGTTTAGTATCTTCCAGGGTTGCGATACGAGATTTTGAGAAAAATTCCCCCACTCACTCCAAACTACCCATTACATGGACATTTTTTAGAAAATTTTGATTTTCTCAAAAATGGCTCTAACGATTTTAATTTAAATATCATATATTAGGGATATTTACCTCACAAATCAAATGTATATCTTGAATTTTCTAGGAATAGCCTCTGAAGCGTACTTTATTCAGGATGAATTTCACGGAATTTTGAATAACTGCTAAATCTTAAGAGCTAAACAAAAAATGTAGAACACGTTAAAACTCACCATTTTTTGCTACATACATTTTTTTCGTGGAGTTGATCGTTTTTGAGATATTCCTTGTTTTCGGTTTCAGCTTTGAAAAACTTATACCTTTCTCATACAAGAATTTGTCAAGTAATAAAGACTATTTCTGCTAAGTTTTTCTAGATTAGCACTAAGTAAATAGAAGCATAAACTTTTTAACAAAAATTTTGCAGAGATTTAGAGAAAGTCATGTGAATGGAATACATAAGATTTTTTACCCAAATCTACTTAATTAAAAAATCAATTTACAAAAAATCTGATGCGTTCCATTCACATGACTTTCTCTACATCTCTGCAACAAATTATTATATTTACTTCATCTAATTGAGAAAAAATTAGCAGAAATAGTCTTATTACTTGCTTCCTTGTAAGTTGAAGCGAAATAAGGGAGTACCATAGGTTAAAGTGATAGTCAAAAGCTGGTTGCTATGTGACTGAAGTTCCTTTGTCTGTATGGGCACGAGTTCACAAAGTCCTGTATGAGAAAAGTGTTTTATATAGCTGAAACCAAAAACAAGGAATATCTCAAAAGCGATCAACTCCACGAAAAAAATGCACATAGCATATATTGTGTGTTTTTAGGTGCTCTACATTTGTTGTGTGGTAAGTTTTTGTCCATCTCTCACGGTTTGGCAGTTATGCAAAATTCCGTAAAATTGACCCTGAATAAAGTGGTCTTCAGAGGCTATTCCCAGAAAATTCAAAATATACCTTTTATTTGTCAGGAAAATTTGTTTATTATACGATATTTTAATCAAAATCGTTAGAGCCATTTTTTAGAAAAAAAAGTTCCATGTAAAGGGTAGTTTTGCGTGGGAGGATTTTGCTCAAAATCTTCGTGTCGCATCCCTGGAAGATATTAAACTTAAATACCAAGTTACCAATACATACTTTTTGGATACAGGGGACCCTAAAACATATATTTTCGGTGAAATATCGGTATCGAATTCTTTGGTGGAGTGCAATACCTAAAAGGAGAGAATATATTGTTAATGCTCTTTACTTTTCAATTTTCCTAATAGCGAGTCAGTTTTAACTTTAATGTTCGCATTAAACCGTCTCTTGTATCTGCTGGTTCGTGGAGCCCAACCAACCTCACAGTCACATTACCCTCTCTACTTGTTCTAATAGCGAGTCAGTTTTAACTTTAATGTTCGCATTAAACCGTCTCTTGTATCTGCTGGTTCGTGGAGCCCAACCAACCCCACAGTCACATTACCCTCTCTACTTGTTCTAATAGCGAGTCAGTTTTAACTTTAATGTTCGCATTAAACCGTCAGCTGCTGGTTCGTGGAGCCCAACCAACCTCACAGTCACATTACCCTCTCTACTTGTTCTAATAGCGAGTCAGTTTTAACTTTAATGTTCGCATTAAACCGTCAGCTTCTGGTTCGTGGAGCCCAACCAACCCCACAGTCACATTACCCTCTCTACTTGTTCTAATAGCGAGTCAGTTTTAACTTTAATGTTCGCATTAAACCGTCAGCTGCTGGTTCGTGGAGCCCAACCAACCTCACAGTCACATTACCCTCTCTACTTGTTCTAATAGCGAGTCAGTTTTAACTTTAATGTTCGCATTAAACTGCCACTAGTATCTGCTGGTTCGTGGACCCCAACCAACCTCACAGTCACATTACCCTCTCTACTTGTTCTAATAGCGAGTCAGTTTTAACTTTAATGTTCGCATTAAACTGCCACTAGTATCTGCTGGTTCGTGGACCCCAACCAACCTCACAGTCACATTACCCTCTCTACTTGTTCTAATAGCGAGTCAGTTTTAACTTTAATGTTCGCATTAAACCGTCAGCTGCTGGTTCGTGGAGCCCAACCAACCTCACAGTCACATTACCCTCTCTACTTGTTCTAATAGCGACTCAGTTTTAACTTTAATGTTCGCATTAAACTGCCACTAGTATCTGCTGGTTCGTGGACCCCAACCAACCTCACAGTCACATTACCCTCTCTACTTGTTCTAATAGCGAGTCAGTTTTAACTTTAATGTTCGCATTAAACCGTCAGCTGCTGGTTCGTGGAGCCCAACCAACCCCACAGTCACATTACCCTCTCTACTTGTTCTAATAGCAAGTCAGTTTTAACTTTAATGTTCGCATTAAACCGTCAGCTGCTGGTTCGTGGAGCCCAACCAACCCCACAGTCACATTACCCTCTCTACTTGTTCTAATAGCGAGTCAGTTTTAACTTTAATGTTCGCACTAAACCGTCAGCTGCTGGTTCGTGGAGCCCAACCAGCCCCACAGTCACATTACCCTCTCTACTTGTTCTAATAGCAAGTCAGTTTTAACTTTAATGTTCGCATTAAACCGTCTCTTGTATCTGCTGGTTCGTGGAGCCCAACCAACCCCACAGTCACATTACCCTCTCTACTTGTTCTAATAGCGAGTCAGTTTTAACTTTAATGTTCGCATTAAACCGTCAGCTGCTGGTTCGTGGAGCCCAACCAGCCCCACAGTCACATTACCCTCTCTACTTGTTCTAATAGCGAGTCAGTTTTAACTTTAATGTTCGCACTAAACCGTCAGCTGCTGGTTCGTGGAGCCCAACCAACCCCACAGTCACATTACCCTCTCTACTTGTTCTAATAGCGAGTCAGTTTTAACTTTAATGTTCGCATTAAACCGTCTCTTGTATCTGCTGGTTCGTGGAGCCCAACCAACCCCACAGTCACATTACCCTCTCTACTTGTTCTAATAGCGAGTCAGTTTTAACTTTAATGTTCGCATTAAACCGTCAGCTGCTGGTTCGTGGAGCCCAACCAACCTCACAGTCACATTACCCTCTCTACTTGTTCTAATAGCAAGTCAGTTTTAACTTTAATGTTCGCATTAAACCGTCAGCTGCTGGTTCGTGGAGCCCAACCAACCTCACAGTCACATTACCCTCTCTACTTGTTCTAATAGCAAGTCAGTTTTAACTTTAATGTTCGCATTAAACCGTCAGCTGCTGGTTCGTGGAGCCCAACCAGCCCCACAGTCACATTACCCTCTCTACTTGTTCTAATAGCGAGTCAGTTTTAACTTTAATGTTCGCATTAAACCGTCTCTTGTATCTGCTGGTTCGTGGAGCCCAACCAACCTCACAGTCACATTACCCTCTCTACTTGTTCTAATAGCGAGTCAGTTTTAACTTTAATGTTCGCACTAAACTGCCACTAGTATCTGCTGGTTCGTGGAGCCCAACCAGCCCCACAGTCACATTACCCTCTCTACTTGTTCTAATAGCGAGTCAGTTTTAACTTTAATGTTCGCATTAAACCGTCTCTTGTATCTGCTGGTTCGTGGAGCCCAACCAGCCCCACAGTCACATTACCCTCTCTACTTGTTCTACATTACAAAAGAATACTCTTCTATTTACAACATACTGAAAGAGATAAACGTTACTTGGTCTTATTGTTTAGTACTTTATAAGCAGAAGGGAAATGAGGGAGGAACACACTAGGCTAAAGCGATAGTCAAATATTTTAATAAACTGATCAATATGTGAACAATTGCAGTTCATTTCGCTTTGCAATTCTAGAAAACAAAAGGAAGACGAAACGAAAGGTTTGAGAAGATGTGTAGTTCAAAATTGAAACCAATACCAAGGAATATCTCGGAAACAAAGAGTTGTACAACAAAAATGTGTATCACATACTTTTTGTGTATCTATTACAGTACACAAACTTCAAACAGAATGAACAGATTTTCAGAAGCTATTCCAAGAAAATTCAAGTTATAACATTTTATTTGTGATGTAAATGGCTTTAATATTCGGTATTTTAATCAAAATCATTGGAGACATCTTTAGAAAAACAAACATTTCTAATGTTTTTCCATGTAAATGGTAGTTAGGGGTGGGGGGAGTTTTTTGAACATCTTCATGTCGCATTCTTGGAAGATACCAAACTTAAATACCAGGTTTGGTTTTTAATGTTATTTTATTTTTTGAAATATGATGTCCACAGACAAATAGACCTTTTTCTAAAGATGTTTTTTTTTTTTGTACTCAGTACATATTTTTTAGAGAAGGTATTGTAATACACCCAAAAATTCGATTACGTGATTTCACGGAAATAAATATTTTGGGTCCCCCTGAATTCAAAAAAGGTAAATTTAGAAAAAGGTCTGTGTATATGTGTGTCTGTGGACATCTTAGCTCAAAAACGAAAAGACCTTTAACTACCAAACTTGGTATTTAAGTTTGCATCTTCCAAGGATGTGACACGAAGGTTTTCAAGAAAATGCCCTCACTCCAAACTAAAAATTACATGTAATATTTTTTGAAAGTTTTGATTTTCTCAAAAATGTCAGTAACGGTTTTGATTAAAATAACTTCTGTATAAGACATTTTTGTAACTAAGGAAATGTATATCTTGGATTTTCTGGGAGTAGTTTCTTCTTTCTGGATGAGCTTTGTATAACTGGCAAACCGTAACAAATATAGATCTCTTTAAAACACACGATTTATGTCATCAACATTTCAGCCACTTAAACGTGAGGACACCTTTCTTCTCGTTTCTCGTGTGTTTATTCCTGACAAGCAAACATATTGGAATTTCACAAAAAGGATGAGGTTATCACTTTAGCCTGTGCATGTTCTTATTTCTCTTCTACTTACAAGGAGCTAGTAATAAGACTATTTTTGCTAATGTTTATCTTGATTAGCATGATGTAGATAACAGATTAATGTTTTCAATAAAAGGTTTGTTTAACAAACAGCTAGAGGACATCATGTGAATGGAACACTTTAGACTTTTACTTTCTCTACACGTACTAAGTACATAGTGTTTAGTGGAGGTATTGTGTGTACCCACCATTTCGAGATTTAACTGGATATACACGTTTTGAGTCCCCTGATTCCAAAAAAGACATTTTTAGAAAAATGTTCGTTTCTATGTGTGTGTGTGTGTGTGTGTCTGTGAGTAGCATAGTCCGTTGAATACCAAACTTAATACTTAAGTTCCGTATCTTCGAAGGATGGAACACGAAGATTTTAAAGGAGATCCTCCCACCCCAAAGTACCCTTAACATGGAGAAAAATTTTGAAAATCTTCATTTTCTTAAGAATGGCCCTAACAATTTTAGTTAAGCGCTCTTATATTTAAGATGTTTACGTGACAAATAAAATGTACGTCTTGATTTGGATCAGAGAGGGGAGTCAGACTGAAAAACTCAATAACGTAGCCGGGATTTAAACCTCTGATCTCCCAATCTGTAGCCGGTTGCACAGCCACTGAGCTACCATGTCAACATGCCGGCATAGCTATGAGTTTTCAGTTTGACTGTGCCTATCCAGCTACGAGTTTTCAATGACGTAGCCGGGATTTGAACCACTGATCTCCCAATCTGTAGCCGGTTGCACTGCCACTGAGCTACCATGTCAACATGCCGGCATAGCTATGAGTTTTCAGTTTGACTGTGCCTATCCAGCTATGAGTTTTCAGTTTGACTGTGCCTATCCAGCTACGAGTTTTCAATGACGTAGCCGGGATTTGAACCACTGATCTCCCAATCTGTAGCCGGTTGCACTGCCACTGAGCTACCATGTCAACATGCCGGCATAGCTATGAGTTTTCAGTTTGACTGTGCCTATCCAGCTATGAGTTTTCAGTTTGACTGTGCCTATCCAGCTATGAGTTTTCAATTTGACTGTGCCTATCCAGCTATGAGTTTTCAGTTTGACTGTGCCTATCCAGCTATGAGTTTTCAATTTGACTCTGCCTATCCAGCTATGAGTTTTCAGTTTGACTGTGCCTATCCAGCTATGAGTTTTCAGTTTGACTGTGCCTATCCAGCTATGAGTTTTCAATTTGACTCTGCCTATCCAGCTATGAGTTTTCAGTTTGACTGTGCCTATCCAGCTATGAGTTTTCAGTTTGACTGTGCCTATCCAGCTATGAGTTTTCAGTTTGACTGTGCCTATCCAGCTATGAGTTTTCAGTTTGACTGTGCCTATCCAGCTATGAGTTTTCAGTTTGACTGTGCCTATCCAGCTATGAGTTTTCAGTTTGACTGTGCCTATCCAGCTATGAGTTTTCAGTTTGACTGTGCCTATCCAGCTATGAGTTTTCAATTTGACTCTGCCTATCCAGCTATGAGTTTTCAGTTTGACTGTGCCTATCCAGCTATGAGTTTTCAGTTTGACTGTGCCTATCCAGCTATGAGTTTTCAGTTTGACTGTGCCTATCCAGCTATGAGTTTTCAATTTGACTGTGCCTATCCAGCTATGAGTTTTCAGTTTGACTGTGCCTATCCAGCTATGAGTTTTCAGTTTGACTGTGCCTATCCAGCTATGAGTTTTCAGTTTGACTGTGCCTATCCAGCTATGAGTTTTCAATTTGACTGTGCCTATCCAGCTATGAGTTTTCAGTTTGACTGTGCCTATCCAGCTATGAGTTTTCAGTTTGACTGTGCCTATCCAGCTATGAGTTTTCAGTTTGACTGTGCCTATCCAGCTATGAGTTTTCAGTTTGACTGTGCCTATCCAGCTATGAGTTTTCAATTTGACTGTGCCTATCCAGCTATGAGTTTTCAGTTTGACTGTGCCTATCCAGCTATGAGTTTTCAGTTTGACTGTGCCTATCCAGCTATGAGTTTTCAGTTTGACTGTGCCTATCCAGCTATGAGTTTTCAGTTTGACTGTGCCTATCCAGCTATGAGTTTTCAGTTTGACTGTGCCTATCCAGCTATGAGTTTTCAGTTTGACTGTGCCTATCCAGCTATGAGTTTTCAGTTTGACTGTGCCTATCCAGCTATGAGTTTTCAGTTTGACTGTGCCTATCCAGCTATGAGTTTTCAGTTTGACTGTGCCTATCCAGCTATGAGTTTTCAGTTTGACTGTGCCTATCCAGCTATGAGTTTTCAGTTTGACTGTGCCTATCCAGCTATGAGTTTTCAGTTTGACTGTGCCTATCCAGCTATGAGTTTTCAGTTTGACTGTGCCTATCCAGCTATGAGTTTTCAGTTTGACTGTGCCTATCCAGCTATGAGTTTTCAGTTTGACTGTGCCTATCCAGCTCATGTCCTACACACGACTTGTGTGAACAAACACTAGTCTTGAGTTTTCTGGGAATGGCTTCTGAAGACCTCTGAGTGGCTTTTATTAAATTTGCATAACTAGTAAACCATAAGAGATAGACAGAAACTTACTAAACAAAAATGTAGATCTCGATAAAAAACACCGTTTATGTCCAATTCATTTTTTAGTGGAGTGGCCCGTTTACGAGATATTCCTTGTTATTGATTTCTATTTTAAAATACTTACTTTTGTCATACGGGAATTTTTCAATTCCTGGCCATGCAAAGAAACGGATTTGGATCCCACAGCAACCACATTTTAAACCATTTGACTGTCAGTGTATTGTCTTATTTTGCTTCTACTTATAAGGAAGCAAGTAATAAGACAATTTATGTTAATGTTTATCTCGAATAACATGAAGTAGATAGAAGAAAGTTTATATTCCAAAATTCCTATAAATTCCTAAATTGGACATTTAAGATGGCAAAAAGTCCTGATATAGTAGAAGATAATTTTAACATTTTTAGAAGCTAAAATCGCGCGGCTTGTTCATTACTAAGATGCTATTGCTGACAGAGCTGCCCTCGGCTACATGTAATGCTAGCGGGTAGGCTTAAGGGGACTGACTCTGTACTAACAACATTGACGGCCGTTGCCAACATCATGTCCTGCAGACGCTATCGTACACTGTGTTTCTCCACAAGCCACTCTAGCAGGCCAAATGGGGCTTATAATCATCATCACATTTCCACATGAATTTCTCTACTCATTAATCCATAAACAAACGAATAAACTTCAACTTAGGGGATTCCTAAAAGCCGATGTTCACTTATTCACTTCTAATGACTATACATTCACTTTGCTGTTTTCGTAGCCGACAGATTGAGGGCCCTAAACCGCAAAGCGGAGTCGAGGCATCTTTTTATTATTTTCCACAGTACTTACATGGCACATAAACAGAGAAGGCATTGTTTTGTTTCGTAGTCGGCTTACCGTCCCCATATGTAGGACTTACAAGCGGATGTCTAGGGGTCAGAAGCCTGTCGGGGAGCCAACGGCACGAAACTACAGAATGGAGAACCTGGAACAATTGGTCGGCCCATAGGCAGGCAAGAACACAAGGAAGTGGAGGATTTGAAATGCAAGCGAAATTCTTGAGAGGAAAGGTGATGAAGGAGCAAATGGTGTAATGCGTGGCAGGGGAAACCCGCCCAAATGGGAGGCAATTGGTGTTTAATAAAAAAGGTACCTGCGTGGGAGTGAGTCCGTGTGTCTGTGAACACGATAACTCAAAAACAAAAGACGGTAAAACAATAATCTTGGTATTTAAGTTTACTCTCTTCCAACGATGAGCCCGGAAAAATTACTGCAACCTTTACGTGGAAAAAGATTCGAAAATGTTGATTTCCTCAGAAATAGCTCTTAACAATTTAAGTTTACTCTCTTCCAACGATGAGCCCAGAAAAATTACTGCAACCTTTGCGTGGAAAAAGATACGAAAATGTTGATTTCCTCAGAAATAGCTCTTAACAATTTTTATTAAAATGCTACATATTAAAGGTATTTACATGAGAAATAAATGCATATGTTGAATATTCTGGGAATGGCATCTAAAGACACGTTTGTTATGATTAATGTTGCTCTATTATTGATAACTGGTAAACTGTAGGAGATAGACAAACGTTTATACAACACAAAAAATATAGATCTTGTTAAAACACATAATTTATGACACATACTTTTTTTTTCGTAGAGTTGACCACTTCTGATATATTCCTTGTTATTGGTTTCAGTTCTAAAACACTTAAATGGGGATGTGTCAACTCCTGGCCATGTTAAAGAAATAGGTTTCAATCACATAGCAATCCGCTTATAAAAGATTTGACTATCACTTTAAGCTAGTATATTGCCTTATTACACTTCAACTTACAAGATAACAAGTAATAAGTTCTTTCTGCTAATGTTTATGTTGATTAGAATTAAGTAGATAAAAGAATACATTTTCTAATAATAATAATAATAATAATAATAATAATAATATTAATAATAATAATAATAATAATAATAATAATAATAATAATAATAATAATAATAATAATAATAATAGTGTTTTAGGGGCGTTGAATAAGCAATTAGAATATCCAAGAAATTACATTCCTAGCTTCGAAAGAAGTTTGTATTCCGTAGCCATCGTTTCTTACTGGATGACTGTTAGAGTCTGAGCTATATCCATCACTAGTTTCGTTGCCATAGGCGATTGAATCAACAATCTTGTGCTTATTTAGAAAGATGACAAAACTAGTTTCGCGCGATGATTAAACACTTCTATTTAAAAGACTTAACACCGAAAGAGATAAAAATCGAGTTGGAAAATTTCATGGCACATCTGCTCCTGCGTTTGTAACAATTTACAATTGGATAAATGAAGTTAAACGTGGCCGTACATCCACAAATGATGAACATCGTTCCGGACCTCCAGTAGGAGTGACTTCCTCAGAAATTATTGACAAAATCCAGGATATGGTTTTGAGTGATCGAGGAATCAAAGTTCGCGAAATAGTAGAGGCCACAGACATATCACAAGGTACTGTGTTCTCAATTTCGCACCAAAAATTGGGTCTGACAAAGGTCTCGGCAAGATAGTTTTCCCGTTTGTTTTCAATGGAGAATAAACGCAATCGTGTGATCGATCCGGAAGCTGGTTTGGCACGTTTCCATCGCAATCCTGACGAGTTTCTGCGTCTATACATAAATATGGATGAAACTTGGATACACTACTACACTCCAGAAAGTACAGTCGAAACGATGGGTTTTTAAAGGCTCTGAACAAGGTAAAGGTGGTGAAATTTGCAGACAAAGTGATCGCTTCGGTTTTTTGGGATGCACGAGGAATCATCTACTTTTATTACCTGCAGAAAGAAGGAACGGTAAATGGAGAGAGAGTATTGTGTATCGTTATTGGAAGATAATCCGGCAAAGAAAACTATTCACTTCCATCAAGACAATGCTAGAGTTCACACCTGCGCAGTTTCGATGGCAAAAATTGTAGAATTAAGGTTCGAATTACTAGCACATCCACCGTATTTGGCCCCCATGACTTTTTTTATCATTTCCAAACTTGAAAAAGTGGCTCAGCGGAAAATCATTTACTTCTAACGAAAAGGTCGTCTCCTAAGCAGATCCTATTTTGAGGACTTTCGGAAGTTCTACTTTTTGGAAGCCATAAAACAGATGGAGAAACGCTGGAAAAAGTTTATAAGCAAATAAGAGATTTTATTGAAAAATAAAATAAAAATCAACCTAAAATAAGTTAAAATCTTGGATTTCTCCGATTACAATTTAACTCAGTTGCTATCCCGTGAAGACATCTCCTACTACCAATATAATTTGTTTATATATATTTTTTTGTAATAATTTAGTAAACGTCGCGTCATACTTTCGCAAAGCGTATGGTGCTAACTGAAATACTCGCGCAGCCCATTAGACGACATAATAACTTGACTCAATATATTAGGCAGGCCTGTGGTATGTACTCAGTAATTAGCATATCCTTGGCGTGTCGAACCCTTGACTGCTTGATCTATTAGCAGCACCATTGTTTGCCCTGGCGCTGCGGCCAAAGGGAATCCAGAGACGGATGCTGGTGCAGCCGCCATATTCCCCGCGCTCCCTCGTTTACCTTTCTCTACACGTGATATGTGTACAACTGACACACTTCTTTCTTTAATTATTCCGTTGGAAAGTCATTCTTTGACCCAATTTTAGCACCAAATTAAACAGTATGTTCTGGAGTTTCGATTCCTTGTCACTAGATTCTCAGATGTTTATGTTATATTCCTAATTGCATTGTTGGCAGCTGTTTCGACATTTTGTCAACATGAAAATGCAGTACGGTGTAGAGCTGCGTCAAGGTTATTTTCAACAAAATGGCGCTACATGCCATACTAAAATGAATCCGTTTCTTTGACGACCGCATAATTTCCAGGAACCTATGGCCACCGAGATCTCCTGATTTGACATCGCCAGACTTCTTTCTAAGGGGTTACTTAAAAGACAGGGTTTACGCCACACGTCCACAGACATTGGACGATCTGAAGCACAATCACAAAGGACATTCAAGCTATTGACAACAGAGTCCTCCAACGAGTGGCCAGTACGACCTGTTAAGTTGTGCCTTATGCAGGATGGAGGACATTTTCAACATTTGCTATATAGGTAAATAATCTCTCAAAATTCCTCTACACTTTAGATATAATAAGTTGTCGCTAGCATAACACGTTTTGAAACAATTAATGAAAGAAATGTCTCAGCATATATAAATGACCCTATACTACATAGTGTATAGCGAAGGTATTGTATTGTACCCAAAAATTTCATACCGAGATTTCACCGGAAATATCTGTATTGGGACCCCCTGATTCCAAAAAGGCATTTTTAGAAAAATGTCCTACGTATGTCCGTCTGTGTGTATTTAAGTTCAGTATCTTCCAAGGATGCAAAACGAAGATTTAAAGAAAAATCCCCCCCCCCCAAACTACCCTTTACATTGAAAAAAATTCGAAAATTTTGACTTTCTCAAAAATGTCTCTAACGATTTTGATTATAACATCGTATATTAAAATATTTACATGACAAATAAATTTATATCTCTTATTTTCTGAAAATAGTTCCTGAAAACATCTTTATTCTGGATAAATATTGCGGAATTTTGGATAACTAGTAAACCGTAACAAATACACAAAGAGTTACTAAACAAAAGATGTAGATGTCGTCAAAACACACAATTTATGTCATATACACTTTTTTCATATAGTCGACCGTTTTAGAGATATTTCTTGTTATTGGTTTCAGTTTTAAAATACACACTTTTCTCATACAGGAATTTGACAACTCCTGGCCACGCGAACAATCTTATTTGAATCCCATAGCAACCACATTTTAAAACATATGAATGTCGGTTTAGCACAGTTTATTCCCTTATTCCGCGTCTACTTATACGGAACTAAGTAATAAGACAATTTATGCTAATGTTTATCTCGTTAGCATAAAGTAGGTAAAAGAATAAGCTTATTAACAATATTTTGTTTCGGAGGTGTAGAAAAAGTTATATGAAATAAATAACACATCAGATTTTTTGTAATGGGTTGTAAAAATTTGTAATCTGTATTAAGTGAAATTCCGACGGACAACCTTTACTATTTATTTTATTGCCACGTATAATTAATTAAATTAATAGTCTAATGGCATATTCTGTGTAAAATGTGAAGGAATGGAATCAAAGTCTCTAGCTAATTCTGGAGTACCTCAGGGCAGTGCACTAGGACCTCTATTATAGATCACCTTCACGGCACATTTTTCAGTTTCTGTATTTGCACATTTTGCTGACGTCACAGTTCTGAAAACGCTGCAAGTCATCCTCAAAACATTTATGGTGTAAGGTCTAGATGAGTTCTAAACCATGAGGACGTATGTATATAAGGATTCTTTAATGTAGTTTCTGTATGCTGTACATAAGATACTTGAAGCGAAATATCTTCAGCCTTTCGTACTACACCGTTATGTACGTGCAATAGGGACCCAAGTACTCTTTCGCGAGGTTTCCCTAAAAATATGGAATTAGGGTATTTTCCATTTTACCCCTACATCACTTGAGTCAGTAACAATGAAATTGCACGATATATTCACGTGATACTACAACTCACAAGATTTAAAGTAACCAATAACACAAAACTCCTGCCAAGAAGGAGGAGAACATTATTTCGAAGTTACTCCTAATCTTGCAGAACAATCCAGGCCAGTTGTGCTAAGAAATTGCGCGCACTATAACAAAGAATTAACGCGTTGAATTCAGAGTCTAGTCGAAGTTCAGGTGCCGTTTAAACGTCAATATATACATAAAGTGTGCTTAGTGATGAAATGAGAGCTACAAGAACATGAGAACATCTTTGTGTCAGCTGTTTGGGAACATTAGTGCCACCATTTTCTCAATAAATATTTGGAAAAGACCTTTCTTCGTTGAGTTTATCATCAGCAGTGAATGTGTTTGTTCAATGTGTACCTCCTGGTCATGACACCTTCATCAGAGGCTGTCTACCCGTGACACAGCGACTCAAGTACACTTACAAATGTGTACCTCCTGGTCATGACATCTTCATCAGAGGCTGTCTACCCGTGACACAGCGACTCAAGTACACTTACAAATGTGTACCTCCTGGTCATGACACCTTCATTAGAGGCTGTCTACCCGTGACACAGCGACTCAAGTACACTTACAAATGTGCACCTCCTGGTCATGACACCTTCATCAGAGGCCCGTGACACAGCGACTCAAGTACACTTACAAATGTGTACCTCCTGGTCATGACACCTTCATCAGAGGCTGTCTACCCGTGACACAGCGACTCAAGTACACTTACTAATGAGCACCTCCTGGTCATGACACCTTCATCAGAGGCTGTCTACCCGTGACACAGCGACTCAAGTACACTTACAAATGTGCACCTCCTGGTCATGACACCTTCATCAGTGGCTGTCTACCCGTGACACAGCGACTCAAGTACACTTACAAATGTGTACCTCCTGGTCATGACACCTTCATCAGTGGCTGTCTACCCGTGACACAGCGACTCAAGTACACTTACAAATATGTACCTCCTGGTCATGACACCTTCATCAGAGGCTGTCTATCTGTGACACAGCGACACAAGACAAATGTGTACCTCCTGGTCATGACACCTTCATCAGAGGCCCGTGACACAGCGACTCAAGTACACTTACTAATGTGCACCTCCTGGTCATGACACCTTCATCAGAGGCTGTCTACCCGTGACACAGCGACTCAAGTACACTTACAAATGTGTACCTCCTGGTCATGACACCTTCATCAGTGGCTGTCTACCCGTGACACAGCGACTCAAGTACACTTACAAATATGTACCTCCTGGTCATGACACATTCATCAGAGGCTGTCTATCTGTGACACAGCGACACAAGACAAATGTGTACCTCCTGGTCATGACATCTTCATCAGAGGCTGTCTATCTGTGACACAGCGACTCAAGTACACTTACAAATGTGTACCTCCTGGTCATGACATCTTCATCAGAGGCTGTCTATCTGTGACACAGCGACTCAAGTACACTTACAAATGTGTACCTCCTGGTCATGACATCTTCATCAGAGGCTGTCTATCTGTGACACAGCGACTCAAGTACACTTACAAATGTGTACCTCCTGGTCATGACACCTTCATCAGAGGCTGTCTACCCGTGACACAGCGACTCAAGTACACTTACAAATGTGTACCTCCTGGTCATGACATCTTCATCAGAGGCTGTCTACCCGTGACACAGCGACTCAAGTACACTTACAAATGTGTACCTCCTGGCCATGACACCTTCATCAGAGGCTGTCTATCTGTGACACAGCGACTCAAGTACACTTACAAATGTGTACCTCCTGGTCATGACACCTTCATCAGTGGCTGTCTACCCGTGACACAGCGACACAAGACAAATGTGTACCTCCTGGTCATGACACCTTCATCAGAGGCTGTCTACCCGTGACACAGCGACTCAAGTACACTTACAAATGTGTACCTCCTGGTCATGACACCTTCATCAGTGGCTGTCTACCCGTGACACAGCGACTCAAGTACACTTACAAATATGTACCTCCTGGTCATGACACATTCATCAGAGGCTGTCTATCTGTGACACAGCGACACAAGACAAATGTGTACCTCCTGGTCATGACATCTTCATCAGAGGCTGTCTATCTGTGACACAGCGACTCAAGTACACTTACAAATGTGTACCTCCTGGTCATGACATCTTCATCAGAGGCTGTCTATCTGTGACACAGCGACTCAAGTACACTTACAAATGTGTACCTCCTGGTCATGACATCTTCATCAGAGGCTGTCTATCTGTGACACAGCGACTCAAGTACACTTACAAATGTGTACCTCCTGGTCATGACACCTTCATCAGAGGCTGTCTACCCGTGACACAGCGACTCAAGTACACTTACAAATGTGTACCTCCTGGTCATGACATCTTCATCAGAGGCTGTCTACCCGTGACACAGCGACTCAAGTACACTTACAAATGTGTACCTCCTGGCCATGACACCTTCATCAGAGGCTGTCTATCTGTGACACAGCGACTCAAGTACACTTACAAATGTGTACCTCCTGGTCATGACACCTTCATCAGTGGCTGTCTACCCGTGACACAGCGACACAAGACAAATGTGTACCTCCTGGTCATGACACCTTCATCAGAGGCTGTCTACCCGTGACACAGCGACTCAAGTACACTTACAAATGTGTACCTCCTGGTCATGACACCTTCATCAGAGGCTGTCTACCCGTGACACAGCGACTCAAGTACACTTACAAATGTGTACCTCCTGGTCATGACACCTTCATCAGAGGCTGTCTACCCGTGACACAGCGACACAAGTACACTTACAAATGTGTACCTACTGGTCATGACACCTTCATCAGAGGCTGTCTACCCGTGACACAGCGACTCAAGTACACTTACAAATGTGTACCTCCTGGTCATGACACCTTCATCAGAGGCTGTCTACCCGTGACACAGCGACACAAGTACACTTACAAATGTGTACCTACTGGTCATGACACCTTCATCAGAGGCTGTCTACCCGTGACACAGCGACACAAGACAAATGTGTACCTCCTGGTCATGACACCTTCATCAGAGGCTGTCTACCCGTGACACAGCGACTCAAGTACACTTACAAATGTGTACCTCCTGGTCATGACACCTTCATCAGAGGCTGTCTATCTGTGACACAGCGACACAAGACAAATGTGTACCTCCTGGTCATGAAATCTTCATCAGAGGCTGTCTACCCGTGACACAGCGACTCAAGTACACTTACAAATGTGTACCTCCTGGTCATGACACCTTCATCAGAGGCTGTCTACCCGTGACACAGCGACTCAAGTACACTTACAAATGTGTACCTCCTGGTCATGACACCTTCATCAGAGGCTGTCTACCCGTGACACAGCGACTCAAGTACACTTACAAATGTGCACCTCCTGGTCATGACACCTTCATCAGAGGCTGTCTATCTGTGACACAGCGACACAAGACAAATGTGTACCTCCTGGTCATGACACCTTCATCAGAGGCCCGTGACACAGCGACTCAAGTACACTTACTAATGTGCACCTCCTGGTCATGACACCTTCATCAGAGGCTGTCTACCCGTGACACAGCGACTCAAGTACACTTACAAATGTGTACCTCCTGGTCATGACACCTTCATCAGAGGCTGTCTACCCGTGACACAGCGACTCAAGTACACTTACAAATGTGTACCTCCTGGTCATGACACCATCAGTGGCTGTCTACCCGTGACACAGCGACTCAAGTACACTTACAAATGTGTACCTCCTGGTCATGACACCATCAGAGGCTGTCTATCCGTGACACAGCGACACAAGACAAATGTGTACCTCCTGGTCATGACACCTTCATCAGAGGCTGTCTACCCGTGACACAGCGACTCAAGTACACTTACAAATGTGCACCTCCTGGTCATGACACCTTCATCAGAGGCTGTCTACCCGTGACACAGCGACTCAAGTACACTTACAAATGTGTACCTCCTGGTCATGACACCTTCATCAGAGGCTGTCTATCTGTGACACAGCGACACAAGACAAATGTGTACCTCCTGGTCATGACACCTTCATCAGAGGCTGTCTATCTGTGACACAGCGACACAAGACAAATGTGTACCTCCTGGTCATGACACCTTCATCAGAGGCTGTCTATCTGTGACACAGCGACACAAGACAAATGTGTACCTCCTGGTCATGACATCTTCATCAGAGGCTGTCTACCCGTGACACAGCGACTCAAGTACACTTACAAATGTGTACCTCCTGGTCATGACACCTTCATCAGAGGCCCGTGACACAGCGACTCAAGTACACTTACAAATGTGTACCTCCTGGTCATGACACCTTCATCAGAGGCCCGTGACACAGCGACTCAAGTACACTTACAAATGTGCACCTCCTGGTCATGACACCTTCATCAGAGGCCCGTGACACAGCGACTCAAGTACACTTACTAATGTGCACCTCCTGGTCATGACACCTTCATCAGAGGCTGTCTACCCGTGACACAGCGACTCAAGTACACTTACAAATGTGCACCTGCTGGTCATGACACCTTCATCAGGGGCTGTCTACCCGTGACACAGCGACTCAAGTACACTTACAAATGTGTACCTCCTGGTCATGACACCTTCATCAGAGGCCCGTGACACAGCGACTCAAGTACACTTACAAATGTGTACCTCCTGGTCATGACACCTTCATCAGAGGCTGTCTACCCGTGACACAGCGACTCAAGTACACTTACAAATGTGTACCTCCTGGTCATGACACCTTCATCAGAGGCCCGTGACACAGCGACTCAAGTACACTTACAAATGTTCACCTCCTGGTCATGACACCTTCATCAGGGGCTGTCTACCCGTGACACAGCGACTCAAGTACACTTACAAATGTGTACCTCCTGGTCATGACACCTTCATCAGAGGCCCGTGACACAGCGACTCAAGTACACTTACAAATGTGTACCTCCTGGTCATGACACCTTCATCAGAGGCTGTCTACCCGTGACACAGCGACTCAAGTACACTTACAAATGTGTACCTCCTGGTCATGACACCTTCATCAGAGGCCCGTGACACAGCGACTCAAGTACACTTACAAATGTGCACCTCCTGGTCATGACACCTTCATCAGAGGCCCGTGACACAGCGACTCAAGTACACTTACTAATGTGTACCTCCTGGTCATGACACCTTCATCAGAGGCCCGTGACACAGCGACTCAAGTACACTTACAAATGTGTACCTCCTGGTCATGACACCTTCATCAGAGGCTGTCTACCCGTGACACAGCGACTCAAGTACACTTACTAATGAGCACCTCCTGGTCATGACACCTTCATCAGTGGCTGTCTACCCGTGACACAGCGACACAAGACAAATGTGTACCTCCTGGTCATGACACCTTCATCAGGGGCTGTCTACCCGTGACACAGCGACTCAAGTACACTTACAAATGTGTACCTCCTGGTCATGACACCTTCATCAGAGGCTGTCTACCCGTGACACAGCGACTCAAGTACACTTACAAATGTGTACCTCCTGGTCATGACACCTTCATCAGAGGCTGTCTACCCGTGACACAGCGACTCAAGTACACTTACAAATGTGCACCTCCTGGTCATGACACCTTCATCAGAGGCTGTCTATCTGTGACACAGCGACACAAGACAAATGTGTACCTCCTGGTCATGACACCTTCATCAGAGGCCCGTGACACAGCGACTCAAGTACACTTACTAATGTGCACCTCCTGGTCATGACACCTTCATCAGAGGCTGTCTACCCGTGACACAGCGACTCAAGTACACTTACAAATGTGTACCTCCTGGTCATGACACCTTCATCAGAGGCTGTCTACCCGTGACACAGCGACTCAAGTACACTTACAAATGTGCACCTCCTGGTCATGACATCTTCATCAGAGGCTGTCTATCTGTGACACAGCGACTCAAGTACACTTACAAATGTGTACCTCCTGGTCATGACACCTTCATCAGGGGCTGTCTACCCGTGACACAGCGACTCAAGTACACTTACAAATGTGTACCTCCTGGTCATGACACCTTCATCAGAGGCTGTCTACCCGTGACACAGCGACTCAAGTACACTTACAAATGTGTACCTCCTGGTCATGACACCTTCATCAGAGGCTGTCTACCCGTGACACAGCGACTCAAGTACACTTACAAATGTGCACCTCCTGGTCATGACACCTTCATCAGAGGCTGTCTATCTGTGACACAGCGACACAAGACAAATGTGTACCTCCTGGTCATGACATCTTCATCAGAGGCTGTCTACCCGTGACACAGCGACTCAAGTACACTTACAAATGTGCACCTCCTGGTCATGACACCTTCATCAGAGGCTGTCTACCCGTGACACAGCGACACAAGTACACTTACAAATGTGCACCTCCTGGTCATGACACCTTCATCAGAGGCTGTCTATCCGTGACACAGCGACTCAAGTACACTTACTAATGTGCACCTCCTGGTCATGACACCTTCATCAGAGGCTGTCTACCCGTGACACAGCGACTCAAGTACACTTACAAATGCCACACTACCACCAGCAAGTTCCGGATAGGTAGAGTCACACTGAAAAATTCAATGCCATTCATTTGAACCACGGACCTCCCTATCTCTTTCTCTACATCTCCGTCATAAATTATTCTTTAAAAGCGTATGCTTCTTTTTACTTCATGCTAATCGAGAAAAAATTACCAGAAATATCTTATTACTTGCTTCCTTGTAAGTAGAAGCGAGATAAGGGAGTACCATAGATTAAAGTGACAGTTAAAAGCTGGTTGCTATGTGACTGAAGCGACTGTAAGAGAAAAGTATGTTTTTCAAAGCTGAAACCAATAACAAGGAATATCTCAAAAACGATTAACTCTACGAAAAACGTATATAACATAAATTGTGTGTTTTAATGTGCTCTACATTTTCTATGTGGTAACTTTTTGTTTATCTATTACGGTTTAGCAGTTGTGCAAAATTTCGTAAAATTCATCCAGAATAAAGTAGTTTTCAGAGACTATTCCCAGAAAATTCAAGATATACACATTCAGGTAAATATCTTTGATATACGATATTTTAATTAAACCGTTACTCACATATTTTAGAAAATCACAAATTTTGAAAAAAACTTCCATGTATAGGGTATTTTGGGGTGGGGGATTTTCTTGAAAACCTTCTTGAAGAATCCTTGGAAAATACCAACCC
The DNA here is from genome assembly GCA_030762935.1 of Hymenopus coronatus. NCBI lineage: Eukaryota > Metazoa > Arthropoda > Insecta > Mantodea > Hymenopodidae > Hymenopus > Hymenopus coronatus. The sequence continues at coordinate 3,955,685 of CM060882.1, read as the reverse complement.
TATATACCAAGTTTGGTATTTTACCGACTTTTCGTTTTTGAGTTATCGTGTTCACAGACATCTGACACTCACACGCGCGCGCACACACACAGACGTGCGCGCACGGACCGCACAAACTATTGTTAAAATGTTATTCTTGCATCTAACTCATGCTAATCGATATAAACATTAACAGAAATGCGTCCTTATAGGTAAACAGTAAATATGAATGTATATAACGAAAACTGGGTGTTTTAACGTGCCCTTTATTTTTTGTGTGGTAAATTTTTGCCTATCTCTTAAACTAGGCTAAAGCGATTATCAGATCTTTTGAAAGCTGATTGCTATGTAGGAATTCCGTTTCTTTACATTATCAGGAGTAGACAAATTCCCGCATGTGAAAACTTTTAGGTATTTTAAAACTGAAATAATGATAAGGAATATCTCAAAAATGGTAAACTCCACGAACAAAATGTATATGACATAAATTGTGTGTTTGAAGCAGATTTGCTGTTTCTAAGGAAGTGTTTGTCTCACTCTTGCGGTTTACAAGTTCTGCAAAATTCATTCAGAATAAAGATGTCTTTAGAGGCTATTCACAGAAAATTCAACATATACATTTTAACTGCCATGTAAATATCTTAAATATTCGAGATTTTAATCAAAATTGTTAAACCCACTTTTGAGAAAACCAAAATATTCGAAAAATGTTATATGTAAAGGTTAGTAGGGTGTGCGGGGATTTTCTTGCAAATCGTCATGTCGCATCCTTGGAAGATACCAAACTTAAATACCCAGTTTCGTATTTAACGGACTTTTTGTTTTGAGCCATGCTGCATACACACACAGACCTTTTGCTAAAAATGCCTTCCCTGAATAAAGGGGGTCGCAAAACATTTGTTTCCGGTTAAATCTCGGTATCGAATTTTTGGGGTGGAATATAATACCTTATACACTATTTACACAGGAAGTGTTTGGTGTTTGATTCATATGACCTTCTCTTCTTGTTCTACAAACAAACTTCTTACCAAAGATTCCTCTGGCCTGCCTGTGTAGTGTGGTGGTAGCGTGTCTGCTTCACATTCCAAAGGCCGTGACTTCGAATCTCGCCTAGGGTGAGTTGCTCGGATAAGGTTATTTCGAGGTTTTCCCTTATCCTGAGAGGACGAATGTCGAGTAACTTTAAGCTTCATGGACCCCGAGATCATTTCACCAATTTCATTCTTCGTTTCATAAGACCAACCAGGTTAAAGTAACTTTAAGCTTCATGGACCCCGAGATTATTTCACCAATTTCATTCTTCGTTTCATAAGACCAACCAGGTTAAAGGACGTTAAGCTACCAAAAAAAATCTTCTTTGTACCCCATGCTAATCAGGAAATGGTTTTAATACATACTTTCTTATAAGCAGATCAGAAATAAGGAAATACTATAGTAAAATGTTTTAAAATCTTCAGTGTGCTGAGCCGGTCGCTAAAATTCGCTTTTCCGTGCGTGTTACTTTTCTTTTTCTCTGAGCCACAAGAGAGAGAGCAGCTCTCCAAAAAATACATTAGACATAATTTGTTTGTTTTAATGATAGTATACGGTATTATAATAGTTACAGTCAATTTTTGAGAAAAGCAAACATTTTGAAAATTGATAGATGTTAGGTAGTTTGAGCTGCGGAAGTTTTCTTGAAAATCTTAGCGTGGCAACCTTGTAAGATACTAAACCTAAACACCAAGTTCAGTATTTAACCGACTCTTTGTTTTTGATTTATGCTGCCCACAAGGAGACACACACGGACATGTTTTTAAAAATATTTTCGAGTCAGTTGGCTCAAAACCTGTATTATTCTGTGGAATCTCGGCTTCGAATTTCTGGATGGAATGCAATACCTTCTTTATCTACTATATACATTGTACGTTTTATTTACGAGGGTCAGCTGATCAGTTCCAGGCCTCTCAATGGAAACAGCTTTTAAAAAAAGCTGATGTGTTCCATTTACATGACCTTCTCTACATCTCTATAACAAATTATTGTTAAAGAAACGTATGCTTCTATTTATTTCATGCTAAATGAGAAAAAATTAGCATAAATAGCTTGCTTCCTTGTAAGTAGAAGCGAAATAAGGGAGTACCATAGGTTAAAGTGATAGTGAAACGCTGGTTGCTGTGTGACTGATGTTCCTTTGCTTGTATGGATACGAGTTAACAAATTCCTGTCGGAGAAAGGTATAAGTGTTTCAAAGCTGATACCAAAAACAAGAAATATATCAAAAAGGATCAACTCCACAAAAAAAAGTATCAACATAAACTGTGTGTTTTAATGTGCTCTATGTTTGTTGTGTGGTAAATCTTTGTCCATCTGTTGCGGTTTAGCAGTTATGCAAAATTCCGTAAAATTCATCCAGAATAAAGTAGTCTTCAGAGGCTGTTCCTAGAAAATTCAAGATATGCATTTTATTCGGCAGGTTAATGTGTTAAATATAAGAAAACTTAACCAAACTCGCTAGAGCCATTTTTAAGAGAATAAAACACTTCGAAATTGTTTCCATACAAAAGGTAGTTTGGGGTGGGGGATTTTCTTGAAAATCTTCGCGTCGCATCTTTGGAAGATATCAAACTTAAATACCAAGTTTGTTTCTAACGCTCTTTTCGTTTTTGAGCTACGCTTCCCAAAGACACACACAGACACACACGGAAATTTTTCTAAAAATGCTGTTTTTGGATTCAGGGGATGTCAAAACATATATTTCCGGTGAAATCTCGGTATCGCATTTTTGGGTACAATAAAAAGGTACCTTTTCTATACAGTATGTACACAGCACGTATAGAGCAAGTTAACATGTTTTATTTCTCAATATAATCTCAGAAATTTGTCATATCAGGGTTCTAAGCTTCAGAGGATTTACCAAGGTTCTCAAAATAGCTGTTTACCACATCAATGATCTCCTCGTTGCTGTGAAATCTTCGCCCTACAAGAAATTGCTTGAGGTGGTAGTCACTGGGTGCTAGATCTGACCAATAGGGTGGATGCTCAAGCAATTCCAAATTTAATTGGCACATTTTTACTTTCTCTATACGAACTTGTACATAGTGAATAGAGAAGGTACTGCAGTCCACCAAAAAATTCGATACCGAGATTTCATCGAAAATATGTTTTAGGGTCCCCTGAATCCAAAAAAAGTATTTTCAGAAAAAGGTCCGTGTGTCTGTCTGTCCATGTGTCCGTGTGTCCCTGTATCCGTGTGTCTGTGAACACGATAACTCAAAAACGAAAATTCGATAAAATACCAAACTTGGTATTTAAGTTTATTATCTTCCAGGGATGTGACACGAAGATTTTCAGAAAAATCCCCCAACACCAAACTACCCTTTACATGGAACATTTTTCAAAAATTTTGATTTTCTAAAAAATGGCTCTTACGATTTCGATTAAAATATCGTACATTAAAGATATTTACCTGACAAATAAAATGTATATTTTGAATTTTCTGGGCATAGGCTCTGAAGACTACTTTGATCTGTGTCAATTTGCATAATTACTAAACCGTAAGAGATGGACAAAAATCTCCCACACAAGAAATGTAGAGCACTTTAAAACACACAATTTATGTTATATAAATTTTTTTCGTGGAGTTGATTGTTTTTGAGATATTACTTGTTTTGGTTACAGCTATAAAAAGCTTACTTTTCTCATACAGGACTTTGTGAACTCGTGTCCATATAAGCAAAGGAACTTCAGTCACATAGCAACCATGTTTACACTATCACTTTAACCTATGATACCCCCTTATTTTGCTTCTAATAACAAGGAAACAAGTTATAAGACTATTCCTGCTAATTTTTTCTCGATTAGATGAAGTAAATAGAGCAATTTGTTGTAGAGAAGTAGAGAAAGTTATGTGAATGGAACACATCAGATTTTTCCCATTGTAATGACTGAAAGAGCATTGTCGTGATGAAACAAGTTTTTTTTTTTTTTTTTTTTTTTGGCCAAATGAGATATTTTTCTTTTCATCTCATCACTCAAACGTTGCAGCAAGCTTGCGTATTATCCCCCAGTGACACTTTTACCCTTTTTCAAGTAATCGATAAAAATAATTCTCTCTGCATCCCAGAAAACACTGGCGCCATAACCTTTTTAGCTGACAAAATTGACTTTGTCTTTTTTGGAGTTGGTTCACCTGGCGTAATCCACTGTTTTGACTGTGATTTACTTTCTGGAATGTAGTGATGTATCCAAGTTCCATCCATGGTAATAAGCCACTGGTATTTTTACGGTAGAGCTCCACATTCTTAACAGAAACAGTTTTTCTTTGCAACTTTTGATCAGATTCAAAATCTTCTCGGGCTTCTAGCCAGGTAAAAACAGTTTTTACCTGGCTAGAAGCCCGAGAAGATTTTGAATTAACACGTCGCCAGGAAAGCTTTAGTTCTTATTTTGATCAGATGTCAACAAACGCGGCACGCATCTTGCACAGACCTTGTGAAAGCCCAAAACATTACTTAAAATATTACCTGCGCGTTCTTTTGATATGTTTACACCCTCTGCTATGTCAAACAACTTTAATCTGCGGTCTTCCAGTACTAAACGCTGAATTTTTTCAATGATCTCTGGAGTTGTCATTTCTACAGGGCGTCCAGAGCGAGGCTCATCACTAGTGCTCGTACGTCCCATTTTAAACTGTGCAACCCACCTTTTAATCATTGAATATGAAGGGACAGAGTCTTTCAATGTACTGTCCATTTCCTCCTTGATTTCTTTAGGCGTTAAGCCTTTCAAATGGAAGTATTTAATCACTGCTCGTTATTTTTCAAATCCTCCATTTTCATGAATTCTCTAAAGTTGTCTTTTTTAAAATGCTGTCATTGGAAAACTAAACAAGCTATTGACCTGTAACTATGGATACAAGCTAGTCTAGAGTTAAACTATACGATACTACTGTCTAACTGGCCTATCAGTGTGAGGCCCGGAACCTACCAGCCGACCCTAGTAGCATAACTGTTAAATAGAAATTATATACAACTTTCAAGGGTATACAATTTTGCATGTAGTAAATGATGATTATTGAATTTCTGGTTAAGTAGATCTTGAACTTTATAGTACACGCTTATGGTAGAAGTAATATTAGAATATTAATAACTGCTTACCAGTTATTGTTTACTGGTAAGGAATTAATAGTAATATATGTGAAATTAAATTGTTTATTAATTGTTTATGAATATATATACCTATATATAAAAATTAAACAATAAAATTTATTAAATTCACAACTAAATATGTAAACAAAATACTTTAAAAATTAATAAATAAATTCTAATATTATTTTTTGTTACGATAATGATTATGTAAACATATAAGTATTAAATAAAATATAAAACTTTTATTATAATTTATTACATTTTAGTAAAAGTTACATTTAAAGATAAATGTATTTGGTAACTTGATTTTAGATATTTATTATTGTACTTTATAAGTAGCAAAAACAATTGTTGGTGTTAATTATGAATGTGTGTAAGATGTGTATTTAATGTTTGGTTTATTATTTATTATGTTTTAGAAATTTTATTAGTATTTTTATTTGCTAAAAGTTATACTATTACTTTCTCTACATGTGCTATGTACATAGTGTCGAGAGAAGGTGTTGCACCCCACCCAAAAAGGCGATACCGTGATTTTACTGGAAATACATGTTTTAGGGTCCTCTGTAACCAAAAAAGAAAGCATTTTGACAAAAAGATCCGTCTGTATGTGAACGCTATCACCCAAAAACGAAAAGTCCGTAAAATACCAAACTTGGTATTTAAGTTTAGTATCTTCCAGGGATGCGACACGTAGATTTTCAGAACCCCCCCAAATACCCTTTACTTGGAATTGTTTCGAAAATTTTGACTTTCTCAAAAAGCTTTTTAACAATAATTTTTGCAGAGATGTAGAGAAAGTCATTTGAGTGTAACAGATCGGATTTTATTGAATTTTTGTACATACGTGTTAGAGAAAGTAAAAGTAGCTTGGTCCAACACAAAGGGCATCATTGAATGGAGTGTTGTGAGAGAAAAGGGATGGCGTTGATGGCTTGAGTTATCAGAGGCAATCAATACCTGATCATGAATACTTCATTAGGGTCACCAACATTATCGATTTAATGTCACAATTGAATCCCAATTATCAATTATATTCCAGACTTCTCTCCAACTCTAGATTCATCATTTTTTCTTCTCTTATTTCCCTGTATTATATGACGTTTATTTTGATGGACTTTTACTGTTTTAGAGAATTACTTTTTCCAAGAGAACATGGAACTCCATTATTGGGCAAAAAATGACACATATCATATTTTTACTTTCTCTATACGTACTATGTACATAGTGAATAGAGAATGTATTGCACTCCACCAAAAAATTCGATACCGAGATTTCACCGGAAATATATATTTTAGGGTCCCCAATATCCAAAAAAAAAAAAAAAACATTTTCATAAAAAGGTACGTACGTGTGTGTGTGTGTGTGTGTGTGTGTGTGTGTGTGTGTGTGTGTGTGTCCGTGTGTCCGTGTGACTGTGAACACGATAACTCAAAAACGAAAAGTAGGTAAAATTCCAAATTTGGTATTTAAGTTTAGTATCTTCCAGGGATGCGACATGAAGATTTTGAGAAAAATCCCCCCACCCCCAACTATCCTTTACATGGAACTTTTTTCGAAAATTTTGATTTTCTCAAAAATGGCTCTAACGATTTTGATTAAAATTTTGTATATTAAAGATATTTACCTGACAAATAAAATGTATATCTTGAATTATCTGAGAATAGCCTCTGAAGAGTAGTTTATTCTGGATGAATTTTACTAAATTTTGAATAACTGCTAAACCGTAAGAGATGGACAAAAACTTACTACACCAAAAATGTAGAACACATTAAAACACACAATTTATGTTATATACATTATTTTCGTGGAGTTGGTCGTTTTTGTGACATTCCTTATTTTTGGTTTCTGCTATGAAAAACGTATACCTTTCACATATTTTAGCTTGTCAACTCCTATCCATATAGACAAAGGAACTTCATTAACGTAGCAACCAGCTTTTGACTATCACTTTAACCTACGGTTTCCCTTATTTCGCTCCTACTTACAAGGAAGCGAGTAATTACACTATTTCTGCTATTTTTTTCTGATTAGCATAAAGTAAATAGAAGTATAAGCTTTTTAAGAATTATTTGTTGCAGGGATATGGAGAAAGTCATGTGAATGGTGCACATCAGATTTTTTGTTTTTACTCTCCATATCATCTAGTCTTAGCAGGTTACGGGAACTATGCGGTAGAATTTTTTGTGTTACACTCATATGACTTTCTCTACCTATTCTGAAACAAATTATTGTTAAAAAAAGCTTATGCTTCTGTTTACTTCATGCTAATCAAGAAAAAATTAGCAGAAATTGTCTTATTACTTGCTTCCTTGTAAGTAGAAGCGAAATAAGGGAGTACCATAGGTTAAAGTGATAGTCAAAAGCTGGTTGCTATGTGACTGAAGTTCCTTTGCTTGTATGGCCAGGAGTTGACAAATTCCTGTATCAGAAAAGTATAAGTTTTTCAAAGCTGAAACCAAAAACAAGGAATATCTCAAAAACGACGAACTCCACGAAAAATTTTATATAACATAAATTGTGTGTTTTAACGTGATCTAAATTTTTTGTGGTAAGTTTTTGTCCATCTCTTACGGTTTAGCAGTTATGCAAATTGCTGTAAAATTCATCCAGAATAAAGTAGTCTTGAGAGACTATTCCCAGAAAATTTAAGATATACATGTTATTTATCAGGACACATGGACACATGGACACATGGACACACGGACACATGGACACATGGACACATGGACATACGGACATACGGACATACGGACATACGGACACACGGACATACGGACACACGGACACATGGACACACGGACATACGGACATACGGACACACGGACATACGGACACACGGACATACGGACACACGGACACATGGACATACGGACACACGGACATACGGACACACGGACACATGGACACACGGACATACGGACATACGGACACACGGACATACGGACACACGGACACATGGACATACGGACATACGGACACACGGACATACGGACATACGGACACACGGACATACGGACACACGGACATACGGACACACGGACATACGGACATACGGACACATGGACACACGGACATACGGACACACGGACATACGGACACACGGACACACGGACATACGGACACACGGACACATGGACACACGGACATACGGACATACGGACATACGGACACACGGACATACGGACATACGGACACATGGACACACGGACACAAGGACACATGGACACACGGACACATGGACACATGGACATACGGACACACGGACATACGGACATACGGACATACGGACATACGGACATACGGACACACGGACATACGGACACATGGACACACGGACACAAGGACACATGGACACACGGACACACGGACACATGGACACACGGACATATGGACACACGGACACATGGACACAGGGACACATGGACACATGGACACACGGACACATGGACACATGGACACACGGACACATGGACATACGGACATACGGACACATGGACACACGGACACACGGACACATGGACACACGGACACATGGACACATGGACACATGGACACATGGACACACGGACACACGGACACACGGACACACGGACATACGGACACATGGACACACGGACACACGGACATACGGACACATGGACACATGGACACATGGACACACGGACATACGGACATACGGACATACGGACATACGGACACATGGACACACGGACACACGGACATACGGACACATGGACACATGGACACATGGACACACGGACACACGGACATACGGACATACGGACATACGGACATACGGACACACGGACATACGGACATACGGACATACGGACATACGGACACACGGACATACGGACATACGGACACATGGACACATGGACACACGGACATACGGACATACGGACACATGGACACACGGACATACGGACACACGGACACATGGACACACGGACATACGGACACACGGACACATGGACACACGGACACACGGACACACGGACATACGGACATACGGACACATGGACACACGGACACATGGACATACGGACACATGGTCACACGGACATACGGACACACGGACACATGGACACACGGACATACGGACACACGGACACATGGACACACGGACACACGGACACACGGACATACGGACATACGGACACATGGACACACGGACACATGGACACACGGACATACGGACATACGGACACACGGACACATGGACACACGGACACACGGACACACGGACACACGGACATACGGACATACGGACACATGGACACACGGACACACGGACACACGGACATACGGACATACGGACACATGGACACACGGACACATGGACACACGGACACATGGACACACGGACATACGGACATACGGACACATGGACACACGGACATACGGACACACGGACACACGGACACACGGACACATGGACACACGTACACATGGACACACGGACACATGGACACATGGACACATGGACACATGGACACATGGACACACGGACACACGGACACATGGACACACGGACACATGGACACATGGACACACGGACACACGGACACATGGACACATGGACACACGGACACATGGACACACGGACACATGGACACATGGACACATGGACACATGGACACATGGACACACGGACACATGGACACATGGACACATGGACACATGGACACATGGACACATGGACACACGGACACATGGACACATGGACACACGGACACATGGACACATGGACACATGGACACACGGACACATGGACACATGGACACACGGACACATGGACACATGGACACATGGACACACGGACACATGGACACATGGACACATGGACACATGGACACATGGACACACGGACACATGGACACATGGACACACGGACACATGGACACATGGACACATGGACACACGGACACACGGACATACGGACATACGGACACACGGACACATGGACACACGGACACACGGACACATGGACACATGGACACAAGGACACATGGACACACGGACACATGGACACACGGACACATGGACACATGGACACACGGACACATGGACACACGGACACACGTACACATGGACACACGGACACATGGACACACGGACACACGGACACATGGACACACGGACACACGGACATACGGACACATGGACACACGGACACATGGACACACGGACACATGGACACACGGACATACGGACACACGGACACATGGACACACGGACACATGGTCACACGGACATACGGACTTACGGACACACGGACACACGGACATATGGACACACGGACATACGGACATACGGACACATGGACACACGGACACACGGACACATGGACACACGGACACACGGACACACGGACACATGGACACATGGACACATGGACACACGGACACACACACAAACCTTTTTTCTGAAAATGCTTTTAATGGATACAGGGAGCCCAAAACATATATTTCCGGTGAAATCTCGGTATCGAATTTTTGGGTCGAGTGCAATATCCTCTCTATACACTATGCACATAGTACGTGTAGAGAAAGTAAATAAAGATCTTTGGAAACGGCAGCTCTGCAACAGAAATGTATATAACATAAATCACGTGTTTTAACAAGGTGTATGTGTTTGGCTACCTCTTATAGTTTACTGTTATTCAGTAATATTTCTCCAGAGCGAACAGATCTTCAGATGTTATGCTAAGAAATATACGGCGTTTTAATAAATATCGTTAGTGCCATTTTTGAGATATACAACATTCTTAAAAAGCAATCCACGTAAAGGGTAGTTTGAGTGGAGGGATATTTTGAAAGTCTTCGTGTCGCACTAATTTTAAATGCTTAGTTTTCTATTTTGCGGTCCTTTAGTTTATTTGCTGTCCACAGACACACAAGGACCTTTTCTAAAAGGATTTTCAGCGGACCTCAAACCATATCTCCAGTGAAATATCTAAATCGAACTTTTTGCTGCAATACAATATCTTCTCTAGCTATTTTGTACATACGGTTAGAGAAAGCAAAAAAATAGTTTTAGACAAAGGTCAATATGTGTGTCTGTGCAAAGCACAGCTAAAAAACGAAAAATCTACTAAATACCAAAGTTGATATCCAAGAATGAGACACGAAGATTTTCAAGAAATTGGCCCACCGAACCTGCCCTTTGTGTGAATACTTTTTCAAAATTCTTATTTTTTCAGAAATGCTCTAACGATTTTGATTAAAGTACCGCATGTTAAAGATGCTTATATTACAAATAAAGTGTTTATCTTAAAGTTTCTGGAGACTTCTTTATTGTGAATGAAGTTTGCTAAATTTTGCTTAACTGGTATACAAAATCTCACTACACAAAAAATGCAAACAATTTGTCTATATATATATTTTTTTTCATGGAGTTGATCACTTTCGAGATATTCCTTGTTATTGGTTTTAGTTTTAAAATATTTAATCTTATCTCATAGGGGAACATGTCAACTCCTAGTCTTGTAACATATGGTTCCAATCCCATAGCAAACAGCCTTTAAACCATCACTTTAGCCTAGTGTGTTCCATTTTTCGCTTCTACTTACAAGGAAGCAAGTAAAAATGCCAGTTCTGTTAATATTTATCTGGATTAGTATGACATAGACAGAAGAATAACTTACTCTTGATTTAGCTCCTGCTATTCCTTTGTGGTATTAATAAAAGCTCTTGCAGGTTCCTCTATGACCAGCTCTTGCCGCGCTCTTTCTCTCTGGTTCTTCTGCAGGTTATTCTGTGTCTACCTTGTTTCCTTGCTCCATCACATAGCACCTTCTGCTTCCCAGAGCATGTGTCCTCTTCTGTTTTTTTATTACAGCTTGACTTGCTCCACAATATAGTTCTTCATTTGTTATAATAACCAACCAACGTATCTCAGGAAGTTATTTACAAAAGTCTATATGCATAGTGTATAGAGAAGGTATTGTATTGCACCAAAATATTCAATACCGAGATTTCACTCGAAATACATGTTTTAGGACCCCCTAAATCAAAAAAATGTATTTTTAGAAAAAATTCCGTGTGTACGTGTGTGTGTGTTTGGTATTAAAATTCAGTATCTTCCACGAATGCGACACAATGGTTTTCAAGAAAATCCCCCTACCCCAAACCACCTTTTACATGGAACATTTTTGAAATTTTTTATTTTCTTAATAATGGTTCTAACGATTTTGATTAAAATCCCGTATTTTAAAGATATTTGCATTTTAAATAAAATGTATATCTTGAGTTTCTTGGGAATAACCTATGAAAACCTCTTTATTCTGAATGAATGTTGCCGAATTTTTCAAGTCCGTGTGTGTGTGTGTGTGTGTGTGTGTGTGTGTGTGTGTGGACAGCATAGCTCAAAAATGAAAAGACCGTTGAAAACCAAACTTGGTATTTCAGTTTGGTATCTTCCAAGGATGCGACACGAAGATTTTCAAGAAAATACTCCCACCCCAAACTATCCTTTGCATGGAAAAAAGTTCGAAAATTTTGAGTTTCCTAAAAATAGCTCTAACGATTTTGATTAAAATCTCGTATATTTAAGATATTTACTTGCCAAATAAAATTTAAATTTTGAATTTTCTGGGAATAGCCTCTGAAGACTGTTTTATTCTGGATGAATTTGACAGAATTTTGCATAACTTCTAAACCGTAAGAAACGGACAATAGAAAATGTACAGCACATTAAAACACACAATTTATGTTATATACAGTTTTTTCGTGGAGTAGATGATTTTCAAGATATTCCTTGTTTTTGTTTTCAGCTTTGAAAAACCTGCCTACTCCTGTTCAAAACAAACAAAGCAACTTCAGTCACATAGCAACCAGCTTTTGACTATCACTTTAACGTATGTTGCTCCCTTATTTTGCTTCCACTTACAAGGAAGCAAGTAATAAGACTATTTCTGCTAATGTTTTCTCGATTAGCATGAAGTAAATAGAAGCATAAGCTTTTTAACAATAATTTGTTTTAGAGATGTAGAGAAAATGATGTGAATGGAACATATAAGATTTTTCTCAAACAGGAAGACATTTTTCTTGTAGTTTTTCGTTTGTTTACTCCTGGAAAGCAAATACATTGGAAGTTCAATTGTTTCACATAGACTTTTAAAGGACGAGGTTATCGCTTTAGCCTGAGCATTTTCTTATTTCCCTTCTTCTTACAAAAAGCTAGTGATAAGATTATTTATGCTTATGTTTATCTTGTTTAGCACTATGTAGATAACATATTAATGTTTTGAATAAAATATGTGTTTAATGAACAGCTAGAGGACATCATGTGAATGGAACACTTAAGAGTTTTGCCTTTTTACTTACAAGTGACCACAATTTCTGCTAATGTTTATCTCTATTAGCAAGAAATGTAAACAATAATTTGCTTTAGAGATGTAGAGAAAGTCATGTGAATGTAAGACATCAGATTTTGAAAGAGTAGCTAGTGAATAAACAGAATGGTGATACTTTTACCAGATAAATGCTATGTGTGTATTTCTTTGAAAATACAAATTTAGAATGTAATTCAATACCTTAGCTGTTTCAGTTTGGAGTTATAGAGGTGGGGAGTGGATACCAGCAGGAATCGAGCTCTGGACCACTCCCAGTTAGATATGCTAACCACAGGATTACTCTGAAATGGTAATTAATGCTTTAATTCCCCCAACAGATCATCATAACACGGACCGCAGACCCACTGTACAGGATTCCCAATTGCAACTGTATAGACATCAAGGGAGAACACAACAAGCTTCCTCCAAGCCGCTAATGTCCTTCTTTTGTTTAGTCACCTGTTGCCTATCGCATTTATACTTTGTCCAGGTGGCGCTGCGGTTAAGAAAATGCTTGGCTCACACTAATAACACAACACGTGTAAGATAATGCAAATAAAGTACAATACAAATTGCATTTGCCTTACTCTAATATTTTAGCTCTAGTTTTCACATCTCACCTAATTTTTACTTTCTCTACACATTGCTTAGAGAAGGTATTCTATTCCAACTAATAATTCGATTTCACCTGAAATAGTCGTTTTCCGGGTCCGCTGTAACAAAAACAATTACAAAGGGTATCTCAAAAATCATCAACTTCACGAAGAAAATTTATATTACATCAATTGTGTGTTTGAACGTGCTCCACATTTTTTGTTTGCTACGCTTTTTTCCATTTTGGTCTTATGGTTTAGCAGTTATGCAAAATTCCGTAAATTTCATCCAGAATAAAGTACTCTTCAGAGGCTATTCCCAAAAAATTCAAGATGTACATTTTATTTGTCAGGTAAATATCTTTAATATACAATATTTTAATCCAAATCGTTAGAGCCATTTTTGAGGAAATCAAAATGTTCGAAAAAAATTCCATGTAAAGGGTAGTTGGGGGTGGGGGGATTTTTCTCAAAAGCTTCGTGATACCAAACCTAAATGCCAAGTTTGGTTTTAATGGACTTTTCATTTTTGAGCCATGCTTCCCACACACACACACACACACACACACACACACACACAAACACACACATACAGACATACACGGACATTTTTCTAAAAAGGTTTTTTTTTGGATTCAGGGGTCTCAAAACATGTATTTCTGGTGAAATCTAGATATCGAATTTTTGGGTGCAATACAATACCTTCTCTATACACTATGTACATAGTACGTGTAGAGAAAGTAAAAATACAAACATTAAATTAGGACAATATTGGAATTATTTCTAAAACATACATTACGTAGATAATTATCAATATTTCAACTGACTAATGAATATAAAATTAATTTATACAAAGAAATATGTTTAAAACAACAAAGAGTATAATGAAAACACTTTGGATTATTCAGAGCTGTGGCAATTATTGCTCATATTTTGCAAATGTGCTGTAGGTTCTGTTAATGATGTTTTACAGGTGCTGCTCTCTGGCAGGATATTAGTTAAGCTGGTGTGTCCAATTCTAAATTTTGCCATTAAAACTTGGTCTGTAGCTTATATATGGCTGGTTGTGGTCCAAAGGTTTTTAATCTTTTTATTACTTTCTCTATTGTATTGCACCCAAAAATTCAATACCGATATTTCACCGGAAATATATGTTTAAGGGTCCCCCTGAATCCAAAGAAAGCATTTTTTGAAAAATGTTCATATTTGTCCGTCCGTCTGTCTGTCTGTCTATGTGTGTGACTGTGGACACCATAGCTCAAAAATGAAATAAATTTGATATTTAAGTTTGGTATCTTCCCAGAATGCGACACGAAGATTTTCAAGAAAATTTCCCCACCTCAAACTACCCTTTACATGGAAAAAAAAATCGATTTTTTTTATTTTCTTAAAAATGGATCTAAAGATTTTGATAAAAATCTCGTATATTTAAGATTTTTATTTGACAAATAAAATGTATATCTTGAATTTTCTGGGAATAGCTTCTGAAGACTACTTTTTTCTGGATGCATTTTACGGAACTTTGCAAAACTGCTAAACCGTAAGAGATGGAGGAAAACTTACCACACATAAAATGAAGAGCACGTTAAAATACGCAATTTATGTTATATACTTTTTTTCGTGGAGTTGATCGTTTTTAAGATATTTCTTGTTTTTGGTTTTAGCCTTGAAAAACATAATTTTCTCATACAGGAATTTGTCAACTCCTATTCATAGAAACAAAGGAACTTCAGTCACATACAAACCAACTTTTGACTATCACTTTAACCTATGGTACTCCTTTATTCCGCTTCTACTTAAGGAAGCAAGTAATAAGGATATTTCTGCTAATGTTTTCTGAATTAGCATGAACTAAATAGAAGCATAAGCTTTTTAACAATAATTTGTTGCAGAGATGTAGAGAAAGTCATGTGAATGAAACACATCAGATTGTTTTTTGTAAGCCTCTGTGTGGAGTGTTGATGTTTTGTTTACCTTTTGTCTCAGGACCTGAATATTTTGTATCATATGGTTCAGTAACTACTTGTATATATCACTACACTTTATCAACATATTCCACCATAAATCATAATTTTTAAAACCTACTTCATTTTAATCGAGGTAAACATTAGCAAAAACGGTTTTGTTACTTGCTCTTAAGTATTTCAAATTACAACCCCAATAATTACGAATTACTTGTAAATGATTGCATTTAAAATATTGAATTAGCAATATATAAATTAGCTTTTTGGTTTGTTTGTGTTTTTTGTGTAGTTTATCGCCCTGCACGATGATGTCTGAGTATTGATTTTTTGGTGGAATGCAACACCTTCTCTAGCTCACATATACTATGTGCTAGAGAAAGTAAACATGTCAGAATAATAATGTGAGTTATTCTTGTGGTAAAACGCGAGTCAATTTAGTGGCATGTGGGCAGGTTGCTATGCTAGTTCAGTGTTCAGAGTATCTAGACTGAAACCAGAACTTCCGTGATTCAGATCCCGACTATGGCCAGTATGACTCTACCTCTCCTATTTCTATTTATCTTGTCAGAATTATGTAAAATTGAAAAATATGCTGTAAAATAATTTGTTACAAAATAGCTACAGAAAGTCATTTGAATTACGGTTTAGTTTTAATGTTAATTCACTAGTGATGTGGCAGACAGTTCAGCTCAACTATTAGAGCACCAATGCAATGGCAGACACTAGACAATTTCAACCAATCGCGGTCATCTGACTGGAGCGATATTGTCAAAACATCTTATCGCAGCTGATGTTCATTTCTTTGAAATCTTGTCACACCTGATGTTCATTTGTTTAATCTGCTGTCTTGGTAACAAGGTGACAGCCAACCTTCACTTTTAATAACTGTCAGTTCCACAATTGTACTTCAGTTAATTCAGTTACAATGTTTATTTCAAATTTTATCCAGTTTATAATGTATTTAGTTCAAAAAAGGAGTGAAAATAATCATTATTTGTATTTCTTATGTATGAGATGAGTGCAATAACCTCAAAATAAAATAACGTTTGTTTCCATTTCATGTGTTAGTTTTTAAAAGCTGAAATAAAATAATTGTTCCCTATTTCTATTGTTGCTATCGATATTCGTACATTGGGTCGGCCATGTCATAATTGAGGAGGCAGTGAAGAAGCAAAAAAGCATTCGGTAAACAAAGATGGTTGTCATGTACCTTTTGAGAACTAATGTAAGTATTACAACAGTCTATTGTCTTATCATATACGACTCGTGTTTTCATCTCTTAGGACAAGATGAAAACACTCCTGGTGTTATTTACGATAATTTTGAAACATTTTTGAGGGCGTGCTAGTGGGTAGAGGCATGTGCGTGTCAGATGCTGTACCCCATAAGGAAGACGCGCATCACACCATTAGCTTGTGTGTGTGATTTTATGATGTTGCACTACAACTTCCTGAGGTTACCCATTTCCTGCCCTGGGGGGGGGGTGTTGTAACCTAAAACCTAGCAGCACTTTACTCCTTTGTTTGAATTTTCCTCGTTCAACAAATCACGCAAACAAAAGTTAAAGGCGCAAGTGCCTCTAGCTGAGGTTTTATTTGCACGCTGCCTCATATATCTTCACTCCGCATGCACTTCCTGTCCGCCTCTATGATTTACATCTTCTTGGTCAACATCGACAAGCGTCTACCTGGCTCGGCCCTCAGGAGCGCCAACCTTCTCTTGCTTTAGCGACTAAATGTCACTATGGTCGGTCAAAAAAATGAACATTTCTCTACACGTACTATATGCATAGTGTATAGAGAAGGTATTGTATTCTACCTGAAAATTCAATACCGAGATTTCACCGGAAATACATGTTTTGGGTCCCCCTGAATCCAAAGAAAGCATTTTTACAAAATGATCCGTGTGTTTGTGTATGTGTATGTGTCTGTGCTTCTATGAACAGCATAGCTATTGAACACTAAAAGACACGAAGATTTCAAGAAAATATCAGGACCCCAAACTACCCTTTACATAGAAAAAATTTCGAAAATGTTTATTTTTTCAAAAATGGCTGTAGCGATTTTGATTAAAACCTCTGATACTCAAGATATTTACATGCCAGGTAAAATGCATATCTTGAATTTTCTGGTAAAAGCCTTTAAACATCTCTTTATTTTAATGACATTTATTCAATTTTGTGTAGCTGGTAAATGGTTAGAGACAGAACAAACTTACTACACAAAAAATGTAGATCAGGATCAAACACAGAATTTGTGTCCTCTACATTTTTTTCGTGGAATTGATTGTTTTTTACATTATCTTTGTTATTAGTTTCAGCTTTGAAAAACGTATACTTTTCTGATGCAGGAGTTTGATAACACCTGTCCATAAAAGGTAACTTAAGTGACAAAGCAACCAACTTTTGACTATCACTTTAACCTATGCTTCTCCCATATTTCCCTTCTACTTACAAGGAAGCAAGCAATAAGACTATTTCTGCTAATTTTTCTCAGTTAGCATGAAGTAAATAGAAGCATAAGCTTTTTAACAATAATTTGTTGCAGAGATGTAGAGAAAGTCATGTGAATAGAACACATCAAAATTTTTGTAGCTTAGCGTCCGTTAGCTCATTAGTCATTTCGGACGATGAATGCAATGGTCCATGAAGCTTAAAGCTACTCGACATTCGTCTTCTCAGGATAAGAGAAAACAACGAGAAAAACATTAGCCGTGTCACTCACCTTAGGCGAGGTTCGAACTCGCGCCTTGTTGAATATGAGGCAGATACGCTAATACGGGTGGTGTATATACACAAAGGAAGTATCGTATTCCACCCAAAAATTCCATACCGCTATTTCACTGGAAATACACATTTTTAGAAAATAGTCCATGTGTGTGTCTGTCTGGGTGTATGATACGCGAGCGTAAAGTCTCTTTTTGATTCTCGACTGCGTCCCGTTTCACAATATTCCTGCTCGAATCAAAAACCATAACTTTACTTCTTACGTCATAATATTTATTTATTTGTACTCTGTAATTTAGTTCGCTTTGCTGGACGCGATGATGGTACGGTTATAGCAGGCCACGACAAACCAATATTATTGTTGTTCTGTGAGAATTATGATATCCTTAGAGCTGCTGCTGCGAAAGAATATTCGTCACTTATTGAACATAACATTATATCGTGTTGATGTATACACACTAATATCGTAAAGTTGGAACAAAATTACTTTACGCTTGCTGCACTTCTTTGCGCGTGGATTCCGTAAAAATCAAGTTTGCGATCTGAAATGAGCTCGTAAGCGACTCAATACGCTCGGAAGTAGACAAAAATCTGGTGTGTTCCATTGGCATGGCATTCTCTGTAACAAATTATTGTTAAAAAGCTTTGTCAGTAGAAGGGAAAAAATCTGATGCATTACACTCACATGACTTTCTCTTGCTATTCTACAAACTTATTATAAAAGTTAATTCTTCTTTCAACACCATGCTAGTCGAGATAAACATTAGCAGAATTTTAATATTTAGTTCCTTATAAGTAGACTGGAACTAAGAGAATGCACTAGGCTAAAGTGATAGTTAAATGTTTTAAAAGCTGTCATTATGTGACTATCATTGCAAATCACTTCTTTGCTTGACCAGGAGTAGAGTGAAAGAAAAGCGACACTCCCGTCTGAGAAAAGTATAAGTACTTCACAACTGAAACTAATAGCAAGAAATACCTCAAATCCGGTAAGCTCCACGAAAAAATTGTTATGGCATAACTTGTGTACTTTAACAAGATCTACATGTTTTGTATAGCAAGTTTTTGTCTATCTCTTACAGTTTACTAGTTATGCAAAATTAAGTAAAATTCATCCAGAATAAATGGGCTCTTAGAAGGTATTTCCAGAAAATTCATGATATAAATTTTATTTGTTATAGAAATGGTTTATTATTTGGTATTTTAATCAAAATTGTTGGAGCCATTTTTAAGAAAACCAAAATTTTCGAAAATGTTTCAATGTAAAGGGTAGTTAGAGGTGGGAGAATTTTCTTAGAAATCTTCGTGTCGCATCCTTGGCAGATACTAAACTTAAATACCAAGTTTGGTATTTAACCGTCTTTTCATTTTTGAGCTATGCTGTCCACAGACACACATTCACACACACGGACCTGTTTCTGAAAATGAATTTTTTGGACTTAGGGGATCCTAAAACATGTATTTCCGCTGAAATTTTGACATGGAATTTTTGGTTGGAAAACAAAACTTCTCTACTCCTATGTATATTGTACATACGGGGCTAGAGCAAGTAAAAATGTGATGTGTTCCATTCACATGATGTCCTCTAGCTGATCAGTAAACAAACCTTTCATTCAAAACATTAATCTGTTACCTACTTCATGGTAATCGAGAAAAACAAAAGCAGAATTAGCTAAAGGATACTCTCATCCTTCAAAATCTGGTCGCTATGTGAAACAATTGAAATTCTAATGTCTTTGTTTGTCACGAGTAAACAAACGAGAAACGAGATGAAAGATGTTTTCCCATTTGAGAAAAATGTCAAGTGGCTAACATTGTAGCTCATAATGTGGAAAATGGTTAACTATACAAAAAAGTATTTAACATAAATTGTGTTGTTTTAGTGAGTTCTATATTTTTTGTAAAGTTAGTGTTTGTCTATCTCTTACGGTTTGTTAGTCATACAAAAATCATCCAGAATAAAAAAATCTTCAGATGCTGCTATATATCTTAATAGCATCTTAAACATACATTATTTTAAACAAAATCGTCAGAGTCATTTTGCAGAAAATCAAAATATTCTATGTAAACTGTGGCTGGGGTTGGGGGAATTTTCTGAAAAATCTTTGTGTCGTGTGCTTGGAAGATACTAAAGACACACACACACACACACACACACACACACACACACACACACACACACACGCACACACGCATCTTTTTCGTAAAATGCTTTCTTTTTGGGATTCAGGGAGCCAAAACATGTATATCCGGTGAAATCTCGGTATTGAATTTTGGGTGGTATACGATATCTTCTCTATCCACTAAGTATGTAATACGTGTAGAGAAAGTAATAACTAGAGCCTGGAGTTTAATGTAATATCAAGGTGCGAAATATATTTACATACATATTTATGTAACAAAAAGCATCAAAATATGTAATGAAATATGTAATATCAACAAAATATGTAATGAAATATGTAATATCAACAAAATATGTAATGAAATATGTAATATCAACAAAATATGTAATGAAATATGTAATATCAACAAAATATGTAATGAAATATGTAATATCAACAAAATATGTAATGAAATATGTAATATCAACAAAATATATAATCTTCTAAATGCTAAGATTGCCACCTCAAACCAAAATGCCGATGGCAAATTACCCAGAATTTTGTAGTTTGATGGGTCTGTGGGTGTTTGTTGCGTACGTGAAGAGCACTTTTGATATGTTGTTCCAATTGAGATTTCATGGAACAGCCAATTCTTTGACCGCAAGCTTGACACACTATTGTTTAAAGGTGCTATCTAATCTCACCCATGAATTGAACTTATAGCGAGGACGCCATTTTACTAAGACTTGCAACAACTGACTGCAGTATTATCGCCTCGCTATATTTTGATTGTTGTCCAGCGGCTCCTCGCAGCTGATGCAAGATGCCGACAATCAGTTTCTCCAGTCTTGCAAATGCCCAAAGCGCTACGTGACACGGAGGTCGAGCGGCACCTGCTTTCAAAAACCCTTACCAGGGTAAGTACACAGCAACAGCACCTAGACTAACCACGAGCCTACCAGACACGCACGTACGCACAAGGCGAGACGGTTACAGCGCTACGTGACACTGTCGAGCGGCACCTGCTTTCAAAAACCCTTACCAGGGTAAGTACACAGCAACAGCACCTAGACTAACCACGAGCCTACCAGACACGCACGCACGCACAAGGCGAGACGGTTATAGCGCTACGTGACACGGAGGTCGAGCGGCACCTGCTTTCAAAAACCCTTACCAGGGTAAGTACACAGCAACAGCACCTAGACTAACCACGAGCCTACCAGACACGCACGTACGCACAAGGCGAGACGGTTATAGCGCTACGTGACACTGGAGGTCAACATTGTCGAGCGGCACCCGCTTTCAAAAACCCTTACCAGGGTAAGTATACAGCAACAACACCTAGGCTAACCACGAGCCTACCAGACACGCACGCACAAGGCGAGGCGGTTATAGCGCTACGTGACACGGAGGTCGAGCGGCACCTGCTTTCAAAAACCCCTACCAGGGTAAGTACACAGCAACAGCACCTAGGCTAACCACGAGCCTACCAGACACGCACGTACGCACAAGGCGAGACGGTTATAGCGCTACGTGACACGGAGGTCAACATTGTCGAGCGGCACCTGCTTTCAAAAACCCTTACCAGGGTAAGTACACAGCAACAACACCTAGACTAACCACGAGCCTACCAGACACGCACACGCACGCACGCACACACAAGGCGAGGCGGTTAAAGCGCTACGTGACATTGGAGGTCAACATTGTCGAGCGGCACCTGCTTTCAAAAACCCTTACCAGGGTAAGTACACAGCAACAACACCTAGACTAACCACGAGCCTACCAGACACGCACGTACGCACGCACAAGGCGAGGCGGTTATAGCGCTACGTGACACGGAGGTCGAGCGGCACCTGCTTTCAAAAACCCTTACCAGGGTAAGTACACAGAAACAACACCTAGGCTAACCACGAGCCTACCAGACACGCACGTACGCACGCACAAGGTGAGGCGGTTATAGCGCTACGTGACACGGAGGTCGAGCGGCACCTGCTTTCAAAACCCTTACCAGGGTAAGTACACAGCAACAACACCTAGACTAACCACGAGCCTACCAGACACGCACGCACGCACAAGGCGAGGCGGTTATAGCGCTACGTGACACGGAGGTCGAGCGGCACTTGCTTTCAAAAACCCTTACCAGGGTAAGTACACAGCAACAGCACCTAGACTAACCACGAGCCTAACAGACACGCACGCACGCACAAGGCGAGACGGTTATAGCGCTACGTGACACGGAGGTCGAGCGGCACCTTCTTTCAAAAACCCTTACCAGGGTAAGTACACAGCAACAGCACCTAGACTAACCACGAGCCTACCAGACACGCACGCACGCACAAGGCGAGACGGTTATAGCGCTACGTGACATTGTCGAGCGGCACCTGCTTTCAAAAACCCTTACCAGGGTAAGTACACAGCAACAACACCTAGGCTAACCACGAGCCTACCAGACACGCACGTACGCACAAGGCGAGACGGTTATTATCGCATTCTTAATTTAGTTTGCATCCTATTTCGCAGATTGATTTTTGTTGCTTTCAGCAAAACTAGTGAAAACACTAGTTTATAATGGGACTACAATATTTTTTAGACAATAATAAAATTGTAACGAAACCCAGAAAATATGTGCATATTATCTAACATCGTTAAAATATGTAGAAATTTGAAAAATACCACAGGTTAAAGTGATAGTCAAAAGCTGGTTGCTAGTTGACTGAAGTTCCTTTGTATGGACAGGAGTTGACAAAATCCAGTTTGAGAAAAGTATAAGTTTTTCAAAGCTGAAACCAGAAACAAGGAATATCTGTACAACGATCAACTCCACGAAAAAAATGTATATAACATATATTGTGTGTTATAATGTGCTCTACATTTTTTGTTTGACAAGTTTTTGTCTATCTCTTACGGTTTAACAGTTATGCAAAATTCAATAAAATACATCCAGAATAAAGAGGCCTTAAGAGGATATTGCCAGAAAACTCAAGATATACATTTTATTGTTAGATAAATATCTTTAATATACGATATTTTAAACGGTAGCTGCCCACAGACAGAAACACAAAAGGACATTTTTCTAAAAATGATCATTTTTTGGATCCAGGAGGTCCAAAACATATATTTCCGATGAAATCTCGGTATTGAATTTTTAGGTGCAATCCAATTCCTTCTCTATATACTATGTACATAGTACGTGTAGAGAAAGTAATAAGAATTTGTAAGAGAGTCCCAAACGACGTAATTCGCCAGCATGTTTGCTTCTCATTGAAATACTATGCAGCATTTAAAATATGTAATTAAATAAAAATGCGGGATCTAGATATAACTATTTTATAAGACAAAAAGAGAAACAATAGCTGCGCTGATGTCAGCCTGGTAGAGACACGTACCTAGCTGCCACCCCAGCTGGTTTAGTTTACATCATTAATGACACAAACAGAAACATTAGCTGCGCTGATATCAGCCTGGCAGAGACACGTACCTAGCTGCCACCCCAGCTGGTTTAGTTTACACAATTAAAGACAGAAAGAGAAACATTAGCTGCGCTGATATCAGCCTGGCAGAGACACGTACCTAGCTGCCGCCCCAACTGGTTTTAGTTTACATAATTAAAGACAGAAACAGAAACATTAGCTGCGCTGCTATCAGCCGAGCAGAGACACGTACCTAGCTGCCACCCCAGCTGGTTTAGTTTACATCATTAATGACACAAACAGAAGCATTAGCTGCGCTGATATCAGCCTGGCAGAGACACGTACCTGTCTGCCGCCCCAGCTGGTTTAGTTTACATCATTAAAGACACAAACAGAAACATTAGCTGCGCTGATATTAGCTTGGCAGATACACGTACCTAGCTGCCACCCCAGCTGGTTTAGTTTACATCATTAAACACACAAACATTAGCTGCGCTGATATCAGCCTGGCAGAGACACGTACCTAGCTGCCACCCCAGCTGGCTTAGTTTACATCATTAAACACACAAACATTAGCTGCGCTGATATCAGCCTGGCAGAGACACGTACCTGGCTGCCACCCCAGCTGGTTTAGTTTACACAATTAAAGCCAGAAACAGAAACATTAGCTGCGCTGATATCAGCTTGGCAGAGACACGTACCTAGCTGCCACCCCAGCTGGTTTAGTTTACATCATTAAAGACAGAAACAAAAACATTAGCTGCGCTGATATCAGCCTGGCAGAGATACGTACCTAGCTGCCACTCCAGCTGGTTTAGTTTACATCATTAAAGACAGAAACAGAAACATTAGCTGCGCTGATATCAACCTGGCAGAGACACGTACCTAGCTGCCACTCCAGCTGGTTTAGTTTACATCATTAAAGACAGAAACAGAAACATTAGCTACGCTGATATCAGCCTGGCAGAGACAAGTACCTAGCTGCCACTCCAGCTGGTTTAGTTTACATCATTAAAGACAGAAACAGAAACATTAGCTACGCTGATATCAGCCTGGCAGAGACACGTACCTAGCTGCCATCCCAGCTGGTTTAGTTTACATCATTAATGACACAAACAGAAACATTAGCTGCGCTGATATCAGCCTGGCAGAGACACGTACCTAGCTGCCATCCCAGCTGGTTTAGTTTACATAATTAAAGACACAAACAGAAACATTAGCTGCGCTGATATCAGCCTGGCAGAGACACGTACCTGTCTGCCGCCCCAGCTGGTTTAGTTTACATAATTAAAGACACAAACAGAAACATTAGCTGCGCTGATATCAGCTTGGCAGAGACACGTACCTAGCTGCCATCCCAGCTGGTTTAGTTTACATAATTAAAGCCAGAAACAGAAACATTAGCTGCGCTGATATCAGCCTGGCAGAGACACGTACCTAGCTGCCACCCCAGCTGGTTTAGTTTACATCATTAAAGACAGAAACAGAAACATTAGCTGCGCTGATATCAGCCTGGCAGAGACACGTACCTAGCTGCCGCCCCAACTGGTTTTAGTTTACATAATTAAAGACAGAAACAGAAACATTAGCTGCGCTGATATCAGCCGAGCAGAGACACGTACCTAGCTGCCACCCCATCTGGTTTAGTTTACATCATTAATGACACAAACAGAAGCATTAGCTGCGCTGATATCAGCCTGGCAGAGACACGTACCTAGCTGCCACCCCAGCTGGTTTAGTTTACATCATTAAACACACAAACATTAGCTGCGCTGATATCAGTCTGGCAGACACGTACTTAGCTACCGCACCAGCTGGTTTAGTTTACATAATTAAAGACAGAAACGGAAACATTAGCCGCGCTGATATCATCCTGGCAGAGAAACGTACCTGGGTACCGCCCCAGCTGGTTTAGTTTACATAATTAAAGGTAGAAACAGAAACATTAGCTACGCTGATATCAGCCTGGCAGAGACACGTACCTAGCTACCGCCCCAGCTGGTTTAGTTTACATCATTAAAGACAGAAACAGAAACATTAGCCACGCTGATATCAGCCTGGCAGAGACACGTACCTAACTACCAAACCAGCTGGTTTAGTTTACATCATTAAAGACAGAAACAGAAACATTAGCTACGCTGATATCAGCCTGGCAGAGACACGTACCTAGCTACCGCCCCAGCTGGTTTAGTTTACATCATTAAAGACAGAAACAGAAACATTAGCCACGCTGATATCAGCCTGGCAGAGACACGTACCTAGCTACCAAACCAGCTGATTTAGTTTACATCATTAAAGACAGAAACAGAAACATTAGCTACGCTGATATCAGCCTGGCAGAGACGTACCTAGCTACCACTCCAGCTGGTTTAGTTTACATCATTAAAAACAGAAACAGAAACATTAGCTGCGCTGATATCAGCGTATCAGAGACACGTACCTAGCTGCCACCCCAGCTGGTTTAGTTTACATAATTAACGACAGAAACAGAAACATTAGCTGCGCTGATATCAGCGTTGCAGAGACACGTACCTAGCTGCCGCCCCAACTGGTTTAGTTTACATCATTAAAGACACAAACGGAAACATTAGCTGCGCTGATATCAGCGTGGCAGAGATACGTACCTAGCTGCCACCCCAGCTGGTTTTGTTTACATCATTAAAGACAGAGAAACATTAGCTGCGCTGATATCAGCCTGGCAGAGATACGTACCTAGCTGCCGCCCCAGCTGGTTTAGTTTATATCATTAAAGGCAGAGAAACATTAGCTGCGCTGATATCAGCCTGGCAGAGACACGTACCTGTCTGCCGCCCCAGCTGGTTTAGTTTACATCATTAAAGACATAAACGGATACATTAGCTGCGCTGATATCAGCCTGGCAGAGATACGTACCTAGCTGCCGCCCCAGCTGGTTTAGTTTATATCATTAAAGACAGAGAAACATTAGCTGCGCTGATATCAGCCTGGCAGAGATACGTACCTAGCTGCCGCCCCAGCTGGTTTTGTTGACATCATTAAAGACAGAGGAACATTAGCTGCGCTGATATCAGCCTGGCAGAGATACGTACCTAGCTGCCGCCCCAGCTGGTTTTGTTGACATCATTAAAGACAGAGAAACATTAGCTGCGCTGATATCAGCCTGGCAGAGATACGTACCTATCTGCCGCCCCAGCTGGTTTTGTTGACATCATTAAAGACAGAGGAACATTAGCTGCGTTGATATCAGCCTGGCAGAGATACGTACCTAGCTGCCGCCCCCGCTGGTTTTGTTGACATCATTAAAGACAGAGGAACATTAGCTGCGCTGATATCAGCCTGGCAGAGATACGTACCTAGCTGCCGCCCCTGCTGGTTTAGTTTATATCATTAAAGGCAGAGAAACATTAGCTGCGCTGATATCAGCCTGGCTGAGATACGTACCTAGCTGCCACCCCAGCTGGTTTAGTTTATATCATTAAAGGCAGAGAAACATTAGCTGCGCTGATATCAGCCTGGCTGAGATACGTACCTAGCTGCCACCCCAGCTGGTTTAGTTTATATCATTAAAGGCAGAGAAACATTAGCTGCGCTGATATCAGCCTGGCAGAGATACGTACCTAGCTGCCGCCCCTGCTGGTTTAGTTTATATCATTAAAGGCAGAGAAACATTAGCTGCGCTGATAACAGCCTGGCAGAGATACGTACCTAGCTGCCGCCCCAGCTGGTTTTGTTGACATCATTAAAGCAGTAGGGGAGTAATGGAACAGATCGTGCTGCAGTGTATTATATCTTTGGTATCGACTCTGAGACTGCGATTTGCGAGTTGCCACAAAGTACAGGTTTTACTTCTACCTGGCACATCTCCTTAAATAGCTTCATCTCAGCAAATTACCATAAAAAATCTTATATGTTCTATATATATGACCTTGTCTACCTCTCTGCAACAAATTATTGGTAAAAAGATTATGCTTCTATTTACTTCTTGCTAATGGAGAAAAAAAAAAAAATTGTGGCTAAAGTTCCTTTGGTTGTATTGACACGAGTTGACAAATTCCTGTATGAGAAAAAGCTGAAACCAAAAAACTAGGAATGTCTCAAAAACGATCAACTGCAACAAATAAATGCATATAACATAAATTGTGTGTTTTAATTTGCTCTACATTTTGTGTGTGGTAAGTCGTTTACTATCTCTTACGGTTTAGCAGTTATGCAACATTCCGTAAAATTCACCTAGAATAAAGTAGTCTTCAAAGACTTCCCAGAAAATTCAAGAAATACATTTTATTAGTCAGATCAATATCTTAAATATAAGCGACTTTAATCAGAATCGTTAAAGTCATTTTTGAGAAAGGTAACATTTTCGAAGAAAGTTCCATGTAAAGGATAGTTGGGGGTTGGGGATTTTCTTGAAAATCTTCGTTACGTATCCTTGTAAGGTACCGAACTTAAGTACCATGTTTGGTATTTAACGGTCTTTTTGTTTTTGAGCTATGCTGCCCAAAGACACACAGACACATTGACATTTGTCTAAAAATTATTTTTTTGCTTTCAGGGTGTCTCAAACTTATATTTCCGGTGAAATCCCGGTATCGAAATTTTGGTTGCAATACCATACCTTCTGTGTACACTATGTATATAGTACGTGTAGAGAAAGTAAACACTGCTGCGTGCGAATTGAAATCCACTGGGAAAAATGAAATTAAGCAATGAACACAGTTTTACTTTATTCACCGTGTTTAGTAAGTGGAGCATGTATCACATTGTACCAACAATTGCGTTCTGATAGGTCATTGAGAAACACGTTTGAATTCTTCTGATTTAAAAGTAGTTCACTTTCTCTCTAAGAGATGGAGTAGTATTTAACCCAAAACTTCGATATCCTCCAAATGATACCAGTGTTTTATACTATGAGTGGGAAACTACGAACATTATATTGCGTACTGAACTGTAAGTTATACTTATCAGGTCAAGAATGTATACTGGGAATACAGTAATCTGAATAGTAACTTACAGTTCTTAATTAGCCAATTGCTTTTTGAAACGGTCGAAAAAACTGTAAAAAAAACAAAGATAAATCAAAATTGCTTTTCAACATTTTATTGAATATTAAGAAAAAATAAATTCTTGATAAAAACAAATGAAAGGCTACATCTAAATTATATGCACAAAGCCTTCTTATACACTCTTTTGTTGATGAATTCTTTACTTGAAGTGGCACATGTCTTGAGTGTTACGTCATTTCCTAATTGTACTGTAAGTATTAATGATCTCTCAAACTCTTACAGTGTTTCTTGGCAAGGCAATTAATAAATGGACTGTAAATTTAGCTTACACTACCGAATATGTGCTCAGAATGATTAAGTTATATATCCAGTATTTCAAGGCCGCCTGGGTAGCGTGTCTGCCGACATTCAAAGGGTCGTGAGTCCGAATCTCGCTTAGGGTGACCTAACCGGATAAGGTTTTTTTAGAGGTTTTCCCTTATTCTGAGAAGACAAATGTCGAGTAAATTTAAGTTCCACCGACCCCGAGATCATGTGAGCATCATTTCACCAATTTCATTCATCATCCGATATGAGCAAGCAGGTTAAAGGACGTTAAGCTACTAAAAAAAGAGAGAAAAAAAGAGGAGGGGATTTCTATCATCCATTTTGGTTTCATTTCATATCATCGACTTTCTCATGCTCATGTCTAATTGCGGGCCGACTACTCGTTCCATGTTAGAGCACCGCAAGGGCAGGGAGGGATGTAGGAGATACCCAAAGCATGGCAGGGGTTACTAACGTTTCTAGATGGAACACACGAATACCGAGCGAAATGGTTTCGCTTGTTGTCGGGTGCTCGACCTACCTTAGTCAGGCAAATGCTCTGGTCCACCTGTCACCTGCTTGAGGCTGCGAGGACCGGTGGCTTGTAACTCAGCTGTAACATTTAGGAATCTTGGCCTCTGGGTCAAACGTTACAGCACTGAACCTAACTGGGAGGGAGGGACGAGGTGACAGGGCGGCCAGAACCAGGGGCGAAGGAATAGCGTTTCCAGATTAAACCAACCCGACAGTTCTCATCCCGGCAAACAGCTTAGGACCGAGATAGTCACTTTGAAGATACTTTTTCGCTTCTGAATCCTCCAACCCTGAAAGAAATGAACGCGAAGAGGCATTTAAGTGATGCAAAATGTGACAAAAACATCTGAAGTGTGCCTCTCACGTGACGTTCTTTGTAGCCAATTATGTTAAAATGTGACAAAATCATCGGAAGTGTGCCAACCACATGACTTTCTCTGTAGCAAATTATGTTAAAAAGCTTATTCTTCTATCTACTTCATGCTAATCAAGGTAAACATTAACAGAAATGGTCTTGAAAAAAGGGAGTACCATAGGTTAAAGTGATAGTCAAATGTTTTGAATGCTGATTGCCACGTGGTGGAAATTCCTTTGTTTGAATGGCTAGGAGTTGACAAATTAGAAAAGTGTAACCCTTTTAAAGCTCAAAACAAGAACAAGGAAAATCTCAGAAACAGTGAACTGTCAAAATGGCATATGTTAAGGTTTGTGCTGCGACATTTTCTCTATCTTTACATTTATCCAAATATAAATTTAATTTGTTTGAATCAAATTCTTTAGAGCCATTTTGAGAAAACAAAATTTGGAAATATGTTTGTGGAGGAGGGATTTTCTTGAAAATGTTTCTATCGCATCCTTGGAAGATACCAAACATTTAACACCAAGCTCGTATTTAATATTTTTCTTTTAGAGCTATGCTCGCCACGCACAAAAATATATACACACACACACGTTTTTTCTACAAATGATTTTTCTCGGACAAAGAACCTCAAAACATGTATTTACGGTGATATCTCTATATCACGAAACACAGGTCTTCCGCTTGGCTAACACCGCGTCTTGGCCGGTAGAGCTGCTGGGGTCTTGGCTAGGCTGAGTGCACGCCGGTACCAGTAACCGAACCCAGGTCTCCCGCTTGGCTAGCACCGCGTCTTGGCTAGGCTGAGTGCACGCCGGTACCAGTAACCGAACCCAGGTCTCCCGCTTGGCTAGCACCGCGTCTTCGCCAGTAGAGTATTGGCTGCTGGGGTCTTGGCTAGGCTGAGTACACGCCGGTACCAGTAACCGAACCCAGGTCTCCCGCT
The DNA here is from genome assembly GCA_030762935.1 of Hymenopus coronatus. Taxonomy (NCBI): domain Eukaryota; kingdom Metazoa; phylum Arthropoda; class Insecta; order Mantodea; family Hymenopodidae; genus Hymenopus; species Hymenopus coronatus. The sequence goes on along the minus strand of CM060882.1, from coordinate 3,924,316 downwards.
TGGCTAGCACCGCGTCTTGGCTAGGCTGAGTGCACGCCGGTACCAGTAACCGAACCCAGGTCTCCCGCTTGGCTAGCACCGCGTCTTGGCTAGGCTGAGTGCACGCCGGTACCAGTAACCGAACCCAGGTCTCCCGCTTGGCTAGCACCGCGTCTTGGCCAGTAGAGTATTGGCTGCTGGGGTCTTGGCTAGGCTGAGTACACGCCGGTACCAGTAACCGAACCCAGGTCTCCCGCTTGGCTAGCACCGCGTCTTGGCTCGGCTGAGTGCACGCCGGTACCAATAACCGAACCCAGGTCTCCCGCTTGGCTAGCACCGCGTCTTGGCTCGGCTGAGTGCACGCCGGTACCAATAACCGAACCCAGGTCTCCCGTTTGCCTAACACCGCGTCTTGGCCAGTAGAGTATTGGCTGCTGGGGTCTTGGCTAGGCCGCTACCAGCAACCGAACCCAGGTCTCCCGTTTGGCTAACACCGCGTCTTGGCCAGTAGAGTATTGGCTGCTGGGGTCTTGGCTAGGCCGGTACCAGTAACCGAACCCAGGTCTCCCGCTTGGCTAGCACCGCGTCTTGGCCAGTAGAGTATTGGCTGCTGGGGTCTTGGCTAGGCTGAGTGCACGCCGGTACCAGTAACCGAACCCAGGTCTCCCGCTTGGCTAGCACCGCGTCTTGGCCAGTAGAGTATTGGCTGCTGGGGTCTTGGCTAGGCTGAGTGCACGCCGGTACCAGTAACCGAACCCAGGTCTCCCGCTTGGCTAGTACCGCGTCTTGGCTAGGCTGAGTGCACGCCGGTACCAGTAACCGAACCCAGGTCTCCCGCTTGGCTAGCACCGCGTCTTGGCCAGTAGAGTATTGGCTGCTGGGGTCTTGGCTAGGCTGAGTGCACGCCGGTACCAGTAACCGAACCCAGGTCTCCCGCTTGGCTAGCACCGTGTCTTGGCCAGTAGTGTATTGTCTGCTGGTGTCTTGGCTAGGCCGCTACCAGCAACCGAACCCAGGTCTCCCGCTTGGCTAGCACCGCGTCTTGGCTCGGCTGAGTGCACGCCGGTACCAGTAACCGAACCCAGGTCTCCCGCTTGGCTAGCACCGCGCCTTGGCTCGGCTGAGTGCACGCCGGTACCAGTAACCGAAGCCAGGTCTCCCGTTTGGCTAGCACCGCGTCTTGGCCAGTAGAGTATTGGCTGCTGGGGTCTTGGCTAGGCTGAGTGCACGCCGGTACCAATAACCGAACCCAGGTCTCCCGCTTGGCTAGCACCGCGTCTTGGCCAGTAGAGTATTGGCTGCTGGGGTCTTGGCTAGGCCGGTACCAGTAACCGAACCCAGGTCTCCCGCTTGGCTAGCACCGCGTCTTGGCTAGGCTGAGTGCACGCCGGTACCAATAACCGAAGCCAGGTCTCCCGCTTGGCTAGCACCCCGTCTTGGCCAGTAGAGTATTGGCTGCTGGGGTCTTGGCTAGGCCGGTACCAGTAACCGAACCCAGGGCTCCCGCTTGGCTAACACCGCGTCTTGGCCAGTAGAGTATTGTCTGCTGGGGTCTTGGTTAGGCCGGTACCAATAAACGAACCCAGGTCTCCCGCTTGGCTAACACCGCGTCTTGGCCGGTAGAGTTGCTGGGGTCTTGGCTAGGCTGAGTGCACGCCAGTACCAGTAACCGAACCCAGGTCTCCCGCTTGGCTAACACCGCGTCTTGGCCGGTAGAATATTGTCCACTGGGATCTTGCCTCCAGAAGCCGTTTTCTTTATTTATGTTTCTGGTGGCAATATTCGCCGCCAATCATGAGAACGGGACTTACTTCTTTTCCTTGTTGTTTCGAGAACACACACACACACACACACGTCTAATTACATTTCTGAGCTGCAGGGCGCGCCCCGAGAGGTAGCTATATTAGACCGCCTGTTATCCGCCCATCGATTGGTCCAGACAGGAATTTTCTCTTCCAACGTCCAATTTCATCTCCTTTGCCCGAGGGAACAAGAAAAAAGATGAACGAAGAACAGACACGAAATGATGATACAAATACAGAAGGCAAAAAGCATCTGTTGCGTTTGTAGCTTAAAAGAAAATTTCTGTGACTTTCCACGGATATTCCGTGGGAAGCAATAAGTCAATGTTGTAGAACTAAACATGTGCTATGTTCCTCAGTATCATACTTACAGGTGTAAACACCAAAACATCTCCAGTGAACACCTTTAAAACTTTATCTACAAGAAATTATACAAGAGGCGTTGAATAAGTCCCTAGAAAATCCAAGAAGTTCGAAAACGTTTATATTTAGTGACCTCGTCTCTTACTAGATGGCCAATGGCGATTGAATCAACAACCTTGTACTTGTTTAGAAAGATGGAAAACAAGGAGCTACATGTGGTGAATAAACACTTCTATTTAAAAGACTTAACACAGAAAGAGATAAAAGCCGAGTTGGATGCAGTTCATGGCACATCTGCTCCTGAGTTGGCAACAATTTACAATTGGATAAATGAATTTTAACGTGGCCGTACATCCACAAATGATGAACATCGTTCCGCACGTCCAGTAGAAGTGACTTCCTCCGAAATGATTGACAAAATCCAAGATATGGTTTTGAGTGATCGACGAATCAAAGTTCGCGAAATAGTAGAGACCACAAGACACAGTGATGTCAATTAGGTTTCGGCAAGATGTGTGTCGCTTTATCTCTCAATGGAGAATGAACGCAATCTTGTGAACGATCCGGAAGATGGTTTAGTACTTTTCCGTCGCAATCCTGACGAGTTTCTATGAATCAAACATGAATACACTACTACACTCCACAGGCAAGATGGGTGTCGCTTTATCTCTCAATGGAGAATGAACGCAATCTTGTGAACGATCCGGAAGATGGTTCAGTACTTTTCCGTCGCAATCCTGACGAGTTTCTATGAATCAAACATGAATACACTACTACACTCCACAGGCAAGATGGGTGTCGCTTTATCTCTCAATGGAGAATGAACGCAATCTTGTGAACGATCCGGAAGATGGGTTAGTACTTTTCCGTCGCAATCCTGACGAGTTTCTATGAATCAAACATGAATACACTACTACACTCCACAGGCAAAAGTGCAGTCGAAGCAGTGGGGTTTTTAAGGCGAACCAGCTCCGAAGAAGGCGAAGATGGTGACAAGGTGATGGCTTCGGTTTTTTGGGATGCACGTGGAATCATCTACATTGATTACTTGCAGAAAGGAAGAACGATAAATCGAAAGTATTATGCATCGGTGTGATCGGGGAATTATAAATATGTGAAACAAGGGTGCGAGGAGTTGCACTTAGAGGAATTAATTTGACACATAGTCAAGGAGGTAAGATAAGTATACAATGGCTTATCATAGTTTCACAAACTCAACTGGCACATATTGTGCACGCTGTAATGTAATAGCTCCTCGGGACCTAGTTGTCGAGCTGTTTTTGAGTACACCAGCCTTGTGTCTCTGTCAGTATTTACATCTACTCAAACTGATACAATATTGGATAATTTGTTTTTTCACACAAGCCGTGTGTAGGACAGGAGTTAGACTGAACAATTCAATGCTATGCCGGCAAGTTGCCATGCTAGCTCAGTGGCAGAGCAACCGGCTAGAGACTGGGAGATCCGTGCTTCAAATCCCGGCAATGCCATTGCATTTTTCAGTCTGACTCTAAACTTTGCAACTGATGCAATATTATCTCTTGCTAAATGAGCATCTAGTTTACCCAACATGACCGGGCACCCAACACTTTTCTTATAAAATAATATTCCTGTTCCACTTGATACTAATGGAAACAAACACTAACAGAAATTGTCTAATTACTGACTTCCTTGTAAGCAGAAGGGAAACAAGGGAATACACTACAATAAAGTGTTAGTCAAATCTTTGATAAGCTAGTTGCCATAATGATTGAAATATTCAATTCCGTTTCAGGAGAGCTTGCTATTTCAAAATTTCAATCTATAACAAGCAATATACTGCGCATGCTTAGCTACACAACAACAACATATTTAATAAACTTGTTTGTGTTGACGAGTTTTACATTTCTTGTGTAGTAAGTTATTTTCTATCTCTTACGGTTTGCAAATTATATAAAAGTCATCCAAAAAGAAGAGGTCTCCAGAGTTATTGCCAGAAAATACAACTTATACATTTTATCTGGTTTTAAATATGTTTAACTTACGGTATTTTAATTGAAATCGTTTGAACCGTTTTTGAATAAATACAATAAAATGTTCCATGTAAATTTTCTTGTGTATTTGCGTCTGTATAAGTCAAAAAAGGCGATTTAAAACAAAAATGGGTATTTAAGTACTGTATTTTTATGAAGATTTTGTTAGCAGCAATTTTAAAGAAATCAGTATTTCGAAAAGCGTTCCAAATATAGGAAAAGTTTGATGGATGTTCATGAAAACAAGCGGTATCTTTGAAAGACACCGAGATGAAATATTAGTTTCAGTATTTCATAGAAATTTCGGTTTTGAGTATGCTCCTCTCACACACACATATCTATAGAAATATACGAGGACCATCCAGAAAGTGACAGACGAAGGTTATCAACTCAAATCCTTATTTACAAAGTTACACTACCTTGCTCTATTTCTCAACACAATCGTCATTGCTATCAAGGTATTTATTGTCACGTGGTACCGGTTTTACAATGTAGATGTTATACTTTTCTAGCGCCAAAGACACCGCACATGACTTTTTGGATTGAACAGATTTCCCAGTCATGAAGACCTCAAAGTGACAGTGACACCTTGGCTGAAATTTCTAGTGGGCAAAGAGTAATTTATTGCATTAAATAGAATTAATATAATTGAGGAAAATGAAAATAATAAAATACATTTAGAGCTTTTGTTTCAGGAATAAAGAAGAATTGATTTATTAATACTGTTATTTTCTTTTAACTTCTCTAGTCCACAGCACCTGCGTTGCCAAAGGTGTACCACGTGACAAAAGCTACCTATGTGTTGAGAAGTTGAGTAAGATACTGCGAGTTTCTATATAATGCTTTGTGTTGATTTTCGTTATTGTTTATTTATGACAAATCGTCTGTCACTTTTTGGATTTTAATCGGACAGTCGTCGATACCTTGTCCGGAATACAATACCTCTTACATCTACTGTGTATACTCTACATGGTACAGAAATGACTAATCCTTCACAGAAAAATTTTGTATGACCACTAGTAAATGAAAGAGAATAGACGTAACGTCCTGTGACGTCAGAATTTCCCATAAAATTGTTTTTGTTTGGTTTCCTTGGTTATGCTGGTTTCCTCGGCCACTCGAAGGATATTGGTGGAGCCGCCGAGCGATAAGAGAGAAACGGCCCTCTGGGAATGTAGTACTTTGCATGCGCTTAACTGGTTGCAGTCAATACGGCAACAAAATCAGTCAAAAAGTTTTTTGGCTAGTAACTGATGTGTTTGTTAGGCGAAAAATGTTCAGAAGTGAAGAAGAAACATAAAACATTTAGATAGGTGGAGTCAGACTGAAAAACTCAATGTCAGCCGGGATTTGAACCACTGATCTCCCGGTCTCTAGCCGTGTGTAGGACAGGAGTTGGATAGGTAGAGTCAGACTGAAAAACTCAATGTCAGCCGGGATTTGAACCACGGATCTCCCGGACTCTAGCCGTGTGTAGGACAGGAGTTGGATAGGTAGAGTCAGACTGAAAAACTCAATGTCAGCCGGGTTTTGAACCACGGATCTCCCGGACTCTAGCCGTGTGTAGGACAGGAGTTGGATAGGTAGAGTCAGACTGAAAAACTCAATGTCATAGCCGAGATTTGAACATCGGATCTCCTGGTCTCTAGCCGTGTGTAGGACAGGAGTTGGATAGGTAGAGTCAGACTGAAAAACTCAATGACATAGCCGGGATTTGAACCACGGATAACCTAGTCTCTAGCCGTGTGTAGGACAGGAGTTGGATAGGTAGAGTCAGACTGAAAAATTCAATGTCATAACCGGGATTTGAACCACGGATCTCCTGGTCTCTAGCCGTGTGTAGGACAGGAGTTGGATAGGTAGAGTCAGACTGAAAAACTCAATGCCATACACGGGATTTGAACCAATGATCTCCCGATCTCTAGCCAAATGTAGGACAGGAGTTCGATAGGTAGAGTCAGACTGAAAAACCCAATGACATAGCCGGGATTTGAACTAAGGATCTCCTGGTCTCTAGCCGTGTGTAGGACAGGAGTTCGATAGGTAGAGTCAGATTGAAAAATTCAATGTCATAACCGGGATTTGAACCACGGATCTCCTGGTCTCTAGCAGTGTGTAGGACAGGAGTTGGATAGGTAGAGTCAGACTGAAAAATTCAATGTCATAGCCGGGATTTGAACCACTGATCTCCCGGTCTCTAGCCGAGTGTAGGACAGGAGTTGTATAGAGTCAGACTAAAAAATTCAATGCCGTTCCCGGGATTTGAACCACGGATCTCCCGATATCTTGTCGTGTGTAGGACAGGAGTGGATAGGTAAAGTCAGACTGACAAATTCAATGTAGTTCCTGGGATTTTAACTACGGATCTCTCGATCTCTAGCAGCTTGCTCTGCCACTGAGCTACCATGGCAGCATGGCGGCATAGCATTGAATTTCTCAACTGTCTCGCATGTTTCCCGGTAAACCACAAGTTGATCTCAAACTATGATCAATGGCGACTTACAATGTTGTAAGTACTTTAAGTCCCAGGATTCATACCAACTAACTTTTACATGGAAAAATTTTCCAAAATTTTGATTTTCTCAATACTGTCTCTAACTATTTTGATTAAAATGTCGTAAATTAAAAATATTTAAATGACAAATAACTAACTATATATAGTCTGGGAATAGCCTCTGTAAACATCTTTGGAATGTTGCATAACTGTTAAGGCGTAAGATATAGATCTCCTTAAAACACACAGTTTATGTTATATATATAGGTACATTTTTTGTCGTGAGGTTGACTTTTTTTTTAAAGATGTTTATTGTTATTTTTTCAGTTTTAAAATATTTACACTTTTCGCAGAAGGGAACCTGTCAAATCCTGGCCAAGCAAATAATCAATTTCAATTTCATAGAAACCTCATTTATATCTGTGTTTTCCCTCATTTCCCTTCTGCTTATAAAAAAGCAAGTAATAACACAATTTCTGTTAATGCTTATGTCGATTAGCACGAGGTAGAACAATCCGCTACAGAGATGTAGAGAAAGTCATGTGAATGGCCCGAATTGAGAGATTGAAACGCACGACGAGAATGTTCTTATTTAGGGGAGGTCGACTGGCTGAAGACTCGACGAGTGTTCATGACTCCCTTATCTTATCATAGAAACTGTGAGGGGAAGACGTGATGTATCGGCCCTGGGCAGCGCACAAATTACCGCCGAGAATCCACCAATTAAGCTTCCTGCTGGGGAGAAAAGAATAACAAGAAAAGGTGAGGCAATCCCCGAGTTTTGTATGTGATTTATAGCGCGTCTTAACCTCTGCCCTCGAGTTTATTAAAAACTGGCAACTTTCTGCGCACTTCTCGGTCAATAAACCTCCAGCTGACTGGTGCCTACTCAAAGTGGTCCTTAAGTGAGAGTGCCGATTGTTGCTCAGCTTGAGAAACGTGAGTAAGTGGCTACTTATTCTATGACCATACACTCTTTTACAATTTCACTTCATTAATGTATTTCCTCTAGCCCCGTATGTACATAAAGATAAACAAGTATTGTATTGCACCCCAACATTACATATCAAAATTTCACTGGAAATACATGTTTTAGGACCCCCTGATTCGAAAAAAAGTTCAGAAACAGGTCCGTGTGTATGTGTATGGGGGTGTGTCCTTGTGCCTGTGAACATAGCTCAAAAACGAATAGACAGTTAAATACCAAACTTGGTATTTAAGTTTGGTATCTTCCAAGGATGCGACACGAAAATTTCCAAGAAAATACCCTCAGCCCTAGCTACCCTTTACATGGAAAATTTTTCGAAAATGTTGTTTTTCTTAAAAATGGCTCTAACAATTTTGATTAAAATACCACATATTAAGGTTATTTCTATCTCAAACAAAATGTATATCTTGAATGTTCTGGGAATATCTTCTAAAGACCTGCTTATTCTGATTGAATTTTGCCTAACTTTGCATAACTAGTAAACCGTAAGAGATAGACAAAAACTTATTATAAAAAAAATGTAGGTCTTGTTAAAATACACAAGTTATTTCCTATGCATTTGTTCGTGGAGCTTACCGTTTTCAAGATATTCCTTGTTGTTAGTATGAGCTGTGAAGTACTTACACTTTTCTCAGACGGGAATGTCCGTTTTTCCTTTGTTCTACGCCTGGCCAAGCAAAAAAGCGATTTGCAATGAAAATCGCATAACGACAACTTTTAAAACATTTGACTATTACTTTAGCCTAGTGCATCCCCTTAGTTCCAGTCTACTTATAAGGAACTAAGTAATAATCTCGATTAGCGTGGTGTTGAAAGAAGAATTATGTTTTGTAAGGAGTTTGTTTGTAGAGTATCTAGAGAAAGTCATGCGAGTGTAACACATCAGATTTTTTACTTTCACTTCACAAAGTTCTTTCTCTCAGTTCACTAATGTGATCCAGTTCTATTTAACTGTCACTTTACAACTGTGATCTACTTGAATGTTTCACTCTCACTTCAAAAGTTCTTATTTAAAGTTATTTAGTTCAATTTTACACTGTCACTTCTTAAAGTTCTACTACCACTTCACTAATTGATATAAGTCAATTTTCACTGGTACTTCACAAAGATATTGCTGGCACTTTACTAATTTGAGCTAGTTTATTTTTCCATCCTCACTTCACTTCAATAATGTGTTCTAGTTCAATTTTTATTTCTCACTTTAAGTCCTTACTTTCACTTCAGTAAAGTGGTCTGGTTGAAGTTTTCGTTGCCATTTCTCAAAGTTTCCACAAACACTTCATTAAGTAAGGGAACCTGCAAGGCATTAAAAGGAATAATTCTTAAAGGGGGTCAAAGTGATCCAATATCAATAGCAGGGGCAAGTCTTCTGTGATAAAATGTTCAAAAAAATGAAACGAAGAAAAATACTCCTGATATAAATATTGTTAAAACAGAAATTACTAACAAAAATTTCAATAACCACCCAGGAAAAGCCTTACTTAATCTAGTTGAAATTTTTCAATGCCTCTTCAGTTCTTACTATCTCTTCACTAATGAAGTCTATTCCATTAGGTTCTCACTATTCACAATAACTAAACTAAAGCAAACTAGTTCGAATATTTTAGTGACACCTCACAAGTACCCACTATCCTTCACTAACCTGATCTAGTTAAATTATTCACTCACACTTACAACG